>VWYP01023749.1:0-119954 GCA_013400435.1 Pycnonotus jocosus | reverse complement strand
TTTTTTTTTTTTTTTTTCTATAGGAAGGAGATTTCTGCCATCTGCTGCTGTTTCCCATGGGGAGATAACAATTGATCAGCCACTGTGCTAGGGCAGCAGACATCCTGCGAGGGGACAAGAGGCTTGAAATACATTCTGGCCCTATGACTACTAAGATCAGACCTTGTTGCTCTCCCTCTAGTAAGTTACTGAACTTTGAATAATGAGAAGTACAGAAAGCCACCCATTTTGACAAGGCAAAAGTGATTCAACTAGCATAACTGTTATAGTTCATGCCTAAATTTAGATGCAAAATCAAGTCTGATAAGGAAGCCTTCCTCATATAGTAAAGATGGACACAACCTTTATTTTAAAAAAACCCAAAACAATCTAATTATCTTTGAAAGGTTTTTGAAAAGAGGTTTGTCCACCTAACTCAAATGTCCACAGCTAGGCAGTGTATATCCACCTCTGGAGAGAAATCTCCATTGGTCTCTTTTGAGTAAGAAAAGTGTTCAGACCTGATCACCTTAGAAAGGTGACTCATCAAAGACTATATAATGTATAAACACAAGTTAGATCCAGATCAGGCACATGAAATCTCCTTAGTAGGTTGGACCATCTAACAAGTCCTTCTGTCCTTAAAAGCCTAAGACTTCAAATACCTTTCAAGTGTAGCAAGGCTTAAAGGGAGAAGTACTGTATTTTATTAGACCAAGTGATGTATCACAGCTATATATCACCATTAATACTACTACTGAAAGAAATAAGAGCAGAGAGAGATCTGCAACTTGTGAACGGAGAAATACAGTGTTTGGTCACAAAGATATCTGACAGGCTCTGGGAAGGTGGGGAAAAAACCTCCCAGACTTCCAAAAATTTAGAAGAGTATTTGAACATTTTCAGGAATTTTGGTTTAAATGATCATATGTCTTTAATTTTAAGCAAACCAGACAAAAGAAATTGGGACATCACCTACCAGTGTCTGATTCCCAGTCTCTCACTGCAGCCACAAGGGTAGAGCAAGAGTATATGGTCACCTCCAGAATCCCAACACAACTACTCCTTCCCTGGAACACCACAGGCAACATGGGCAGAGAGTGCTGGGGCTTGAATGGTTCATATATCCCAATCCCAGTTTTACCTTATAAAGAATTATTTCTCACAAGGTGCACCTGGAACTTACTAAGATGTTGAGCATTATTCATTGACTGAACCACCTGTTTCATCCTAAAAATTGTCTTTTTTTTTTTTTTTTTTCTTTACAGAGACATCAGTCTGCATCTTTGAGTGCATTAACCTGCATTCGGTTGGGTTTTGGGTTTGAGGTTTTTTGGCATGATGAGGTAGCTAGTGAGAGGAAGAAAAAGACTTACCTGGTGATTTAGGTTTCACTTTGGGGAGGGACATTGCAGATACATGTTTTTCAGGTTTTTAAGTATGTCCAATTGAGGCATGTTTATACTTTCTCCATGAATTAGTAGTAGTTTGCAAAGCTGTGGATAAGTTTTACTGACAAATGCTTTAAATAAGGGATGAATTTTGACCCCAAACCCATGACATCATAAAAATCATGGCTTTCATGCAAGAACAGGTTTGTTGTGTACTACTTGCCTTCCAGAATTTAGACAAGCCATCAAAAAACCAGGTGACAAAAACAACCTAGCTCAGTGGATCACAGACAATACAAAGTCGCTTTTTTAATTCAAACCATCCAAAAAGAATTTATGAATAATGTACATTCTCCTGAGCTCAAAACTTTTTCACAAATGATTTGTGAAAAAGAAAGAAAAAAAAAGACCTAAAGCTGAAGTACATTTTTTTTTAAATAACCGATTCAATCAGAATTAGTTCAGAAAATATTGTTCAGCATTAGCTAGTCATCATACCATGTATTTTTAAGGATCATATTAGATCTATAAATGGTCCATCAGAAAAAATGATAATTCAGCACTATAAAGTAATTTGAGGGCATACTTTTAAATATATGGTGTTTAGGAGGATATTGAAACACCCTCACAATTCTAAAGCATGCTTCATTGTCCAAAGAGTGCTAAGATTTAAGCTGGCTCATAAGTGTTAAGCAATCAATTCTTGTAGACACAGCTTCAAGAACGCTTCCATTTAGTCTGGTTGAATTACAAATGAGTTATTTCATTAGCTGAATTATTATTTTGGGATGAACTCCAGAACATTAAAGCTTTACATTTAACCTCCATTACAGCCCAGAATTGAATTAACCTCTCTTTCCCATATAAAAGTCGCTAATGCACTTTCCTTGTAAAATGCAAATGTCATTACACTATGTTTTGCAGAAAGCACTTAGAAACATTCAGCAGAATTAGGGGTCATAATATTTTGGTGCATTCACTTAAGCCACTACTTTTTAAGAAAATTAGTTCATCTTTCCTATCTTTGAACACTGACACTTGGAGGAACAAATACATCTGATTTACTTGTTAAAAATATCAACTCAGTATCTCAGGGCAGCAACTCAATGCTGCTGTAACACATGCTGTACAAACATAAAGGATTATGCGGGAAGTTCTGTGTTCAAGGTCGTTAAGAGGATCCATCTTAAAAGAATCAAGCTTAAGAGAATCAAGCACTTTACTTTCCCTAAAATCTTAAGAATCTCTTTGAAGCCCCTCGGGGTTTAACTTTTTCCTGTTCCTCATTCAGAATTAGAAGAGCAATAAGAGAAATAAAGCAGAAATTTGCATGTGGCTGGAAATACGCTAAATTGAAACCACACACATTGTGAGTGTCTCTACCTCTCATGCCTATTATCTTCAAATCATGACTTAAGATCCCAAGAGATGTGGGTTGTTTCTCTAGTCACATTTCACCATCTTTTTCTAATGTTATACAATAGTTAAGTTTGAAAGTAGACTATTGTGATTGCAAGATCTGGCTTTGTTCTGAAAGAGAACAGGAAAATTCTCCATGCAAAGAAAAAATCTGCAAAAAGCTGCACATTAATTAGTCATTAGCCATTTCAGTATTAGTCATTAGCTATTATTTTAGAATATGCAATTACAGAGGGCAAAATGAAACCATGTTAATCCTGAAACAAGGTGTTTTAACAGGAAATCTGTTAGGTTCTGTTTTTCTTTTTTTCCTTTCCCAGTTTTTTCAGGAAACAGGCAAGGTTGTGCAGAGTCAATTTTAGTGAACAATACGCATGGACTTCACAATTTCAGGTTCAAACAGCAAAAGTGAACCAGACATTGTTCATAACATGATGAACTCAGACATGAGATCTGCTAAGCTGAAAAGGTTGAGAAGCTAAGGAAGAGCAAGGAGAAGAGCTGATAACAATAGACAAAAATTTCACAAATTGCTTTTACTGGTGCAACATCATCAAATCCAAGGATCATCGTCCCTGTTATTGCTATGGCAAATAGTGAATAACATGGTTTATTTTGTATTGCATCAGAAGTATACTCACCAGGAAAAAACAATGGGGGGGGTACAAGGAACATGGGTTTTGCACTCAAAATCCATCATAATTCCAAAAAAAATTTCTAAATGTAGATGTGACTTTCCCAAACGAATTTTGTTTTCTGACCTGTATTATTTTGCATTCTGAAAGCAAGAAACATGCAAGAAACCCATGCCTCAGGAGCTGAATGAATAAATTCCCAGAGACCATCAGCCAACACCATTTGACAAGGATCCCAGAAAAGTCACATCCACAGAGTCCAGGGCTTATCCAAGATTTTCCCTCTTCTCATTAGATTTTCTGAAAAGATCCAAACTGTGAAAAACAGTCAATATGGAAAGTGTGTTAGAATAAAGACGAAAGTACCACCAAAGTGTATCCAAAAGAAGATCATGCTAAATTTTCTAGACTCATTAATATCAGAAAGAAAATGGGTAAGGATGGAGAGTACAGATAAAGCCACCATAAAATAATATGGCAATTTATCAACTATACTATTTTATTTTAATTGCATGATCTCAGACTGTCAGATTCTTCTACCTGTCCAGCAGATAATTAAAGGAACATTTTCACATTTTCTTTTATCCCCTTCAAGTTTATCCACCACATTAAAATGAAGCTTGTACAGATTTGACAAGACATTTAAGAGGAGTCAGTCTGTAAAGCTTAATTGTTTGTTTTCTCCTGGGTGTCTTTTGCACTTGTTTTGAACCATTCATTGGATGTGGCTTTCAATTATGAGCCAAGATTCCAATCCTTGTATAGACAAACCTTACACTGTCCATAAATCCTGGAATTTCACAACCATCAGACAGACTCTTTAAAAGCTTTTATGAGAAAATATGGTTTAGTATGGAGACAGCTGGTATTTAAATTATCCATGTGAGAGAAATTACTTTTATTCATTCACCAGATGCTTTATTCAGATATAGATTTTTAAATTAATAATTCCATAATACTTGCAGCTATATAATCCTAAAATCCACACAGTTTTGCTCAATGACATTAACAAGACTTGACATCTTTTTTTTTTTTTTTTATTTCTTGCAAATAGTGAAGCACATTTTTCCAATCACCATTTCGATGAAATATTACAATTCATAAAGGAAAAAATTAAAAAATGTCAGTGTTGGCTGACAAGATGAGTAGAGTTCATCAAACTGTTATTCCTGCTCAGTACTCCAGGTGCAGACTTCAGAATCATTTGGTTCAGAAAAACTATTGGCTAGTCATATGCATATATACCCCTACTAGTCACATATTCTTCTGTGTTATATTTTTAAACCAAAAAACTACAAATCAGAGATACCTGAAGAGATGGGGAAACACTTCTTGGCTGTTAAGATAAATTGAACAAGAAGTTTCAGGAAGAAAAATAGGAGAAATTGGGAATAAAAAACCCCTGAAACATTCTAGAAAATTATTTGAGTTAACATGGTTGGCATTTGTTATATCAAAGAGGTGGAAAAGCAGCTGAGCTGCCTCAAGCAGGGACTCCATGCAAAATAGAACTGCAACCTCAAGTTTGTCCAGAAAATGTTTATTCAATCAAATAATATTGTTCTTCCTTGCAACCTTGAAATTATTTTTTCCTGTTTTCTTCTTCCCACTTGAATACTTTTTCATTTCTCTTCAATTTTCTTGTACTGATCTGTACCGCTTCCTTCTTCCAGACCTCACTCCATTATATATTCTCTTGAAAAACACTACTACTTCTCACTTTGAATCCCCACACTGGCTAAATTCTACGTTACATGAATTCCAGGGTCCTTGTCTCAACTCTGGAGGCATCATATCAAACTTGTTACTGCTTCAGCACTCCTATTATTTCCTCTGCTCTTAAGTCTTCTGCCTCACATTGATGTAGTTTTGTGCAAATGACATTCTTAATCATGGCCTGATCAAAACCTAACCTGTTTTCATCTAGATCCTCATTTAATGTACTTGTCTGTGAGAAGCTTTTCAGAAATAATTGTAATATAAAAAAAAAAAAGGACAAAAATTACAACAGCAACAACAAGTTTTTAAAATCTACACAAACTCAGGACTTCATATGTGTGTTATAAATGGTAAATATTTTTAGGATCTCTAAATGATTGGCTGCTTAGTAGTTTGTTTTCTTCCAACCATGCAAAACCCAATAAGAATACGTAAGTTAGCCTCCATCCCTCTCCCATTTTCTCCCTAGGCAAGGTTTTCAGGACTGACTTTTGACATGCTACTCTCCAAGCACAGACTTTCCAACTTAAAAGTCTTAGAAATACATACAGGTTTTTCACTGTTATTTCAAGATATTTCATGGGAAAAAGTGGTAATAAATAGTTCCTTCATCAAGAATGAAAAAATAGCAGCTATATTAGGAGAATGATCCACTTACTAAGTGCCAGCACTCAGTCAGGGAATACGTGTGAACTTTTGAGTCCATGAGTGTCCGATTTTCTTGCCCAAGCTAACTGAATACCATCTTACACCAAATGTATATCAAATATTTGCAGCTAGGAATTAACCCCAGCACATTATCTAATTTCCAACTCTGCAGCACGACTTTAAGGATGGAAAGCAACCCTAGCTGTAATCTTCATTTTTATAAAAGAGTTGTCTAAGCTTGAGGAACAGACCAAAATCATCCCTGACCTTTAGTAAGTGTTCACTCAGCTGCTATGCAAGCAAGGGATATGATCAAATTCAGCAGGAGAATGGGGCTAAACTGCAGCCACAGGGTTTCAGAGGCCTGCTGACATGCTGGTCACTTCTGTACAAAGAACACATCCACTCTATGCAGATCTGCCACTGCTGGCCCCGCATGGAGGAATGCTGCAAGTTGATTTTAAAGTGAGTTCTCTCTCCTCACTCTGCATTTTTAACCAATTATCTTAATTTTAATTTGGTATAGATTCAAAACACACTTTAATTGCATCAATCAAATTAAACCAAAGTAACTTTGTTGGGTAAGAAGTTCAGGAAATATGTAGCAGGTACTTTACTTCATAATCTCTCCTATAAGTACTGCGATACTAGAAGTTGTAGGAACAGCCAGAATTCCACATTAGAACATCTCATGGTGACTTGTGAGACTAGAAAAAAAACATAGTTTGAGGAATTACACCCTGGAATACAACATAAAACTCACCCATCACAACATGAACTCTCATAGTAGCATGAAAAACCTGCCTTTATCAAGGCAACTTTGTTTCATACAGTCTGAATGCCAGAACACAGAGAATGTGTGTCTTCCAGTGCTCTGGGAAGCACAACCCAGAGCAGGGGAAGGGTTAGTAACAGAAAAACTTTACATTCTGCCTTCTGCTTAAATCACTGGCTTCTGCTTTAGTTTCCACAGCCCCAAGAGTTGTAATGTTTACGCAGCCAGGGCACAGACGTGTTATGAGGATTAGTTAGTATCTAATTATGGGAATATTTAAAGTGTTACTCCTTATGTCCTAATATTATCCCCACTATATTTGCATAGATTTTATTTATGCTCTTGACATTTGCTTTCCAGCATTTATTAGAGCTTATAAACAATAAAGAAACATTGATGCCAGGCCCTATTACACACTTCCATGAGATGACTTAAACACTCTCAGACTCTTCAGGTTTGTTTAAGTCATAACCATTTAACAAGTTTACTGAACTGCTTTCTTTGAATCAGACCCTTCTGTAAAAGGAGAAATGACATTTTTATCTTACTAAGTGTTCTTTCTATATAAAAAAATTAGTTTGATGTCACTGTAACAATAGCAACTTTAGTTCTTTGAATGAAGAAAGGAGTTCCCATATCTCTGCAGTGATCACTGCCCTGTTACTTTGGTTAAATGTGTGCCTCCAGAGCACTGCAACAGCCTCGGCAGCTGGGTGCAAAAGAGGTGATCTCTGATCTGGTGCCCCCGAGTCAGGGTATTTTATGTGCAGTAGAATTGTCTGCAGATAATAAAAAAGAGAAATAATAGCTCTGCAGAGATCATTCCCTTAGATGTTTTGGCAGACCAGTCTATGCCATTCACATACTTTGGAAAAACTTTGACTTTCAACATAAAATATTCAAGTTTCATTATTTCCCCACGTGCAGACCAAAGCCCACCAGTTGCAGTCATGGTCTCGGTGTTCAGGCTTTCCTTGGATGTGTGCATACACACCTGAGCATACAAATCTGTGTATTGGGAGTGACGGGGAGTTCACTAAAATTCTGTGTTTATTTCCATTAATCTTCTACTGAAGATAATAATAAAAATAGTTAAATATTTAGTTAAATAAATATATAAATAGTTAAATAAAAATATTTCCATCTTAAATGAAATATGTTAACTTTGTTGCACATCAGTTGTTATCAGTATTAACTGGTTTAAACCTCCTTGGTCTTCTAATTCAAAGCTGTCTCTTTTGGCCTCTGGATATCACAAATTTATTCTCTCTGACCTCCTCATTTACATGCATTCACTCACATGGACAAACACGTACATACTTCATTGCTTTCAAAAAGCTCCCATCGCATGAAAGCCTATGCTCAAACATGGACAAACACACTAAAACAGTGCATTTAGAACATTTCATCACATTAAACCAATAATTTGAGAGCTTGGGAGGAGGTATTTGGTTTAACACCTGATCTTTGCAACGACAAAACTATTGGAGCAATAATATTTTTGCCTACATATGAGCAAAAACCTTTCCTACCTTTCCAGAACTGGGAGGACCTGGGGAGCAGGAAAAGGGTTAATTTGTGCTAACTGAGGATCTGATTGCTTGGTTTGCCTCTTTAAATTGGATTTTTAAAGGTCCCTGAATCATATAGTAATCATATAATAATAGTGAAGGAGGTTGTCTAGTCAACACATACACCCCTCCTTCCCATTCAAATATTTTGCATAAATCTGTATCCATGGGTTTTCCTGGCAGTATCTCACAAATGTAGAAAAAGAGAGGACAGAAAGTCTGCCAAGATAATGATAGGGAATACAGTTTAGATATAATATGGAGTACTTAATAAAATTTTTTGTATATTGCTCAAATATAGAGACTATCAAAAGCCTAACCAATAAATGAAGGCACAAGCACAAGATTGCTAAATCTAAATGGGCCTGTAGGAATTGTCTAAATCTTTGTCCTCAGATTCTGACACTCTGAGGTATCTGCATAATTTTCTAGGTTTGATGCTACTTGTTTATATACACATAGTTCAGGCACATGCTGAGCCACTAAAAAGAAAATATCTGACATAAACTTTGTCTGTGCGTAATCAACAAACCTTCCCTTTTCCATAAGGGATATAAATTATATGTAATTATGTCTTCAACAACTACATAGGTGATTATCTGTTTCTCTAGAGCATATCAACAAATTAAATTTTTTTCATTAACTATTTTCCATATCATTCACTGCACTGCTCTGGTAGTTCCAGTTAGGAAATATTTTGATATCACAAAAGGGATTGAGGAGCAAAGAATAAATCTACCTATGTAACGAAGTTATCTGGTTTATACGATGGTTTGTTACATGATAGGACTTAAGAGAATGCCAGCACAAATATAAAGATGCAGACAGGCTCCAGAGTGTACTGGGTGTCTGTTCTTCCTGTTGCAAAAGCCAAAACATGAATCAGCATCTATCCATTTATCTTGAAAATTTGACCTTTGCCAAAGCCCTTCTTAGTTCCTCACATACAACCAAACAGGTTGGTGTTTGATTAGGATACCACAGCCAGTAGCATAAAGAAGCCAACACAGTAAACACAGGTGATCCTAAGCACCAACACTTTTGGGAACAAGAGCATCCACCGGCTATTCTTACATGGCATCCACAGCTCATCATGCTGAAAACTGATTTAAAGAACAACTTTGATGTTGTTGATTGACCTTATAGATATTGATCTAGATAGTCACAAGTGCTGCACTGAAGAGGCTGAGAGCTCTGCTCTGCCTCAGCTTCCAATGCTGCCAAAGAACTTTTCTGTGGTGCACTGTCCTGCTGAGAGACTTCCAAAGCATTAGCTACTCCCCAGACTTATTCTGCCTTCCATCAGGATCACTAACAGATGATTTCCACTGCGTTATGGAACTTTTGCGTTCAATGACTCCTAAAATAAGCTTGCTGAGAGCAATTTTCTAAAATATAACAAACAAGAAAAAAATATATCAAGTTATAAAAAGTGCTGAAGCACTTAGAGTGAGTCAGCCTGAAGCATCAGTTTAGGACATGTACACATTGAGTCGGCAATTATAATATCTGCCTAAGAGTCCAATCAGAACAGCTGGAATCTTAAATATCAAACATCACAACAAACTGCTGCAGATCAGGAATTATTCAGTGAATCAATTTGAGTGGAAGTACCTCTGAGAAGTCATGATCTCTTGTGGATAATTCATGAACAGAAAAAGGCCAAATTCATAAAATTATTCATTATAAATTATTCACCCTCCTCTTTGGAGATATGAAGTGTAAAATTAAGTGTTTAGTTTTGATTAAGTGAGGAACTGAACATCATAAATACAGCATTTGACTCAACGGATCCCAGGAAATTAACTGCTTTTGGAGGAAGGAGAATAAACTTTTCTTTCTATCGCTCTTGAAACTTGATTAGCTGTTTGCACAGTGAATGTGTACACAGAGCCAGATCCCAAAAGATGCTGAGCTTGTACAACTCCCACCATCTTCAGCTGTACTTATTCGGCACATTTTAAGTTCATCTGAAAAACACCATATGCAAAGTGCTAAATTCTGGTATTTTTTGTTGGAAAAACTCATCAAGTTAAAGAAAGCACTGATGAATGGTAGCAAAATTGTACCACAAATTTCACTAGCAAGCCCTTACCTTCAAATCTTCCTTTCTCAAGGCATCTTTGTCACTGATTCAGATGGAAGTACCAGCTTCACTATTCTTTTCACTGATGTTTATTTCTGCATGTGAAGAAATTTTCCTTTTGAAGAGATGGAGGTTTTTTTAATTTTCTCAACTCAGAATTATTTGATTCTTCTTCCGCCCATTGCTCCATACACAAAGCCAAAGTATAAAAATGCAGCTTCAGCTGGATTAAAAAAAAACAACAAGCAAACATCCACATCAGAGGATTCCTGGTATGTTTGTTATTTTTTTTAAAAAAAAGACTTTTGAAATTGCATTTCCCAATAGGCTAGTTTACTAATTTTTTTTAATGTTTTAAAATGAACTGAAGATTTTCCTCTTCCTTGTTATTAATTATGTAACATTTGCTTTTTCTCAAATTGAAGTTGGTATTTTTTGTTCAGGCCCCTAAGTGCCACCATCAGACAGAATCTCTCGTTTCTTCCTTTTCTCTCTCCTGCCTGCTGCTGCATTGTCTTCAGCTTTGTTTCCACTGTTACCCATACACTCTCTTATGGTGCCAAGACATTAATGAAGCACTGAAACTGCACACAATAATTACTGACATGGGTACACATAGATTTTCCTTTTCAATCTCATTTAGATAGGGTGGGAATTGCATTTTAGTATGTTTCTCTAGTGAAATATATGTGAAGTTTCCTCATATAAATATTCTTTTCTAGTTGCTGCCCATATAAAACCATGGCAAAGCAAGGAAGAAAGCAAAAGTTGATGTAAAAGCACACAACAAACCACCCTGTTCTGAACAAAATTAAACACAGTAAAAATCAATGAGATGTGAGGTCAAATGATGGCCATGCCTTAGAAGCTGTGCTATGTGCAGTTACCTCATAGAACCAGCACACGAGTTCTGGGGAGTTTGAACACAGAGAGCAGAGAGAAGGATGCAGAGATTTAAAGTTGATTTTGGACAAACCCCATGGCTAGGACAACACCAAGGTCAAGGGAAGATTTAGTACTATTCATATTTCAGCTGAACCACTCTCCTCATACTTTTGTGAAGTTGAATCACTTACCTGCACACACCATCTCTCCTAGGGACTCAGACAGAGGTGGACAATCAAAAGAACAGCCCACAGTAATGCAATTTTACCGACAGTCATCAACAGTGAATGTTGGCCCTTTCATGAAAAACAAAAACCCTCCATCCTTCCCAGCCCCTGAGGGACTTTTACACTCCCTGAAGGCACTTTTAAAGCTCCTCAGGTCTCTCAAACTAAAAGGAAACTTGTCCAAGTGAGGATTGATGCGTCTCATCACTCTGGGCTCAGGAATATTAAAGTATGGCAAAAAAAAGGCATTTTCTTTCAAAACTACTTAAAAATATTACATCTTCTAAAAGCAAGGCTGTGGACACTCTTTTGTTTTACTTATCAATCTACAGCTTTTCCTCAGGAAGAAACAGCAGTCTTTCTCTAGGCTTTTGAGGAGGAAAAAAACCTGTAACTCATTCATTGCCAAATGTTACACTCCACTGACAGGGCACTCTTCTGTAGACTGGCTGTTTTTCCAACATCACACACGCAATTTTAGCAATAAAAATTAATTCCCGTCTGCTAGCTTTGCAGAACTCCATTTCAAAACCCATCAGCTTTGGAAGTAAATTTAAAGCCTTTCTCCTGTCAAAAGCAAGAAAGCTTTCACCCTTACCCTGTTAGTCTGGCATCTCTCCAGTCTAGATCCACATTTAGAAGCAATATTAATTTCTGTTTCTCTCAGTTGCAGCTGTGCAGGGATAAAAAAAGTCATTTTTCTATTCTGGCAGGATAGAACATGCTTTTTAATTTGTCACTAGATCAAGTTAATGACCAAATATGGAAATTATTCCTTGGAATGACCTAGAGTCCAGCTGAAGGTGGGAAGTGCACTCTCTCCTTGTGCTGGAGCTCCTCTCCTCACTGTTAGCAGAGCAGTCACACCTTTCAGTACTGCAGGGAGAGCCTTACCTAGTCCTAGCTTTGCAGGTGTCAGCAGTGTTCATTATGGGTAGATCAAATTGCTGAAATGTAAACCTTTCTGCAGATAGGAAATTGGAGGATATTTGCTGAAGAACACTGGTAGGAGCACACTACCTTTCAACTATCCTTACCAACACAATCCACATTTTCTTTGTGTAGCATCTTGCTGTAGACAAATGCAAACTACACAGAAATACACACTGTGCAACAAGACATCCCTTGCAGGATGGCTGCAGGGATCACTGAGTGTTAGCATAGATGGCACCACACATGGAAATTCCAAACCAGTCCTGAAACAATGCGTGTATACAACACCAACTGCACCTCCAGTCTGTTGCAAGGTAGGTAGGTGGCAAGGGTAATTGAACATCTGCTAGAGTTTGGTCCCATAGTTATTTCTAATTGGGTTCTTTCTCTCTCTGTACCTGAATTGATAGCTGGTGTTTGGCCTAAGCACTGTTTTAAACATTTCTGATGGTTCTGGCACATTCCTTTATGAGGCACCAGATGTGCAGGTACTGAAATAGCTGCTGCTGATTTCTACCTATAGGTAAAACTGGAAGATAAGTAATTAAAAAATAAAATAAAATAAAAAACTTCACTGCATTGTAATCACTAAAAAGAAAAGAAACATTGAAAAGTGGGCTAACCAGGGGCAAGGGGAGATTTCTATTTTGAAAAGCACTTTTTAATTTCTCCAGGCTTGACAGTCCATCTGGACATTGCTAGATGCCTAGTTACATCAGCACATCATGTTTCATTTCAGTTCACATGTTTTGTTGCTTTTAAAGTGTCTCTTACAGTCTATTTCCACCACAACATACTCCTAAAGTTCCATTTTATATTTTGTCAGAAGAACATCAAAAGTAGCATGAGTTGATTAGTGCAGCGTTTAGGCCACCACTGCTTTTCAGCAGTGATTGTCTGCTCCTCTCTTCCGCCTGTTATTTTCTTGGCTCCTTTTTCAGCATCTTCCCTGTGTAGTTCCACACAACTTTAATTATAGGATTGAGGATAACAACCATCAGGAAAGCAATACTTAATTTTTATACCTACTGGCAGTAGTTTGCTGCTCACATATATCTAGGAAAGGAGGAAAAAAAATTACAAATGTATCATTATACTACAGATCTTAAATTTCATAATTATGAGCTGTAAATATTGACTACTGTCAGAGCTCTTCTGTGGCCTATGAAAAGGTCAAGCCTTTTCATCCATGTTCATTTAATATGAGGAATACCAAATAATAAAATACTCAATTTATCTGGCTGCTGAGATTTTGTTTTCCCCCATACCTTCAAACTGACATCAGTTTGGAATCTTCTGTTATTATAGGAACAAAGTGATTTCACTTTCTTTTCTTTCTTGAGGTAAAGAATTTAATTTCCCATAGTAGCACAAAAAAAATATAGCCTATTTTCCACATAAACATTATACAAACAGTTATATCGTTATAAGCTGCCTGTGCTTCTATCCCTAGGATGTCAATAGAGAGTAGTGCTTTTGCTCAGAGGACATGATAGAAATAATAGCTCCTTACTGCTCTATCAAGCTAGCTAACAACATTTTCAAAGCACCAACATTTTCAAAGCACTGAATACTTACTTCACTTAAAGGAATCATATCCAAATGTAGAAAGAGTTTGGCCTTAGGACTCCTCAACCTCTAACAGTGATCCACGTTCAGCACTTCATTAAACCACGAGTTTTATTTACTTTTCCTAATTAACTACATGAAATTTTAATATTATGCCATACAAATCGTGTAAGCAGAGCAGGATAGATCCATTTATGCAGCCTCACAATTTTTCAGTAGGTGTCAGGTGGTTTTCTGAAGTTTAATTCTGTGCTGTTACACCAAGCACACCATTTTTTAAATAGCCAGAGAATTTCATACTGCCTTAAGAGGAAGAAATATAAAGCACATAGTAATTAATCCAGCCAGAGACTCTCAGCTCACCATTTTTAATTCTTCTGCATCTTAAAAGGAAATATAAGACCACAGGGAAATAACTACTACCTTTGCAGTTAAACACATGGTAACAGAGAAGCATACTATTTATCTGGGCATTTGCAAACTGCATTGGTGATGCCCTTATTTACTTATCCCAAACTCCACAAAAGCAAACTTCTGCTACTGCTGCAGGAAGGAAGGCACAAACATGCCTCATTTGCCTGTGGTAAGTTTCTGTATCTACTAAGGCACTTCAATAAAGATTAGTGTTTAGCTCTCACACAAAAAGCTTGCTACTAGAAGCTTTATTTTTCCTCACAAATCCTGAGATTGCAAATTCTCACCAAGCACACTTGGACTTTTCCACATAATTGCAGGGGGAAACTGCAAACTCAAAATAATGAGTTTGATGATGAAGGTCTGTGCAGAATCTGTTCTTCAAAGGGTTAAGGTATGTGGTAAAAGTTAACTAGAGACTTGCTGAAAAGCTTTTGGGATTGTTTCATTCTGCTCAACTTTTCCTCACTCCCTGAAGGATGCAGACCTTTAGGCTGCAAACATCTGTTAGTAGCTCCTTCCTCACCTGGCACTGCCAACTCTCCAGGTTTGGCCAACACATTCAAACCCAGTATTCTCCATGACAAATATTCCAAAGCCTTACGTGATGGTTCTGAGGAAGGATGGATTTAGAGGCTCTCATACCCCAAACAATGTACTTCATTACTCACAGAAAACAAAACTCCAGGCTGTAAGTACCTTCCAAGTTGCAACTCATATTCCCTTCCAAATTTCCTGTATTAGGGCAGGAGAACTGAGCAAAGGGCAGAAGGCAACACCTCAACACCACAATTTTCCATGGCTCCAGTCACTTTTACTGAGGAGCACTCAATAAGAGTTTTGCTCCCCTTTCTTCTGTACTGCTCCTCTATGCCACGCTGGAAGATACAAGACTCTTGGTGAAAGGAGAAGCAATTTGATGTGCTTGTGGAAAACAAATTAATAAATCAAATGAATAAATGAAACCATGAAATCACCATGAAAAGAGCCCTACTGTTTATTCTCCGATTGCCTCCCAACTGTCAAATATTCTTGTTTAATTATTATAACATCATCACCTGAGGACTCTTGACTAGTAAAACCCTAAAACAAATTTTCACCTTAGAGGTTGTAGAATGCACGTCTTTTCTTGCCTTGTTTCCAAAAACCTCTGTACACATATGAAGAAAAGCACAGGACTTAGATGATCCACCTGGAGGATGGAAAAGGTGACTTACAGCACCTTTCACCTCCTACAGCCTTCATTTCTGTGATCCTGTGGAAGTATTAGAATGGCTAATAAGACCATTCCTGTTTCGAAGAGTTTATTATTAGAGTTTTGAACAAAGACATGAGAGTGTTCTTCAGGGTTTGCAATAATATTAAGAACTTGCTTTTTTTCACAACAGTATGGATAGAATTTCATCCATCTCTCTCTGGAGCATCCAATATTTGCCAGGAGTGGGAAGGAAAATCAAGTCAATTGCACTTTGGATCCAGCATGACAATTCCAGGATTCCATATCTGTGCAGAAAAGAATGGACATGAATACTTCTTCACATACAGAAGAGTATTTAACATTTTGAATGATTTCACCATCTTGAGTTACACTCTAAATATTAAAATATTCGGAATAAAATTAGTTTTTCCCTGCATGAATATATACATAAAATACACATACACACATCTATAACTGCATAAGAACTTACAGATAAAATCTATGTTCATGGCACAAAAGCATGATTATTTTGTTGTCAAATGCAAACTAAACATTGTTTCTGTATTAACCAAATTGAACTTCAAAAGCCTTGAATGTAGATTCAATTATTATAGCTGGGGTTTGATGACAACAGAATCAAACATCCCTTGAAAGATCAAACTATACTCTATTCTTCTGCTTCAGTAGGCAAAGTTCCATTCAATGGCATTTTCGATCTCAAAGGATGTGAAGAAACTGATATCCTGCACTTTTAAGATGACCGTGAATCTTTTTTTCCTCTTGCTTTTAACAGTTCTTACAAGTGTTTACATTTTTGCCTGGAGTAATTGTCAGTTTTAATTCTTTCAACCCATTTAATTCCTTATTTCTTTATCACTCCCTTCAAAGTTAGGCATCTGGAATCAAACAAATTCATATACTGATGTTTGGCAACCACCAAATACTGATCATCATTTGCAGTTCTGATCAACAGCTTTTCCATTTGCTGCAGTTAGAACAAGAAACACCCACCCAGCAAAGACCATGCCAAAAACTGGAAGAGAAATGAGTTGGTCAGGTTTTTTACTGGTTTGTATCATGTGATATAGCTCTCTGCAGAAGAAAATAAGGGAAGGTGTAGGACAGCTCAGACACACCCCAGTACACAACAAAGCTGCCACATTCAGCCACTTCATTCTTTAGCTGAACAACTGTTGAGCTGATGCCCACCAGTGTGCACAAGAAGACACCACATTTCCATTTTCTTCTAAGTTTCTGAGTAGTTTTTGCATGTTCTCTTGTCTACGTGTTCTTTCCTGAAAAATTGATGTTTTTCAAATTTTTAATCACAGAACAAAATTCAAGCTATATATTTTTTTAATAAACCTGAAAACGGGAAATATTTTGTGCACAACCTTTTCACTTAGATATTTCATAACGACAAAGAGTAGAACAAAGCAAAATTATCAAAAGTTGCCTTCAGACAGCTTGAGTAAGGAAAATAATTACACCTGCTCTAAGACAGTGGGATAATTTTTGCCACTGCTTCAGCAGAGGAAGTCAAGGGTGGAGGGAGGCAAGGCAGAATAGAAGGGATAAAGAACAGGCAACCTTCCAGCTACACATACAGCTCTGCATACATCAGAAACCCAGGCACTACACTGAATACACATCAACTCCTTGGAGAAACAATGGCAGCTGTTTACTTACATTTTCTAAAAGAGTGCTGGAAGGCTCCCAAATATTATCTATCAGACTGATAAGCATAAAAATCAACAGCACTTGCAAGTGTGGAGATATGGAGTCAAAGCTCATGAGATGAAGGTAGAAGAGGACTGGTTTTATTAATATGCAAGTCATTTTCCCCTTTGCTGGGAAAGTATATCCCACACTTCCAGAAACCATTGACAGGGAGCAAGTACTGCCTCTTGCCCACCCCTGAAATAGAACCGACAATTAAAGAAGATGTTAATGTTAATATAATATTAACATAATCACAGACTTTGAGACTTCCTTCTCTCAAATAAACGTCCCTCTTTCCTGATTATTCATGGACTCACCTTGTGACATGCATACCTAATTCCTGGTAAGAATTTCCATGGACAAAACTTTAAATACTCCTTGATTTTTTTTTTTATTTTTCTTTCATTTAGGTGTCTTCATTTTGCTGGGGTCAGACTAAAGTTTGTACTTTTGGCTGATTGTCAGAAATTGCAGGTTCTTTAACAACTGTAGATTAAGAATAAAAAGGAGCTCATCTAAGAGTAATAAGTGCCAGAAATCTGGTAAGACAGGATATGGACAATAAAATGTACCAATAGTGATTCATTTAATGTCTCATCTGGAGTTTGATGGAGTTCTAATGCAATTGTATTGTGAAGAGTTTCACAGAAAAATTTAATTTTAATTAAAATGTCTAGGGAAGAAAATGCAATAGGGCTTGTATTTTATTTTTCTGAAATGTACTCAGATATATTTTAATGCAGCTCTGTAGAAAATAGCTGTTTATTCTACCATGTTTCTGAATTCAGTAAGACATTCCTTAATAATGAGATACTCAATAGACTAGGGTCCCCCACTCCTCTCTTGTAAAAGTGTGTGTATCTTCCATGTCATCAGGAGTGGTGGAGGGCTCTGTTTTACAGATAATTCTAGACCCAGTCAATGTGTGTAGATAAAAAATTCTGCTGTTAGAAATAGAGGTTTGGGGGGGAGGGGGGATTGGGTTTTGGTTGGTTGGTTTTGTTTGGGGTTGGTTTTTTTTTTTCGTTTGCTTTTTGGGGTTTTTTTTGTGATTGCTGTTCCCACATTTGCACACGACCCTCTCACCTGACTGAGAGCTGTCGTCTTTGGGTGTGCAGAATGTCCCCACTGAAGTGTCAGAGGTATGCACAGATGTTCATGCATGCTGTACAGACATACCACAGAGAGCAGAAATCTTAGAACTCTTCAGAAACCTTACATTATTCTTCTCTCTTTTCATGTCAGTCAGTGTAATGAAAACACTGGCTCAAAACAGCATAACTCATTAATACCAGAATTTAATGTGTTAAGCACTGCTAGAACATCTATCCCATTATACAAGAAAGCTAATCTAAATATGGAGTCTGAAACAAAAATCCATGACTTTTTTATTTTTTATTTGGTAGGTTTCTTTCTGACTTCATTTTGCTGCTCTGCTTTCCCTACATTTTGTAGAAGCCAAAAAAGGTAAGAAACCATCACAAAAGGCAAGACCCAATAGAGTGATAACATAGTACCATCTAGAGCCTGTGGATGTTATAACAACTCTAAAAAGAAAGGGTTTTCTGGACTCTAAGGTCAGCATGAACAATGTAAGAAGAAATCTTGTATTATCTTTTTTCCAGGACCACAGAGGGGGTAATTCCAGAATGATGGAAACCAAATTAGAACCGAGCACTTTGCATCTTTTATGTAGGTATGCTGGTTTTAACTCTTTCCATAGATGCAATTTTCAGGGTGTTGTATTAGCCTACAGCTAATTCTTCAGAGGAAAAAGTGGATCAGTGGATAGAATGGTACATCTGACTTAATCATTTTGGCATGTTGGGTTCTTTGGTCTGTCAGTGTCTCCTGAAAGCACTTTTTCACCAGTCACTGCAGGCAGGGTCACAGCATGTAATTCACATCTCAACGACACTTTCAACATGACTAACTGTTGACAATATTTGAACTTTTGAGCTCTGCCATCCTTGGGCACACTCACAAGAAGAGCAGGCAAAAATACATCAGTCATCAAAGACACTAGGTCCCTCCCCCTCTTCACGAGCTAAAGCATTCAGCCTCCCCTTTCAAATCCTCTCTCAAAAACACACCATGAATCCCATTTAATTAGAAATACTCTCACACATTCATTATACATGCTGGCTTCAACTCAGAAAGCATACTCTTCTGGCTCATTTCTATATGCAGCACCTCTGTTCAAGAGACTCCATAAACAGAATGTGTGTTATATCTGTGCTTTCTTGTGCTGTGGAAGGAGCACTTTGGCAACTCTGAAACATTAGTATCAGGCCATTTAGACTTTTAGGGATGGGTGAAAGAGGACAGAAAAACAAATCCATAGTCACACATCTTTCCTCTCACTTCCTCTTCCCCTCACCCTTTTCTATCCAGCAAGTCAACCTTCCTTCTTGTCTCTATTCCATTTTATGAATATCTTTTTTCTACAGAGCCTTGCATATGGCTATCAGTGGTCCACAGCATCACAGAATCAATGCAGCTGATATGTGAAAGAAAGGGGAATTGTTGGCAATACAAGATTGCAAATTAAATGATGCAATTTCAGGGTCAGCACTACAGAAGGCACTGAAGAGGCTGACAAAGATTAATAGCAAGTGAATGAGGGCAGTTACAGTAATGTACATTTGCCTTCTCTGAGGTCTGTAGACTCTGCTACCATCTGCTGGTTTATGAAAAAGATCCTGGGAATCTATTTTAGTAGCTCTATATACATAATCTTTCAGCTGTCTCTCATTATGAGAACAGTCCTCATTTCGGGTCACAGCCTACCTTCGCCTCCACAGAGCTGTCAATTAGGCTCACTTGTGTTTCCTGATGCATTTCCGACAGCAGGCATGAGGAAAAATGGCAAACAGGCAGTGAAAATTTTACACTAAACCCAAATAATATATCCCAGAGCAAGACACATTTTCAGTATTCCGGGAAAAGGAAAAAAAAAAAAAAAAGAAAAAAAAAGTAAAAAGAAAAAAAGAAAAATTATCTGGGCAATTATTTCCAGTTCATCCTTGAGGGCAGAGGGTGAGGATGGATTGAAAGATATTCAATTCTGGTTTTGAATGAACCCTTCATTATGCTTTGCTACATGACTGAAGTATAAATTGTCATAACTCCACTGAAATCAATGGAGCAATGCAGCCTGCTATCTTTTGAGAATGCAATCCAGGGAAGATACATTCCAGACCAAAATGCAGCTAAATGCAAAGCTATGGCCAACATACATTAAATAGAGGAAGATAGAAAACATGATTGTATTTCCAAAAACAGTGCTATTATTCTACACATTCTTCTCTTGTACACATGGGATAATATCTAAACACTCACAGAGCTCAGAAAATAAATCTTTTATAAAATCACCACCTCTTCTTCATCCATTTAACTTGTCAGGACAATCACAAAAGGTTTGGCAGTGGTGGCAACTTTAACAGAAGGGTGGCCTTCAAAATTGGCTGCACAAAACCAACCTAATTCTGTAGTTTAAGGCCAAAAAAGATCATGGTGTCCATTCCCATATTTACTGCAGTCCAGAAAATTTTATTCTGGATGTCTCTTCTTTGAAGTTATCACTTCTAGCAGAGCTGAGGTTTCAGAGTGGAAAAAAAAATCATATTTATTCCTCACTTTAGAAGAGTAACTACATGCTCAGGTCATGTATGTTCACTCAGACTGATTTCTGGTGCACAGTCCACCTTGGTATCAGAACAAAGTTGTAGGACTCCATGAAAAGTTCAAGAAAGGGTGGCAAGACAAGGAAACCAGAACCTTCCAAAAGCTGCTTGGCTTCATGTCAAAGTTTGTGCTATCTCAGCCCTTTGGATAATGCAATTTCCCATCCTGGGACCAGCCAACCCCAAGTGCATCTGGAAGCTGCTGTGCCTTACTGATATTGATGGCCACTCCTATTTCATGGCAGTGTCTAAAGACAGGGGGTTCCTATGCTTGGAGGCATTTGGGCAAGGAGGTCTTGGAACCTGCTTTGAGAAAATCCATGGTTAATGCAGCCCTGCAGTGAGCCTCTTGCATTTTGCCTCACAAAACTGAACTTGCTGCCAGCACTATGAAGTAAGAGCAAGCAGCTTCCTCTAGGACCCTCATATTGATATAAACAAGGGAAACGGATGTGTAAAGCTGGTTTTGCAAGGGTAAGAGTCACAGGCTGCCTGGGCTCCCTACTTCTCACCTAGCAAGAGTAAACTGAAGTGGTTACTGGAATCAACAAGAAAACACTGGTTGTGTCTTTCACAGAGGTCACATGAGAACTCCTCTTAAAATAAAATGGCACAACTCCAGTAGTACACATTCTCTGGAGGAATGGAGTTAAGGTGAATGACATCTGCTGCTTGGTTCAGAGGTGAGATGAGGAAGCAGTTGACTCACAGATGAATCAAGCTAAAGCCCTAGTATAGCCCTGAGGGCCTTGGGACATTCTTACCAAAGATGGACTTTTCTTGTCATATTTCATCCAGATCTTTTATAATATGACAAATTGTTAATAACTCTGTACATCTATAAACAACTCTGTGATGAGCAGGAAAAGAAATTAAAGTCTCATGTGCTATAAATTTAAATATTTAACACTCCTTAATAATACATCATCTTAATATTTGCTTTTGGGAGTGAAAGCAAGCAAGTCTCCCATGAGGATAAGTCAACATGAGTTATAGACCATGGACTGCTTGCTATTAACAGGTGAGCAATAATATGGGAAAATATCCAATTTGACAAAAAAAAATCATCAAACAGCATCACAGAATGAATTACCAATACAAAATCTTGTTGAGCTGCTTCATGTGCTCAAGAAGCCAAGGGACAAATAAATGAATCAGAATCTGATCACATGGTTAGATATTATTAGATAAATTCATTCCTTCACAGGATTTTCTATTTATATCAAATGAACTGGGGAAAAATATTTACATTCTGTTTAGTTATATTTGTCAAAAAGCAGAAAAAGCACGAATAAGTTTTGCAAACAGTTTCCTTATTTACTAAATAGCTGAGAAGAGAATTTGGCTCTTATTTTTGAGACCACTGAAGGTGACAAACTGAAGAACTAGAAAAGAGTATTTTCCTCAATTTCCAGAGAACTATAAATTGCTGAAAGGGAGGATAAGAAACAGACACAAATACCCATTAACACGGGCTTTGGACAGGGAGAGAAGGACTTTTGCACACCATCAGCTTCACAGCCTGAGGGGCACATTGATGACCTCTGCTCCTTGCAGGTCCCGGCTCCAAGGTCAGCTGCCTTTCTATTGAATCAGCATTGTTCTGTGGGGCTCTGATTTGTACAAACTCCAGGTCTAGAAGACTTACATCTATCTACAACATTGCATTTGAAGAGCAGATGGCTTTCTGTAAGCATGGGGAGGTGCTGTGTACAATATGTGTTTAGAGAGGTAGATATCATGTAACAGGACATGCTGCAAGCACTTCTCTTACTCTTAAAAGTTTGTTTAACAACTTCTAACACACTCCCTATAAAGGAAAGATTTTTCTTAGCATTCATCAATCTTACTTGGAAATGAGACAGCAGAGGGAAATAAAATGCAGCTCCAAAGATGTTTTACCAGTGACATCAGATCAAAAATATTCCTTCGTGATTCACACACAGCTAAGTGTTACACAGAGATTAATTCTCCCACTTGTTGATGTCAGAGTCCCTGAAAGATAACCATGAATTTCATTTGAGAACCATTAAAATGAGCTAAAACCGAACAAATTTATGGCAAGGAAATGTACAAATTTCCTTTAATTTCAAACTAAAGAGAATTTAGGAGCCAGATCATTCAGCTTTTACTCACTGATAATCTGTCATTAAAAAGAAGTAGAGTTAGAGCAAAGAAAACATTTAATTTTTTTTCATTACTCTATTATTTAGCCACTCTGTCATTTTACTTGGCTTTTGACTTCACAGCAGATCTTTTTCCCTGGTAGGAGTTCTCTGGGTGGCACTCCTTGCCACAGCCCAAAATAGCCTCTTGGATAGGTTATTTTCCAGAAAAAGAGACTCTGCTTTGTTCTCCATACCAAGCAGATGATGATTTTGAGCATAAATCTGATACATCCCAGACACACTTTCACTGAATTAGTCATGTTTCATTACATAAAGAATTAAAGTGCTTCCCAATTATGAATAAAGATCTAGATGTTGACTTTTTTTTATTGACAGGTAAACTTTTTTTTTTCCAACTCCAATGATAATCTCAGTACCTTCTTCTGAAGCTGTTCCTCTAGGCAGAGAACCACCATTTACCAAGACTAAATACTAAAACCTACATGTTTACTATTTTGGAAAAGAGGAGCTAAAAAAACTAGCTCTTTACTCAAAAATTTGGGCAACAATTTTGCCTTCACAGTAAAACCAGTAGCCAAATCTGGACTCAACTACATCAGCAGAAATCTTTCCTTAAACTTAATAAGAACCAGGATTTCACTCTAAGACTTTAAAACAAGTAAAAGGAAAGAGCAAAGCTTACTTCTATAACAAGAAAAGAGAGCAAAGAAAGATGAAAATGGCTTTGCCTTTTTTTTTTTTTTGAAGAGTTAAAAGGTCATTCATCTTTACTAAATCTGTTGAAACAAATGTCATTAGATGTAGAAGATATCAAAGGTCAAATAAATATCCTGTACATGGAGCCAAAATGTTACAGGAAGACTAAGGGAAGAGGAGAAGAACACTTCTTCCTTTGAGTATAAAATTATTGAAGAGTAAAAATAATTTTGGAAAAAAGCATCTCAAGAGAATAAAAGGTCCATGTGGCAAAATGTGAAGCACCAAGCCTGCATTAGAGAAGAGATAATATCCCTTTATTGAATTTCTAAGGAGCAAGTGGTAACAAGAAGCTATATAGCATCTAGAAGATTTTTAAATTTGGTCTTTCAAACTTGAAAATTCATAGGAATCATGCCCAACAGAAAAAAAACCCGAAACATTCCATGGCAGAATGGTATCTGTTGAATTCAGTCTGAATAATTACACCAGATCAAGAAATGAAAACAAAAGGAAAAAAGAAGCAAGTCTGAGAAGTTTAAAAAAAGCAGCAACAAGAACAAAAACATTAATTTATCAATGGATCAGTTCAGCAAAAAAAGCATTTAGATTGCATTGCTCCTTTGACTCAGGAATAGGTATCTTTTCCACAATCATCCTTGAAAAGAAGGTATTCGCATACAGAGAATTTTCTTCAAAAAACAGAAATTTTTGGACGTGTAAATGAAACACCTGCTCAGAGCAAATGGTCAAAGCAAAACAAGAGAATCACTGACATTGCCAGCAACTTCCAACAAGATCAGAGTTATCATCCAAGAAGAATTATTCAGGAAAACATTTTTGTCTAAGTGCTGCACATTTGGGCTCCCATACACATTAAAATTCTTTGATAAATTTATTTATTCTTCTGTATTTTTAAATTTCTATCACTAGAAATTGTCTACATTTTAGACGATTTGTGATAAAATAAATGTATTACACTATTTTTCTTATGATTTAAGTAACTGTCAGTGTTCTCATTGCTTCCCTTCTTGATACTGACAAGCATTCTGAATAGTAAGTGATTTTCCTAATTCCAAATGCTCTTTTTTTAGAGAAAATATGTTCTGTTGAATTTAGTGTATTTTATATATTTTCTAATTTGATTACATGAGATCAGCTATGATGTAATCCAAATGCAGAATGCACTTTGCCAAATTTAATGCTCTGTTTCAAAAGCCTGACCCTTCTGACTTGTAAAATACGTGCACTAGAATAAACACAAATACATTGAGAAATGCAATATTTCTACATTCAGTGATAGAGTACCTGTGCCTGTGCTCAGATGCTAAATATTCCACATTGTAAGGTAAATCTTTGAAGGAGCAAAATGCAGCTGTCTAGTGCTCTCAAATCTTCAGGTGTCAAAGAATTATATATTTAAGAACTTGGCTTCATCAGCTGTACTGTATGTATGGGACAATTAAGCACAGAAGTAGGAAGGAAATTACCCAACACCTATTGTCCCATGATGGAGACAAACATAGCTTCCATAAGCCACTCTTAACTGTACTAATCTTCCTGTTTCTCCTCTCATAAGGTAAAGGGCTGGACAGAGATTCATGTGTCATGCTGTGCCAAAAGTGAACAGTGTCACAGTCAGACAGCAGGAAAGATGAGAAGGGAGCCTCACATAAAACACATCTGGGCACAGTAACTGTGCAGAGTAACTGTGGAGTAAGCTGAGGCTGGCATTTACAGCCTGTCCATGGTTCTTCAGTAAACACACAGCCATTGGTATACACAAGGCAGCTCAGCCAGCCCTCAGCCCTCCTCCACTGATGCTACCACTACTGTGAATTATTTCCTTTTCACTGCAAGACATGCACTTCATGCAAGTTGTTCCTGGGAAGTTAGTAGGCTCCAAACACACACCTTTGGTTATTCAGCAGTAACTAGTTGTTTGTCCATATGCCCCTGTGAGCCAGAGAGAGATGGGACAGAAGAGGGGAGCACATCCAAAAAGAAGTTCTCTTTTGCCAGACCCCAAGTTATACGAGCAGTTTGTGCCTCTTTGTTGTACGATGGGGATCTACATTAGGTGCTTAATGCTATATACACTTAAATCAGCTTTACTGCAACATTTCGTTGTTTCATAGCTCAAAGGAAAGGTATTCCCTTTTCTCCAGCCAGCAGGACTAAACTTGTCACAGCTGGAAAACTCTTATCTCCCACACACAGTCATCCTAAGGAGCAATGCATGCAGTTCATATATATTTCTGAGTTTAGTGGTATTTCCTCAGCTGGTACTTTCCCAAGATCCTCTCTCAGAGAAAACTTCTGTAAAAATATCAGTTACAGAGAAAACTCTATTCAAAACCAAACAAAACAACAAAATCCACAAACAAAAATCCCATAATCCATATATTTTGCAGCTTTATCTGGAGCAGAAGTCTGAAATGCAATGGTAGCTCAAAGAAAGGCTCATTCTGATCACAAGCAAATCAATAAAGGTTAGAATTTTTTTCAGATGGCATGTCTGTCCAAACTAATATTTTACCCTCTTTTGAAATTAAAACATGTACAGTGATCTCCACTAGAGTATAGGTGCCACCTCATGCTGTTTCCTAACCATCCACAGAGTTAATACCATCATCCTGCCTTTCTCTGGCCTTGGCTTCCCTGCCTACTTCCAAACACAATGATAATTTTCCTAAATCACAGTTTTAGCTTTAGCCATTATTCACTTCCAATCCCATGATGGAGTCCTTCTTTTTTGTTGGATTGTCCTGGTTTCAGCTGGGACAAAGTTCATTCTCTTAGTAATTGCTACATGTTGGAACCCAGGGCATCTCTTTGGCTGCCCTGGGGGCTCAGGAGACCCTGGCCAAACAGTCTGGGAACTGAGCAAAGGAAGTTTGAGTTTTGTCCAAGGGCACTGTAATACCCTGAGATCTGTCCAGGGGGGTGAACAGGAGTTTTTTTACTCCTGTCCACGGGGGTCACAGACCCTGGCACAAAGCAGAGATGAATTACAAATCTCAGGAGTGTGAAACACAGTAGTTTAGCTTATCACAGGGTGAGAAATTTGTAGTTTTAGGTTTTTACAACAGAAGTAGATGGGGACAACATGGAGATTTTAGGGTGGAGTTTAGGCTTCTTCTTGTTCTTCACCTCCATTTTCTGCTGTGAGGTTAGCACAATATAGTTTAGACAGACTGGGCCGAGTAGAGATGACCTGTTTAGTGTAAATAATGGACATTGGTAGGAAATTGTAAACAATATGTTCATAATAATCTGTATTTAAGACAACGACCTCCCAGGGGAGTGGTAGTTCCCTGATGGCTGGTGTTCAGAAGAGTCATTGGTGAGGACAGAGCGAACTGTGAGATAAGAAATAATAAACAACATGATAGACCTTGAAAAAACAGAAGCTTGAAGCCTCCATCTCTTTCTTGCATCTGGCCCAAAGATTCCAGGACGGCAAAAAGGACTCTAACCATCTGAATCTTGGAAAATCATAATCCAAGACTAGAGTACTGTGCTTTTGGGGTTTCTATGAGAATAATATTGATAACACACTGGTGTTTTAGCTGCTCCTAATTAATTATTACCCTAAATCAAGGACTTTTCCGTAACTTATGCTCTGCCAGTGAGGAGCTGCACAAAAAGCTGGGAGGCAGCATGGCCAACACAACTCACACAAATTGGCCAAAGGGGTATTCCATACCACAGAACATCATGCCTAGTGTGTCAACTGGGGGAGTAACCTGAAGGGGAGCCAATTGCTGATTGGGGACAGATTGGGCATTAGTCAGCACATAACAGATGAGTAGCAGCAAGGTGAGTAACTGATTGTGAATCACTTCTTTCTCTTGAATTCTGTTACTTTCTCCCTCTCCTTATCATTACCGTTATTATTAGTAATAGCAGCAGCAATAGCATCATCACCATCATCATTATTATTATATTTCGTGTCAGTTATTAAAAACCATTCTTAACTCTATCCATGAGGCTTACACTTTCTTTATCACTCTCCTCCCACTGATGTGTGTGGGGTTAGTAAGTGGCTCTGTGGAACTTTACTTGCCAGCTAGGGTCAGACTCAGACAAGGATAAAAGATAAAACTACTTACGTACTACTTACTTATTGCACACGTCTACAAAGGACTCACCTTAGCTATCATCTCTAATTAACACCAAGTGGCTCAGTGACTTCTTCACTCATACCTGCATCTCTTTCCAGCTTTTCATACTTCAACAACTAGGTGCTCTTCAAAAAACATCCACAAATCAGGTTCACTCTCTTTCTTCATACCCCACCACAAAATTTCCATCTGTTTCAAAGCCTATTAAAAGCTTGACAATAATTAGGCTATTATACTATCACAAGTTCCACTTAACATTTTAACCAATATTTTCTCATTGCTTCTTTTTGACCCCTTCTCCTCCTGCATTCACCACTTTTCTTGTACTTATACTGTAACCTTCTTCATAGCACACTTTTATACTCTATTTTTTGTAGAGCACTAAATACATGAGCCTTTGGTCCACAGCTTTTGCCTGATTACTACAGCAATGCTACTTGTAATGTTAAATTTAGCAAAACTATAAAATACACAAAATTTTCATTTTTCACGTGCTAATTAGCATGCGGAGATACATTCCAAGGCCACATTGCACATTTGCATGTCCTGTCAAGACTTTAGCTCAGTTGGTCAGACCATGGTGCCAATAATGCCAAGATTATGGGTTTGATCCCTTTATGGGCCATTCATTTGAGAGCTGGACTTGGTGATCCTGTGGGTCCCTTCCAACCAGGATATTCTGTGATTGCTGTATGACATGTAATTTACATGCACTGCTAAAGGTACAGATAGGACACATAGTTTTTTCCACTGTTGCTGCTGCTCCTTCTGATCAGAATGGCCATTAGTTAAAATATGGTAAATGGAAAAGAATGACACCACATTTTGAAGATTAAATTTAAATTTTTCTACTACTGTGGATTGTGGACAATGTACCAGACAGTTCCAGCTGGAAAAAGAAAAACCAAGAAAATCCTTTAATTTTCCCAACACAGGAGGCCGATAGGATCCTTCCTACATGATTTTCCTAGATTGTAGGTGCCACGTTCCCCTCTGGCAAGCTGGAAACAAAGTTCAGGTCTCCTCAGAACAGCAAAGTTTAATCCACTAGACCAATCACCTCACAAAATTTGGTTTCCATTAACTACATATTCATTCTACATATTTAGATTCAGGAATCTCTGGAAATTTTTTAGCCGAATGTGTTTATGACATTTTTCTGGACCTGTTCCAGGGTGCTAACTGCACAGATCTTAGCAGCCTTGGACTGCTCTAGTGAAAGTTTCAAACTCTGTGATTGATTTAGGTGTATAATTATGGAGAAAGCAATACGTGGGATGCTTTTTGGTTTGTTTCAGAAACAAATATTTTGGAGAATGTTTGTTTGAAAACTAAGTCTATGAAAAAACCAAACACACAAAAAAACCCCAAAAACCACACATTAAAAACCCCCAACAACCACAACCATCACAAAAAGAAAAAACAAACCCCTCATCAAACTCAACAAACAAAAAAAGCCAAACCAAACTAAATCAAAAAATTTACCAATCAAATTTTAAAAAAACAACCAAACACCAGAATTTTTCAGGTTACATGAAAAGTGCAATTCAAAAATATTCACAATACATAATTTTACTCCTACAAAGAACAGAAAACTGGAACTTTGCCTTCTCAACTTCAAAGCAGTGTATTTGAGAAGAAAATTTATTTAGGTCCTAGAGTTCTTTTACCAACAGTAACAAAACACACACATCCACACAAAATCCCCTAAAGATGAGAAATTTCAACAAATTCCAATTATCAATTGCCTTGAGGAGTATGTAAAAACATTTGCTCAGTTATCAAGCTTAGCAAATTTTATAGACATTTTACTCATTCTGGGAAAGGCTGGACCTCAACTACTTGGCATTTCCAAATGATGTTATATCCCCCATAAGACATAGAATAAACAAATATTCCAAAACAACATAGAAAACAGACATGAAGTGCATTCTGAATCAGATCTGACCCATAAAAAATAAAAAGAAAAAGGAGAAAAGCAAAAAAGGAGGAACGATCCCCATTCCATTTCCTGAAAGTGATGGGTTTGGTTAGGTTTTTTTTTGTTGTTTGTTTGTTTTTTTCTTTTGTTTGTTTGTTTTGATTCTGGGGTTTTATTGGTTGTTTTCTTTCTTTTACCTGAATAAATTAATAATCAACAATTTATGGAAACAAGGAAGGAAGAATTATGAAAATGAACAGACTAATATGCATTTTTTTATTTTTAAATCCTTAAACATAATCTATTTGATAAGCTGTTATTTCTCTAGAAAAAAATGTCATCAAACTAACAGCACAACATTAAAAAAATTAGAAAGATCAAAGTAAACCTCACATTTAGAAATAACCAGTAAAACAATGATCCCTGGCTTTGGAACCTTAAATAAAATTATTACAGTCTTACAGTCTTTCAGCATTAAACCTTCATAAATCATATTATTTTTAGCAACACATTTGAGTTACTCTTTTCTAAAATTAAATTATCAAAAGGCTGAGTAACACCTGAAAACAGCCTCTAGCAGAATATTCCAATGGATGATATAAAGCAGTGATTAAAAACTTGTTGCTTCCTTGGTAGAAGTAAAATACCTGCAGCACCAAAGAAAATCCTGGTCCAAACTTCAAGAACTATTTTTCTGTAAAGCAATATAGCTCCACTGACTTCAGCTGTACTGAATTACGCCTACTGGGGATCTGGATCATAAATCTTCACAGTGAAATAAAGCAGCTCTTCAATAGCATCCATAAATTCAACACCTGATAAAGACCAAACAAAATTCTGCAAATATAATCAGATATCAGTGCTACACATTGGCTATAAAATATTAACTCCTACCCTAGACACAGCACTAAACAGAAGAACTGTTCGTATTTTAAATCCTGCTTTCTGACAGGAGGTAAAAGCGGATAAGGATCACTATATGTAATGATTTTGACAAACCAAAGTATGTTTGACTGCCATGATTCCTAGAGCTAATTTTCCCTTTGTGAAGAGGTGCAGTAAAAGTCCTGTAAACCACCAAAACTCTCAGACTCAGTTAAGAAATGGCACATAATCTGATTCTCCCCATTAGAATAAAATTTACATTCAAGGAGATGATGTTCAGTCTGCACATTTTACAGCTATAACCAAGGTATATATCTGTATATTAGAATAATTTCTGATTAATAACTCTCCTATGTCTCAGCATAGGATTAAATAAAAAGATAAAGAAAATGAAACTGTACTTTAAAAAGCAAAGACTCACCAGATATTTCTCTTTTTTGGAATTTATTTGGAATGAAGAGGAAAAATCTGTTACCTAATTTTACACCTGGAAGATGGAGATTCTGCGCTCAGGAAAAGAGTGTTTGGATAACCACTTTGAGAGCTTCTTTGGCAGAGGGGTCACTTGCTAACTTGCTTGTTAGTGGTGGAGAACAAAACCCTAGCTTTTAAACTAGCCATGAGTTTGGAATGTCACTACCTCTAGATTTGCTTGACTGAAAACAGGTCACAAAATTTTAAACAAAAACCCCAAAACAGATTCAGAATAATTCTGTTCAGACAAGATGAACTACCACAGGAAGAGTTAATTTTGAAGTATCTCAAATGTCATTCTGTGATAACCATCAGCAGATGGTGAATACTGGATCCTTTGGCTACAGCAGGAAGTGTTTCAAAGGGAAAGTCTTTGGAGAACAAAAATTCCAGTAGCATCCCTACATTTCAATTTAAAAACACAATCAAAAACTTTGGAGCTTTTAAAACTCAAAAGCAGCTTAATGATACATGATGACTTCTGAAAGAAGAAAATTAAGTTTCTGCTACAACCCGTTATCTTGACTTTCACCTCTGCCATCCTGTTGAAAGAACTACGGATACATAGCTGAATGTGACCTGCTTTGCCTCCTCAATATCTGCAGAGATTTCACACACTCAGTATCTGCAAATTTCCCACCCTCAGCTCTTCATATGATGTGGGATATTTTGCAAGTATTTTGACACAACATCCAGAGCAGGGTTATGTGGTCATGTGGGTCTCTTCCAACTCAGAATATTCTATGATTCTGTAAAGATAGGCTTCCTCTTTGATTGATGCAGGAGGAGCTCTGCTACAGAAGTGCCATTGCCAGTTGAGGAGCCTCTAAAATCTGATCACTTCTACAAGTTCACACCAGTTTAGCACACTTTAAATGAGATAAAACCAGTGTAAAATCTGACTGACATTGGAAATAAGTGTCCCTTCCCTGTAGAAACTGGATGCCAGCTGCTAGAGGGGAGCCCAAGAAGGTGGACTGTACCCTGTGCCATTGCACTGACAACCAAGGACAAAGTATCAAGAGAAAGTCATTATATCCCTTGACACTGAGAAGTTTTAGAATTAGTTCTTAGAAAAGTTACATGTAAAACAGGGATACATCCGTGCAACTGAACGAGGTATTACCTTAAAATCTGTTCTGACAGCTTATTCCAAGAGATTGCCCCAGGACTCATCCCTAGCATCCCAAAGCCTGCGGAAATAACTAGAGAAGATTGTTATCTAATAAATAATCCAAGATAATGGTGACAGAGTCCTTATTACATACAGCTATAATATGTATATCTCATGTTATAGACTATATTCCCTTGTACATCTACAGAGAAACAAGAACTGGGCCCTTGTGTGAAGGAAGAGAAGAAAAAAGAAACAGATCACCACAACAACCCTATATAGTTAAGAAAATGCACTGCTGTAGGCTGGTGTCATGGTTCCTAAAACATTATTCTTTCACAATTTTATTGGTTAAATAACTATGAAGAATGTCTGCTTGAGGGGGAGAGGCATCTATCCACCTCTCAGATACCAGTCTGTGGTATTGCAGGATGTTAATTCATAAAAGGGAACTAAATGGTATGCTTATTCTAACTCAATGAGAAATAAATCTTTACCAAAATAACAATAAAAAAAAGTAATAATAAATTAGCACAAGAGAGTGACAAAGAAATGAGAAAATAAACGAGCACAGTTTGAACAACACCCAGAGGTATGCTGCTTCAAAATCATCTGGTCAATAATGCACTGAATAGTTTTACTGTTAAACAAGCATAAACAGGCTCCCTACCCTTAGCACAAAGTGCTAGTTCTGCAAGAGATGTAATTTTAAACTCAAGGTATTTGTAGATAAATGCAGCTTTCTCTTTAAAACTTCAATTGTGCAATTAGCACAACTTTAATGGGTGCAATCTACACAATCATTACTGATTTGCCCAAAGGTTTTTTCAGACAAGTTTAATTCTTATTACCTGTAAGCAAGGAAGCTTTACCTCTGCCAAAATACTTTGCAGACTGTAGAACAAAAGATGTCAGTCAGGCTTGACTTATTTAAAGTTCTTTGAAGAATTGGGGCATAAGAAATGAAAGCTTTTCTGTTAGGTGTAGGCAAAGCATTCAATATAGGTGTGATTGGTTGTTTTTCCACAATGCAGCCATATCTTAAATGTACTGCTGTGGCTATCAGACAGTGATTACGAGGGTGTAAAAAACTAATAACAAAAATCTCATACAAAATTTTGATCCTCACTTGAAGCTAATACCTTTTACTGAACATTTTTTTCAAGCTACAGAAAAAAAAAAAAAAAAGAAAGAAAAAAGTAAAAGCTTCCATATTTCCAGGTTATTTTTGCTCTTATGTGGTATAAATCTGGTAGAATTGATACAGGAATTGAAGTTTAAATATTACTCATACAGCTTAATGAAAAATCTGCATTATTTCAAAGTTCGTACTGTTTGCAATGATTACATCAAGTTTATAGAATAAAAATACAAGATAAAGAAGTATAACTAAAATACAACTAAATTTATTTATTTATTTATTTATTTTAATCCTCACATATATGTGAATCAAATCAAATCTTAAAAGGAAACAAGAGCTGATGCTCCATGTGAGCTTCAGATAGGACTCTCAAGTACAACTACAGCAAAATGTGCATCTACTGACTGCCATCAATAGCTCAGAATTGTAGCTTTTCTCATCAATGCACTGTTGTTTGTAACAGTTTTGGTTGCTGCAGCAAAAGGTACTTTACGTTAGGCTGAAGCAGGATAATCTTCTGCTTTCAACTTATCCCTGTCACTTCAGAAGGAAATGTAAGAAAATTAGTAATGGATAATTTAGGAATTATTGTAAAGACTCTTTCTTGCAGGCAGGACTTTCAAGAACCTAGCTGGATTATAAATACCTCAGCAATGATGGCTTTGGCATCTTCTATGGCGTAAGATTTGCATCTTGGCTAAGTGAATATGAAAAGATCCTTGTAACTCTGGGTAATGTACACAGCTACAACAGCTAAAAAGTTAATGAGGGTAAACTAGAAAGCACTCTCTCTCAGCTTCACATCTCTTCCTTTCCATTTTGTTTTATGTATATCTCATACATAAAACATACATCTCTAAAGCCTTGTATGTGCTGATATATATATCATACAGTGCACAAGGTAAGGCAACACTAATATGCTGCAAATCCCTCACTCAAACAGGAGAAAATTCAATCCTTTTTTGCCAGTGCAAGGAGTTTATTCACCCCACCACAGTGACTTCTATGGTCATAGAGCTGACTCATTATATAAATTACTACAAAACATACACACCCAGCAATCCTCAGAGGAAACCTGAAATCATCAGTAAATGATGCAGAGCTGAAAAAAAGAGCTGAATTTGTCCCCACAGGCACTATTTGTGCATTCATGCACTTAATATTTCACATCACATCTGACTGTTTGAGTAAATAAAGTGACATTTTGATTATGGAACATATTAGAGACTGAAAGCAGTTTTATTGATCTATCAAAACATTTGAAGGATTGATTACTACAGTTTCAAAGTCATTTCTTTCAATAGAGGTGTGGACACCAGACTGCTGTGGTCCATGGCAAGCAGGCAAGCACAAAGCCTGAACAGTCTCATTTAGAAATGCGACTCTAAGGCTCGTAAGCAAAGAAAATTTGATATGTTAAGGAACAATTTCTCAATGCCTGCATTCTGCAGTGATGCAGCTTTCTTTTTATAGGCCCCTAAAAGGTTCTTCCTTCATATTCTGCCCTTGGAAGTCTCAAGAGGAAAACAACGTGGGAACACTGAAAATCCCCTAGAATCCAATAACACATGTCCAGTAATGAAAGTAAACCAAACCCATTACAATCAGGTGCATAACAATAACCAGGCAATTTAAATAAGTCCCTGCAGGCTGGCTTCACCAGTAACCCTCTTTCCCACCTATTACTTCTAAGCCCAGCAAATGAGCCTTTCAGATCTCACAGTTAAATGACAGCCATTTGCCTTGAAAATTGTGCTGCTATTCATGCCTCACAACTTAAAGCCTCCTAAGGGTCCCTAAAGATCCCGGAGGTATGAGAGGCAGAAACAACACACCTATCTTCAGCAATGCAATCATATCACTGTGATCCCTTAAAATTGTAATCTCACCATTATCAGGCCCATTAGTATAATTACATAGAGAGCCAAGGGTGGGGAGAAAGCACAGAATGTAGCAAAGAGCAAAATCCTTTGAGAGGTGCCACAGCCTTTGTGTAGTGTGGAGATGAAGTTTTATGAGAACTGAAAGGGAAGGTTAAAAATAAAATACAGGCTCAAGATAGGGATCTCTTATGAGATGTATCAAGTAGCATTTCGGGACTGAAAAACGACTTGAGACAACCAGCAGGAAACAGAGGAAAGCATGGAACCAGAAATGCAGTTGTCATGTCTCATGCTTCTTCAAATAGAAGCACAGAAGGGGATCTTGAGTTTCCCTGCAAGTTTTGGTTCACACATTTTCACTCAGCTTCCTGAAGACAACAGTGAAAGAACTTCCCCTTGTAAAGAAACAACCAAAATTCACAGAATAGTAAGAAAGTGCAAAAGAGAATAACTAACACCTTTTCCTATTGTTAGCATCACTCTTTCCATGGGACAGAGAGGAGAAAGATCCCTCCAAGTTACAATCTTTACCCAGAGCTCCTATTCCTAGGACAACACTCTTCCTGTCATCCCTTTCAGAGAACCAAAAATAAACCTTAAAGCTGACCTAGATGTAGCTTGGCATGAAGGTCCTATTTTGACTTCCTTTCCCTTGCATTTATGGCAACACAGTAAGACTTTCCCATATAGCCCTCATTCCAAAATCTAAGTCCAAACTTTTTGTCATGAGTTTGAGCTTATTTGGTAGTTTTATTTCTGAATCAAAAGAAAAGGGAGAAATTGTGAATATAACACTTCTGAAAGGGAAAAGAAAAGCTGTGGTGGAATTTATGTCGCTGAAGATAGTTTTTCAGTGACAGTAAAAATGAAACTTTAAAGAAAATAAAAGATCTACTCCATTGTATTCTAAAAGGAAGATCTAGTTTTAAATATGAGGGTTATTAGGAAGTTACCACAAGAAGACAAACAAACAAACAAACAAAATAAACAAAAAACCACTACTATTATCTAGTACTAGAGGAAATAAAAGACCATAAAAAGGAAGAAAAGTGTTCTAAGCATGAAGGGTGGAAAATGAGAGGTGAAGAAGAGACCCATCTCTAGAGTTCTCTAATGTGAATTAGAAAATTGATTTTCATTTTCTTTAGCTCCCTACAGCTAGTAGGGATGGGGAGGAGATGTGTGTGTGTGTGTCCATTATATTTTTTTTTGTAATTNGAATATAACACTTCTGAAAGGGAAAAGAAAAGCTGTGGTGGAATTTATGTCGCTGAAGATAGTTTTTCAGTGACAGTAAAAATGAAACTTTAAAGAAAATAAAAGATCTACTCCATTGTATTCTAAAAGGAAGATCTAGTTTTAAATATGAGGGTTATTAGGAAGTTACCACAAGAAGACAAACAAACAAACAAACAAAATAAACAAAAAACCACTACTATTATCTAGTACTAGAGGAAATAAAAGACCATAAAAAGGAAGAAAAGTGTTCTAAGCATGAAGGGTGGAAAATGAGAGGTGAAGATGAGACCCATCTCTAGAGTTCTCTAATGTGAATTAGAAAATTGATTTTCATTTTCTTTAGCTCCCTACAGCTAGTAGGGATGGGGAGGAGATGTGTGTGTGTGTGTCCATTTTATTTTTTTTTTGTAATTGAAGTTCTCAAAAAAAGTAGACAACAAAACCCACAACCCTAGATGCCAAATTCTTTCCCAATCGAAATATGTATATGTATATGAAAAAACAATCAAGAGTTTCCTGACTTTAGTCTTTTATTCATCACATGATGTTTGAAGTTCAAATTCTATACTTTAGTGAAAAATTTAAAATATTAACCCAAAATTCATTATCAATATTTGAGCTACATAGTACCCAATGTTAGCAACACTTAGGAAAGGTAAAGAAAGAAGCAGAATGGCACATAAAGCAACTGGAATGGAACATGTAAAGTAACTCCATTGTACCAAATGCGTTAGTGTGCAGAGTGCAAGTGTTCCACCAGCAGTTCACTGGGCTAATGTGCTCATAAACTGCTGAACTGTGCTCACAGGTCAGTTGGTCAGAGCATGGAGCTAATAATGCCAAGCTTCTGAGTTTGATCCCTGTATGGGCCATTCACTTCAGAGCTGGACTTGGTCAGCCTTGTGAGTTTCTTCCAACCAGAATATTCTCTGACTCTGTGATTTCATTCAAGAAGGACCAGGAATAATGTTTTTAAATGAAAAGTGCTTTGTCTAACATCCACTACAGAGAGATCATGCAAATCTACTAAACCTTTGGTTCACAGGAGCTAGATAATTTATAGCTGAGTCAGTTTGATCTTTTTAAAAAGAGATGCATCCTCTGACACACAGTGAAGTATTTATCACTGGTTTCATATTCTAAATACCCTTTAAGTTAGGCTGTAAATACCTATTCTATACTGTAGGGATTGAATAAGTAGATTAATGTATAAATTTTTATATATGGTAGACAAGAATAGTTAGCACAATGTTTTGTCTAAAGGTATTTCCAAAAGAGATAAATTCGAGTGCCTGAAAATACCACCCAGAAGGCATAAGACAGGAACAATCAAAGATGACCCTCAGCACTGGCAGAAGCAGTGTTATCACTCTATTCATGAGGCTGGAAAAGAACATTCAGTTTAAAAATCCACTGCAAATTCAATAAGGTGTCCCAGAAATCCATTAGAATATTAACTGTAGCCCTTTCAGACAGTCTACCTGCGCATGAGGTCCAGGCCTGTTTCAACACTGATGGCTGCAAATTCAAATGACCTTATTTGTTCTCTGTGTTTCCTTCTAGAGAACCTTGTCACATAATCTTTTTTTTACCTCTCTGACTGATGTGCTTTTAACTAAATGGGTTCTTTGTGGTCTCCAGCAAGACTTCATTTCCATTGGTTTCAATATGCTGGCCCCTTCAAAATGTATTGACGTTCATACTTGCCCTGCCAGACATCCCCGTGTGAATGGCCCCTCAGACAGACAAGCTGCAAAGACAGAACTGCTGAACACAGAAACTGTTACCTGGAAGGAGATATTTTAAGACTCTGCAAATTTACTGTACCATCCATCCAGGTTTTAATACAGTCTCAATATTTTTTAACACTTGTTTCAGCAAATCTTTAAACCCAGTGCACAGGATACTTTTCAGAGAGCCAGAGCTGCTTTATCAGTCACAGCCAACAGGATAAGGACTACAACCAGAACAACAAAATGTATAGCCAAAACACTGTCTTTACTGGCCACAAAGACAGGAGCTAAAGAGCCAGGAAGACAAACAAGCAAACAATGAGGACAACCAGGACAGCCTAAAAGCTGTGCTGATTTGTACTCTGGCAAAAGTGGAAGGGCTGGAAGCACACCCTGTCCACTTGAAAGGTGGTATTTGCATGCTGTGATCATCAGACAGCATTAAAACAAGGGAAATGATCTCCAGACCTTCATTTCTTATCCACAACCCAAGTCTTAACATTCTCAGGGTGTCCCACAGACATTTAGTTTTGCAACTTTGTGTTCCAAGTTCAGGACAAAATGGAACTAAGATTCAAAGCAAGGTTGCAGCATTCAGAGCTAAGAACTGGGAACTCTTTGGATGGGTCTTAGTAAAGGAATTTATCCCTAGGCTGGTCATTAAATTAAGGAAACTCCTTATTCTGAAACCTAAAAAAGGGAAGATATCTAACAAAACCATCCAGTTCTTCTGTGAGAAATGGGGCACCAGTTTTGAGTGGTGGCTAGAAGAGGAGAAAAGTTGATCATTAACATTTGTTAGTCTAATTGAAATCCAGAAGTGAGAACTATTTTTTTCCTTCTATAAAACTTTAAAAACTGCTCTAAACAATAATAAAATTCTAAATATAAGCATCCTAAATGAGCTACACAATGTTCCATGCCATAATCACCACTGCAACAAGAAATTGCTCAAATCACTTTTGAGCCAGATTTGTCAGTCATGCTGCTCTGTGCTCTGAGTAACAATGATCTGTGAAATTAATATTAAACCTTCCAAGGCAGCTCTGAGTTCTGAAGTTCTGTGTGCTTCTGTCATTGTAGAAATGGAAAGCAATATTAGAGCATAATATAGAACATGTAGGGGAAGGAGAGAAGGAAATAGGGGTGGGGGGAGTAGAAAAAAAAGAAAAAATTTCCAGTTAAATGGAGGCCAAGAACAGTAAGATAATTAGGATTGTTTTTCACAAGATTGCAACAGCTTGAATTGTTCCTCCCATTTTATGTTTAATTACAGTTTTTATTGCACTCATAAGAAATTCAGCTGCTGAAATAATCTAAGGAGCCAAGAACAAACCATGTCTTCTCCATTCTCAGAATCTTTAAGCTCAGCCACTACATAGCCTCTCTTTGTAAAACAAAGAGGTAACAAAGCACTATTGCACTCTTGTTTATGTTAGATTCCTAGATGTCATTATTATTCTCAATCCTCATGAAAATCCTAGGATAAGAGATGAATGAAGGAGACACAGTGGCATAAATAGATTTTTTTTTCTCTGTATCTTGCTGTCTCTCCCCATTGCAAAATTATCACTTACATCAATAAAACACACATCAGATGATAATGAATGTATAGAGATATTGCAGAGGGAAAAATCACAACTCCAATACATATGAAACATCAGTTTCCTACATATGCTCAAAATTATACACCGTATGCTGGAGCATCTGAAGAGACATTAACTCACTGGAAGTGCAGGGAAGGGAAAAGAAGGAGTAACTACAATGCCATTCCGAAACAGCATTCCAATCTGCTAAATACTGATTATCATTAGGCCTTAAAGCACATAAAGCACAATACAAAATTACAGATACTTAATATCTGGGACCAGATCAAGAATTTTCTGTACACTGCCAAGCAGTGTGTGGGAAAAAATAGGAGGCCATTGAACTGGTTGCATGTACTTGTCACACAGTATTTCTAAGCTTTGATCTACAGCCCAGGCCCATATTTCAATATGGACAATCATATAAAAATCAATAAAATGTATATCAATAAAAAATATCATTATAAATGGACTGGACCAGTCATAGCCCAATGGCAAGGAAACTGATTACAAAAACAGTCACTTGCATTCAGGCTGTGCAAACAAGATTTTTCTTTCAGGAATTCTGGGGATAAAGTTAGAAAAGGTATAAATGAACTCTCCTTTAGACTGAAAGTTAAAATTCAGCTTGAAGGAAAGACACATACAGTAATACACTGCAACTTACAGGATATTTAATTCCTCATTATTAACTTTATTCTTGTCTGCTGCTGTCTTCTTCATAACATTCTTTCCAGTCTCAAATTCCTGCCTGAAAATAAACAATAAAGCTATTTCTTTAGAGAAAAATGTCAATTAAACACTCAGAGTAGCTGAGGAATACAGGAGTAATTTTACCTACAACATCTTCACAAGAAACTGTCTTATCTAAAGAGACCAATATTCCATTTTAGCCTGATTTACTTTTAGCTTTCACCAGAATTCAGTTTAAGTGAAATGTCTCCAATGCCAAAGAGTTTTAAAAAAAGAAGAAAAAATGAGCCCAAGCAAATAAATAAACAAGGCATTTTCCCACTATGACTGAGGAAACAGAGTGAAATTTGTAAGTGAAACAAAGAATTGAAAGTTGAATGAAAAATCAGTGTTCATTATTAGTAGAGTACAGATCAGAACATAAATTACAGAAAATGAAAAATGCTCAAATCTTCCTTCCAGATCAGCACTCAAGACGTGATTCATCCAAAGTTTTCTAACAACCTTGGCATTGTCTAGGCAGTTTGGGAAATAAGGAAAAATAACACTTATAGCTTCTGTGATTACTTCATTTGTCTTTGACCATCAAAACTGGGTACATTCCAGGAGAAATAGCTCAGTAAGTAATATATTTAGGCATGAAAATAGAAATTTGATCAAGCAGGCCTTTTCAACATGTTCAGAAGAACTCGGTTTCAACTGTCCCCCGGAACGTGGTGAGAACCAAGGTTCGCCATATGCCTGACACTTGACTTTTCACCTTTGAACGGTCCAGGCAACTAACTGAGTTTTCAAAGACTGAGATGATTAAGAAAGGGGCAGAAAACCTGGTTATTCTTGGAGAATTTTCAGGGCACTGTTAGTAAGGGTCATCTTTAACTTGAGACAGTCTATCTCAAAATGTGTTCAGCAGAATGGAAAAGAGAAAGAAAATTATTACCTGCCCCTTACCTAATGGCATCAGCATTTCTAGTCCTTGGCATTCATCACTCTACATTTTCCACTTTCTCATAGCATCTGCAGGTACATCTTGAAATAATGGAGTTTACAATCCAGAAATCTCATCCATAATCCCACCTGGCTGTGGGGTTAGTTCATATTTGCAATAGCACTGTATTTTAACATCCTTATATCTCAGAGGCTGTCAAAGCAAATTGGGGAACAAACATTAAAGAAAATTCAAGTGATGCCAAGAAAAAAATTTCTGAGTCTGAAGAAGGAAGCATAACTAATGGGTATATAAAATGGAGACGTCACAGCAAGTCTATTTCAGCCATTCAGAGAGTTAGATTGTCTGTGCTATACAGTCTGGTGACAAAATCAGAGTGGTCCTCTGGGCATAAAATCTTTCACTGCCTATGTGATAATATCTCTGATCTTCCCGTTGATCACTTTAGGTTTTATCTCCTCTCAGTACATTCTATTAACCTTGGATTTCTGGAAGAAATGGAGCAGAAGGCAGGATACAGCCTCATACTGAGTAAGGCAATGACACGTTTAATCAGCTGTACAACAAAATACAGAAGCATGACTGTTGCAGCCAGCTACACTAAAGGGGAAACCAAACATCCCTCTCCATGCTTCAGAACACCTGTATGCTTGGGTTATGGCATGAATCAATATAAATCTGATTCAAGGAATTTTCATCAATGAACAGAAGAATACCAAGGTTCTCTTTATCAGCATTACATTTACTCTTGCCTATGAAGATGTTAAGTATGAAATACCATTTTTAGTTTACTCTGTTATACCTCTAAATTTAGAGCCTATTTGAATCTTGCTCACAACCACTTGTGTATGTAGGTGTTCTGGGCCCATCAATAACCATCAAGAAGTAGCCATCCCTATCTATCTCGTCTCTTATCATTTATAATGGCTGCTTATTAAAATAATCTATCTTTCAAAATACACTTATAAAAGATCAAATGATAACTTATCCAGCTCTTAGTATATTCACAAGTAAGAAAGAACAAAATGCCAAATTCTTTTTGACTCTGTTTAGTCTTTGCATTTGACTTACAGATACAGATTTTTCTTGGTGATTTGCTGATCAATTTCATTTTCTCAAACATTAGTAGAATCTGTTAACAGTTGAACTCTTGCCCAAGTACTTAAACCTTCTGCAGTGTCATAATATCCAAACTCTTCTTAGATGAAATATCATTACCTTTTATGTCCCATAAGAATTTTTAAAATCATTAATTAATAAATAAGATTATGAGAAACCCAAACTTCTCAGTATGCATTAACTTTGTTTAGATCTAAATTTCTTTAATTGCTTTAAACTGGGAAGAAGATGGAATACAAACTCTATAAATATCTGGAAGGATTTTTCAACAGACTTTCATTTGTACTAACAGAGAGCTACTGATGAATTTTTCAGCAAGGGACACACTAGTTTCAGAAGGTCCAATGAAAAGTTAATTTGCTGATGATTCCTAGGCTGTATTAACTTAATGAGTCACAGCTTTCTCTCCACTTCCTTCAGCTTCTCAAAACAGGTCTGGTGCAAAACACCTTCCTTGCCCTAATGTGGATGTCTGGGGATCTTGCCCCTTACTTACTAGTAGTTCCTATGTATCTTTAAAACCTGAAGGAGGGGAGGGGATAAAAAAATAGCTCCCCCAAAAAAATTTAAAAAAAAACCCACAAAAAACACCAAAAAACAAAACACAAAATCCCCACAAAAAACAACAACCCAAACCAAAAAAGACTCCACTTCAAAAAATAAAAACCAAAACAAATTTTTAAAAATCAACCAAAAATCCCCATAGTTCAATTAACATAGCTATAAAGCAAGACTATTGTTTTCTCTCTCTCCCTGGGACTCAACTCCAACAGAGATCAGAGTAAAATCTAACAAACTGCTTCACAGTCACCCATCTCTTTCCAGTCAGACATCAGGCAATGTCTTTGTGCCATGGTGACACTTGACTAGATACAGCAGTGAGTGGGGAAAGGTGTTGTTCTGAAATTCACTCTGTCTTGTCCTCTCCGCTTTTCCTATGATGGAGATTATTGCCTTTCTTCCCCTTCCAAAACCATTTTCCAAATGGGCACAATACAAAGTTATGACAACTAAACCAAGAACAGTCACTATGTACACATTTTCAGTAAGGATTGTACAAAGCTGTTGTAGTGAGGAATAAAAATTAATTTGCTAGAAATTAATTTGCATTCAGTGCTTTGTGGATGAAGAGAAGAAGGGGGAGCATATCTTGGCAACACCCTTTGTTCCTACTACTGTTCTTAACCAAACCGTACATGTGTCTCAGAAGTCTGCCCTAAAGAAGGAAATGAAACTCTGGGACAAAACTGCTGCTTGAATTACCCCTTTAAGTATGAGAATTATTTTTTTACAATTGATACACTCAAGAGAACACTTGAATTGGTGAGAAAAAGTAGGGTGTTCTGCACTGGTAATGCACTGAAAAACAAGAAAGGATAGTTTGGTATTACTGATTCATCGTGTAACCCAGATAACTTTGGGTATAACATAGGATAGTTTGTTGGGTTTCTGGTGGCTTTTGTGATAAAGCAACTCATCTTCATGAGAAGATACCCAAAGTTGTCACACATGTCCTTGTAGCTAGGAGCAATGAAGAAGAGACACTGAGCAGGAAATAGCACTTTCTTCTTCTTAGAAGGAGGGTGTTGTACCAGATGTCCTTGGACATTTGGGGTATGCAATTCAATAACAGAGGGAATTTTGTTATTCAATTTGCTGATGATGACTATAAAAATGCTTCCTCTAATTTAGCCAAAGGAAGTGTCTGTATTAGAAAACTGGAGATAAATTGTTTGGCTTCTCGTGGCACAAGACTTATAAATGAAGGGGAAGGATTTGGAGAGAGATGAAAAGAATAAAAAATACAGTCTGAGAGAAGGATTTTCTCTTCCCCCCCAAAAAACAAACAAACAAAACAAACAAACACCCCCCCAACAAATCCAACTAGATATAATTAGATAAACAAACAGATACAACAGATACAAAAACAACAAAGGAAAAACAATGCAAAATGGAAGCCTAGGCTCTGTAACTGAATTCAGCTATGCCAATTTTAATGTTAATTTACTAACAAATGAGCAATTACGCTAAAGCACTGTTGAAGTGAGTTTTGTAAAGGATTAATTCTTTTAGTACATAAGCATGTCCACTACTTACTTAAAAGAAAAAAAAAAATTTAACCAGTAGTCTTTTTTAACCAACACTTAAATAAACCCTGGGTGCTGAAATCTTTGTAAAAGATACTCTTCACTCCAACACTGGACTTCCACTCTTGAGGGCCAAGGGAGACATGAGTGTTTCATTAGTTGCTCACTTTTGAAACATCATGTCTCCTATCTTCTCTCCCCCTTCAACATCCTGACAGGATAACGAGCAATAGGGGATCACAACTGCTCCCACTTTGACCCTGCTTCCCTCAGCAATACCAGTTTCTTATTTCCAGCTTATAAGGGAAGAACATGAGAAGTTTGCAAGCTGTAATTATTCCATTTCCACAAAAGCTACTTTTTGCTGATTTTCTGGGCAAAGTAACATTGTGAAAAGAACAGCAAGAAGTCTTGAAGCAACTCTTGCAGCCTCTGTCTGTTTCAATCAGAAAGCACAGAGGCTTGTTATCACTTCTTTGACAAGATCATACTGTACTGGTAGACTTTTTCAGCACTGGAAAACAACAAAACACCTAAGCTTCAAACCTGAAAACATTTGAACAATTTAAACTACTGTTAGGAACTCAAGTAAATGACCAGCACAAAACAAAATTGCTTTTTTCATCAAAACCCTGCCAGATGCACATCTTATCATGTAAGCCTGACCTGGGGCAAAGCCCTGTTGACTAATCCTGCAGAATCAGGTAAGATAATAGAAAAGTTAGGCACGGTCTGTCCTTTTGGAACAACAGCATTCTGTGAAAATTTCCATTGGTCACACTTGAAAAAATGTAGCTAAATCAATGGGGATTACACGTGTGTCATGATGAGTAAATTACAGGTAGAGTATGATTGTATTACTCCTGATTAAAATAATCCAGCCTGATATTCAATGTAAGGACTAAGTTTAGATGGCTGGTGGACAAAAAGTTCCCGTATGCCTAGTTTTTAACCGATGAAGACTGTGTCTAAAAATTTTACAAGCATAAGAGCAGTCTGGTTCTCTTCACATATCTAGGTTGGATTAGTCTTCAGTTTTAAAGAAATGTACAAATTCTTGGCAAAATCGATTCTTAATTTCTTATCTCAAGTTGTATTGGCTGCCTAAGTCAGAAGAAAAGGAAAACAAAAGAAGAGGCTCCAAAATTTTGTATTAGAAAGAAACAACTGCTTTTCTTCTAGGCAATAGGTTGAAATCCAGCCTGAATCAGTACTTAGAATAACATAAAACTTTAGGCTGAGATGGAGTGGGATGGGCACAAAAGCAGTGGCAGCTCCTTCTCTGCTTCTTCTGTCATCAGAGAAATTACAGCCAGGATCTGACTCATGGACAAAGAGAAAGCTTCAGGCAGTCAACAGTTTTTCTGACTGCTGTCTCTTTGGCCATAGATTATTAGGGCATAGATTATTTTTGCTGTAGGGCAATTACAGGTGTGCTCTCCCAGCTGTACAATGCTGACCATATACCTCTTACAGCAGCACATGCAACAGGGCTTGGTACCTGACCAAGCACAAAAACTTTTTGGGTTGCTCCTTTGCAACCTGTAGGTCAGCTCCAAAAGTCAAAGACAAGGGGAAATTGACATCTATGGACTGGGTAAAGCAGCTGAGTGAAACTGGAGAATTTTTCCAGAAGGCAAATTACCTCCCTAAAGCATTCCTAAATCACTTTTCCTGCAAACTCTGGGATGGCTGCATTTTCTCTCCTCTTCTCTAACCCAGGCTTCTTCTCTAGCCACATCAAGGGTATAATGGAATCAGTGTGATGTTTTTCCAACAGTATAAAATTCACATTGAAAAAAGGAATGAAGTATAAAGAAGTCTTTTCTCTCATAGCTTTAAATATTTGTTTCCAGGTAGACTGCAGGTGTCAAGCACCAACAGATTTAGAAAAACTTGTAATATCTTCATGCACCACATCTTCCAGGGAACGAAGTCTTCCCTCCAGATGACAGCAAAACCACTCCAATGTCACATGCTTCTTTCTGCTTGATCAAACCTGGTGACATTTACAGAACCAAATAGAAATACCTGAGCAGCTCAAGGAAAGACACATCCTTTGTGTTAGTAGAAGCCAATTAGATACTCTGGGAACTGCTGTCTGCCAAAAAACAACGGAGTACCAAAATATGCAGCAAGAGAAATAGTTTTGCCCATGACAGCACGTCATCTGGATGTTCCTGGAGGTGGTAGCAACAGTGGAGTAACACATACAACAGCAATGAGGATTCAAGACATCAGAATAATATGTGGATAACCAAATGGAAACACAGAATACAGGGGACAATGGCTGAAAGCTTTCCCTTCGACCTCTCTGGTTCTCTTCATTTTCCCTGTACATCTGTGGAGAAGCAAGACAAGGTCCACAAAAAAGGAAAAGGCTACATCAATATGAACTGATGACTGTGAGTTTCCCTATTAGGAGAAATAGGGACATTTTTCTATTTTTGCCAGACCTATTTTTGACCTTCACAAACATTATCTTCCTGGAATCCCTGATGCAATAAACCAATAGTCACCTGTCAGAAGTGTCAGTTGATAGGACAAAGTTACCATCTGACAAAAGTGTTAAGAAAGTGACTTTCACTTCACAGACAGGAGATTGTTAGGGTTTTATTCAGTACTTCACAAATGAGCCCTGCTTCTCTCTGGGGCTTGTTTAACTATCAGAAAATGTAGCCCTACGAATGTGCATACAAAATCATATAACTTCCGTATTTAGCCCACTTGGAAATTTTCTGTTACACAGAATAATAGGGAGCACAGCAAGTCCACAGCTACTCGTCCTGATTCTGTGCACATTTTAAAACTTGACCATTTTTTCTAGTATCATTTGGAAAAGAACCGCAGACCCTTGCTCCCACCTGGGTTTTTTAGACTTGGCAGGTATCGCGATGCTCTCTCTGGGCTCCAGCTCAGTGCCTGTTAGCTGGCAGTGTGCGATCTCCCTGTGCAGCTGTTTTCTCCCCACTGCTTGTCAGTACATGCGCCCTGGGCTTCCTGCTGCCATCTGGCAATCAGTGTGAGATCACAGCTCCTGCTCCCATGAGGCAGGAACCACAAGACAAGGTCACAGATAAAACAATATCAGAATACACAACCCTTTGTGTACCTGCACCATATGCTGTTTGGTATTCCTGTGACCCAGTTTTTACCTTTTTGTAGCAACTCAATCAATGATTTTGCTACAGTAGATAAATATAAAATTAATGTTTCGCAGTTGTTTACCAATACTACAAAACCATACAGCTCAGGAGGTCTTGTAGGTCCTAACGCAGGTCAGTTCATTTGTATTTAATCTTTGTCAAGTGATTTCATTTAACATCAAAAAGAATTGCATAGAATATTTTCTTTTATTCAGAAATGATATTGCTGGTGTCTTCCTATTGCTTTTTCAGAGTCTAACACATACATTTCCGCTCTGGTTTCTTCAAGTACTTGGAGGACATTACATCTCTTCTAGCATTTCTACTGTAACCCGTTTCTTATATACCTCACACATCTTGTACAGAATTACAAGATCACTGAGTTTGGATGGGAATCCTGGGCACTGTTTTGCACAGATAGATAGAGACAATATAGGAATAACAACAGAACTGGCAGACTGATGTACAAAGGAGAGATTTTGGTACTCGCAGCAATCTGACATAACCACTAGAGTGAAGGGACAGCTCAGTGTCATTTAGGCTGTGTGGACCTGATGAGGTCAAGAGGCAATCAAACCACCAAGGCTCAGCTGAGCATTTTAGGTTGTCAAAGAGAAATGTGTACAAGAATGTGTTTTAGAAACAAAACTTCTCATCCAGCCTTTCATGTACTGCATCTTCAATTATCTTTAACCAAAGACAGAAAAACAAAAGCCCAATAACAAACAAAATAAGTTGTTTTTTTTTCTCATTGGTTCCAGACTGCTATAAATGTGACAGTAATAGCTTAATATACTCATATAATTGCTACAGAATGGCAGAAAACAGTGAAGTCTTTCTTTGTCATGTGCAGTACATTCAGAATTTTTTACAACATACAGTACTCTTGCCTAAGAAAAGTTTTTCTCACAGTAATTTTCAATGAAACTCCCTACAACGTTTTCCTTAAATAAAATTGATCTGTCAACTTTTTATCTAGTGTAATGGAAAATTCAGATAAGAAAGCCAAACCCTTTTAAACATGTCAAGTACCTTCTCCCCTAAACGTAGAGTAGTCATGGAAGCTATTACTATACTGCATGGCTGAAATATTTTCTTGGTTGAATGGAGTTTTCTTAATAGTTGGTGGTCACATTCAATTTCTAGTTCACTGTTCTTCCAGGGATATCAGACCCTTCAAAGTAAACATGTGCAGTTCAGACACTCTTTAGAATATCTTTCCCTGTACTCTTTATTAGTGCTTACTAATAAAAAACTTTACAGATATGTCAAGTCTCTGTAGTTTTGTGAAAGCACGTTTTTACTCTCAGAGTTGAAAACATCTCCTCTCTATTTTTTTTTCCTGAAAGGATTGACTCAAAAGTAACTCAGTCAAGATTGCATAACCAAAGCCACACATAAGATGCAAACCTGAGTAGCCCCTTTGAACAGTGAGGGCATTCAGAGTCTTGAATATTGTACTGATTTCTTTACTAGAAATTGGATATGGCAAAACTGGAAAGAAACCAGACAGCATCTGGGCTTGTTTCCCTGAATTATCTGCAGTACCGAGCCTGCTCTTTCTGTGCACATTTAATTCTGGTACTGCAACATTATTATCCACACAGACACGTCACTGGTGAGATAAGAGCTATGGTTAAAAACAGAAATCTGAGAAAAGGAGAGGGAGAAATTTTTTTGCCAGCTAATGTTGTTGTATGTTTTCATCACTACCACTGAATTTGTTGTATATATCATACAAGATGATGAAGCCAGAACTCCCTGCAGCCAAGACTTGGCAACAAGAATTTACACAAACCCTCAAGAGTAATAAGGGTCAATTTACTTTATATTTCCCTGGGAAAATAACCAAGATTCATCACATATATATTTTATCATGTTTAACATATTTTACTGCAAGACAGAATCTTTGTAAATATATTTCCCTCTTCACAGGATTCTGCTAAATTTAACTTTGACCTTAATCAAACCTGAGGCAGGAGTTGAAGAAAAGGCATAGCATTTTATCACACATGATCAAGTGTGTATGCAATTGAGTTTTGTGTTTAGCCACTAGGGACAGATGTCAGGAGTACCTTAACATGACTTTCATCACTGTGCTGAAGGAGGGAGAAGGATTCTCTTGGTGGGAAGAGCAGTTATGAAAACTAGGTCAAATGAGGAAAGAGAAACAACAGAAAAAAAAATCAGAAAATAAATATGTTTAAATACTGACAGTGTTGAGTTCTATAGGAACATTAAGCAACAAATACACAGAAAAACCCCTTTTAGTTAGTAGTGTTATTTTCTCTTGGGCCAAAATGTACAGTCCTCACATATATAAAAGCATTCAGCTGTCTGAAATTATTTTTACCTCAAAGGATGCTGACAGCTCAGATAACATACATTTTGTGGTCTCCTATAGGACTCACAATCTTATCTTTCATTGAAAACCACAATTTGCCACAACAGCACTGTACCTAAGTTGCTAGTACTCAGATAACCTATTGAGATAATAAGGAGTATTCAACAGCCACTTTTATGGAAAACAAACTTAAGATTTAGTTTACTCAAAGCAGATTTACTTCTTACTTTTTGTATCCCACCACAAGCTGTTTTCTACCTTCCATCACTGCAGAGATATTTTATGTTCTTCCGAGGAACCACTTGTTGGAACCAAGAGAATATGCAAAAGTTTATTTACATGCCCTAGAAGAATACAAATGGAGTCTTACCACTGTAATCACTGAGGAAACCTTGAGAGCTTTTAACAAGATTCTTCTCAGATGACTTAAACAACTTCCCTCTCACTTGCTTTATTTTTTTTTTTTACTAGTCATGCAGTTTGGTAATCCTGATTCACTGAGTTTTTTCAGAGACAAATCTTTTTTTAGGTTTGTCAGTTCTCCTAGATTACTTTTTTTTACTTTGACCTGGATTACCAGGCCACATAATACAAAAGTAGAAGAGCAAAGTGCCTGGCTGACCATTCCTTCACCTGGACTGACCATCCAGGCTTCACCTGGACTTACAGAGATGCATTTGCTGTAGATGCAGAAATTTGGGCTCTTCCCTCCCTACATGTGAAGCATAAACACAGGACAAGCTAAATTAAAAACAATTATGCTTTAGTATGTGCAATATAATGAGTGCCCAAATACAGCATATATGGACTGCCTTTTAACAGCTTTGTGTTATTTTTGTATTGTTAATTTTGCCTAAGTGAATAGGTAATTACTCAACAATTAGAAAATTTAGCCTTTGGTTAGAAATTTAATTCCCAAAAAAAAGCATGGAACATGTGAATCCCGATTTAATTTCAGAATACAAAATAATTAAGAAATTAAAAAAAAAAGAAATCTAAGGAAGAGGGAAATGTAAATCTTCACTTTCATTATTTTTTTTAAAAAATACAAGAAATTATTATGAAATACACAATAGCAGCTGCACTATGCCAGATTCTGCTGAAGAAAAGTGAAAGATGGAGTTAGTAATATTCATTGGCAGCATTGTCTTAAAAAAATTACAGGCAAGAATTAATATTTTCAAAAGTGTTTTTTTCTGTACAGCAAAAAATTATCCATCAATGTCCTTGTGATATTTTCTGTGATGGTGCTGGCTTGCTACTTTCATGTATTTTATGCAATAGCTGGGGAATTTTAAAAAAACAAACAAACAAACAAACAAACAAAAACCAAACAAAAAACCCAAAACAAACAACAATTGAAAACACACACCCCCCAAAAATCTCCCAAATCCAAGCAAACAAAAACCCACCAAAACCAACTATATGTGCATTTTGGAATAAATTTATTTCTAAAACAGAGGTAATTTCTAAATTAGTTACCTTCTGTAAAGAAGAAGCACACCTGTTAACTTCATGCATGCAAGAGTATATGGAGTACCAAGAGCCATTTACTGTGGATCCCAACACCAATTAAAATTACAGTGCTGGTAGCTACAAAACTACAGACGTAAGCATTAATTTGATCTGCTTACTGATATGAAACCCATTTTTACTTAACCGTGAGCATAGAAATATTGATTTGTTGTTCATGAGTTATGCTTTCACTGTGAAATCTGAAGTCATAGTTGTCAGACTGGAACAAATTAAGATGTTAAATAGCATCAGCAGTTCTTCTGTGTCTAGACAAATGAAAGAACAGGTTATTACAAGGTGGGAATGATTTCCAAATTTTAGTCCTTATGTTAGAGTAATTTTATAGTATATATTGTCACATCTAAGTCTCCCAAACTGCCAAATCTTCCTTATAAAAAAACTTACTAAAACAATTTCTAAAAAGAGGTAAATATAAAGTATTCAGTGACAATAAATGTCTCTGCTTTAGTCGTATGACTGGGAGATAAGCATCGACATGACGTTGTAATCCAAGAAATTAACATTAACCAAAAATATAAGGAAAAAATGTAATAGTCAAAAATCAAAATAATCTGTTTGCTTTAATATCTCAAAATGGGAATTATCTACCATGTCTCTTTAAAAATTAGATTTAGAATGTATGAAAAGCTAATTGATATTATTCTGATCAGAAGTGTGGGGTGTGTGGGCAGAGAGATCAAAAATAGAACAAGTCTCTGTGAACACAATGGAAACAGAACTAGGAAAGAGAGGCTCTATACCACTAGTGGATCCAGACAACCTAAAAAATGAGAGGTCATTGTGAGAATGTTACCATCATATAAATTGTCAATTTAGAAGTCAGACAGTAGCAACACCCACTTCATTCTGTAAATCACATAAATGGCCATTTCTTGACAGCAATGCTTGCTAACCTGCTTAGGTGGACAGCAGTCTAAAGGTTGTGTGGACACAAAAGCTAGAACTGTACTCTTACTCTTGGTAAAATCCCTCACATGTCAGCATGTCAGGATTAAAACATGATGCCAAGACAAAACTCCAGGGGTTTTGGGGTTTTTTTTTGTTTTGTTTGGTTTGTGGTTTTTTATTACTTTTATGTGGGGATTTTGTTGGTCTGTGATTTTTTTTTTTATTCAGAAAAAACAATTACATACCTGTTTTAAAAATGAAATATGCAGACTTTGTAGTAATTAACAATATCATTCTTCAGATGCAGAAAACAAAATAAATAAATAAAAGGAATTGAAAAAAACCCCCCATGTCTGTACATATTCTATCATTATTGTCAGAAGAGCTGAATTACTTTCAGGGCAGTACTGAGAGGGGTTCAGCTGCTACAAAAAGTGGTGTGTGGTCATCAGAAACAGGGTGACCAGGAAACAAATTTCATTAGCCTTTCTATGTCTTTTTCTGAAAGAACAAAACTAATAGTTGAGCCATGTGCTAATGTACTACTACACTGATGGCCCATAAAGGAGCCTGCTCTGGACAACCAATGCACATAGATTACAATTCTCCTAGGACCCTGAAGAAAATTCCTTTTATGGCCCCTGAGACCCACAGGAAATATTCCTTCTCCTGAGTAATTTCCAAGAATTTCAGCCCTTTCTGCCTCAACTTCTAGATTTTGCTGTGATGTAGTATCGTGACCAAAAGATTTCAATCCAATGTTATTTCAGGACAGACACCCCCTTGCAGTGATTTTACAACATCAAGATTCTGTCTTCACTTTAGTATTAAACAGAATCTCAGAGTAGCTCATACAGAGGTTTTTAATTCAGTAACGTTCACAATTAGACAACCCTCTCCCCCTTCTCAAGGGAGGAGGAAGCGGTGAAATATTAACATGTTCTGTTGCAGCTGTGCCCTTAGACATCAGTGATTATCCCCAATTACCAAATTCTGCCCAAGCAAACAAAAGAGAAAACATTTAAAAATCTGATAGTCACAGAAATTATGGAAGAGAAAATGTTTGTAACTAAGCAGGAGTTTCAAGGTATTTGCCTTTCTGATTGCCAGCAGTGAAGTAACCTTTAATTGATCTCAAAAATTAATTTTCTTGTAAATATAATTTTCTTCCTGAATGATCCAAAAACTTGACACTATAGTTCCTCATCAAAAAAAAAAACAAAAACAAAGAAAAATAAAAAATGTAAATATATCATTTCTCAGGTAGTATTACCATTTGATTTTCAGAAGCATTCCTTTAGATAACGATTAATCATTTAAATCCATCTCAAACCCAGTTCTGTTAAAATTATTCTTCACAGATTATTGCCTTTTTTCACTCTCTTTTTATGGTTTATAAAATCATGCTGCTGGATCCAACAAGCTGACACCCCTGGTTGCAGCCTCAAGCAGAAACTTGATTTTCGTTTAGCTCTTCACCAGAAAAAGAGACAGACCGCTCAAGGTTAGAATAGAAGTGGGAAAGACCCAAGTAAGGCTACATAATAAAAGCTACATACAATTTATATTCTACCAGCTTACAAAAGGAAGTCCTATGATCTGGAAGTCACAGGCAGGACAGCACAATGCACTGCAACACAGGAAATTGCAGGAAATCAATTCTGTTTGGAGCACATGCCCTCAATAAATATCTTGCATGACTTCCCCCTTTGCTTACCTGAAGTCCTCATAATTTTTCTAATCTCCAGGAATTGAATGCAGTTAGCAGTCAACAAGGTCTCTGTTTACATTCCCTGAAAATCATGTTATTTTTAACAAGTCATATATTAAAAAGCATCCCAGGGTGGTGAAAAGAACAATGTTGCTCTGTTTATTTGAAGTTATTGTTTGGCACTGTTTTTTCTGATCTTTTTCAATAATTAGAAAAGCCCTGAAACTATAAGATAATTGAGGAAAGAAATAAATCTATATTTCTTTTTGGATTTGAGAATCAGAGGCAAGCTGAATATCACTCATGTTTGTACAGTGAGCTCATACTTGCTGGGAAGGAATTTAAGTTCTGTATGCTTGGCTAATCTTTATCCAAACTTGCAGTTAGGAAGGAAAAATAGGAAGAAGATAAAAGAGAAAAATGAATAGAATAAAGGTGTTAATTCCCAAGATGGAAACAATCACGTTTCATCTTCTTATCTGAATGTCATTTTAAAATCTGCATAACAAAGGCTGTCCTGCTGAGAATCTTTTGCTCCTCAAGGAACTGCAAGGTTTCTTTTCATACTCCCGATGCTACAGCAGCTACTATAGAGACTCAGTTCATATTTTGATGGAGAGAAAATTGATCCACATTTATAGAGTCAAAAAAGCCCAGAAAGGTGTGTGAAGGGCTCAATAACACAGCAACACGGCAGCCCTTAGCCAGCATAGGGTTTCTTAGAGATCATACAGAGATGAAAAAAATTATTCCTATTTTATCTACTCTGAACTGAAGCTGGTCTAGAATCTGAGGCTCTGTTGCTGGGGTTTTTTTCATGGCAGCTTTGTTATACCTAGCAAAAATCATGCATCAGTAAACATACCCACCAGATGCAAAATAAAGAAAGAAATTATTTAACAACAGCATCACTGAAATAAAGCATCAGAAAGTTTTTGAAGTTCATTTATGTTCATGCATCATACGGAAAAAAAAAAAACCCAAACAACCCAACACCTGCTCTCTGTAGATTAAAGTATTGATGAAATAATCAGTAACATCAGTAACATAAAACTTAACTATTCAGTCTTTTGCTGCACTAGTATGTTAGTGGGAACTGCAATATTGATATTTGTGATGCTATTGTAACTACTAATTTTGGACCTTATTGTCTTCCACAGAACAGTTAGAGTCCAGGACATGGACTCAAGGCTAGATGCAGCATTCAGCACTTCTGTCATCTTCCTGTGTGACACTGTGCAGATTGATTTATCCCTCTAGGTTTTCTTTCTATATCATAGTCATTATTCTTTCCTCTTGCCTTTTATTGTTTATAGATCATCTCATTTCATAAAAAATGATCATCACTGGAACAAGAAGTTTAACAATGTTTCTATAAATGCTCTTCCTTAAAGTCTAGGGAATGCTACTTACTACAATACTACAGCATCTAAAACAGCCACACAAGGACCCTTAGGGTATTTGCGAGTGCGCTGCGATCTGAAGCAACCAAGACAAAGTAACTTTAACATCTACAAGAGAAACTGCAAGAAAAAATACCTTGACTCAAGGAAAAGGAATATTAGCTCAGGCTTAGCACCATGCAAACAGAGATCAGAGTCAGCCTGAAGTACATACTGCGAATTCCTCTTGACATACCCCAGGCTCTCATCTGTTCCCGATCCTCACTCATCCCATTTAGTCATACTTTGCTCTGAGTAGGATATAGCCTACACCTAGCAGAGCGGGATATCTACCGAGTTTTCCCAGTTTTCTATCAGATCATTGCCTCCTAGGAGAGACTGGGATGTTAATGGTTAATGACTCAAAACAGTCAGCCATTTGCTGGGCCAGGTTTGCACACCCCCCCCCCACCACAACTGAAAGGGAGGAGGAAAGTTTTTGGGTGAGTGGTGGTGAAACTTCTGATGCTCACAAGACAGAGGGGGTTCACATGTAAAGCTAAAGCGTCTCAACCCAGTGAACTTTGTGTTTTGTGGGCTTTCCCCCACCCCCAATACATCAAGACTGTGGCCATCACTTTGACCAATAAACAACTAAATGGCAACAATCAAATCTCCTTGCTGGTCTTGCTACTCATGTTTTCTTTATCCGCCTTTCTTTTCCCCTGTACACTTTTAGGTGTTTTTTTTATGCTTTTATATTGCTATAATCTTAACCTAAACAGCTACACACTGGCTTTCCATTGCTGCCAAATTGTTCTAAAATAAATCCTACATATACATATATGTATATATATATGTACAAACACTGATCATTCAGTTTTGTTTCATTCTAATCTGCCCCAAGGGTTGTATTAACAAGAACTTGAATTACCCTCACCATCAGGGGCAGTCCATTGACATTTCTGGTCAGTAGCGAATACAATAGTCTTCATCACAAAGGAACAGTTGGCAGAAAACCCCATTCTAGATGGACACATATTAAAAGTTGTGTAAGACTGACAGCAAAGTCACTAAGCAAATACTGTGTTAAATCCCAAACAGTTCTAAAAGAATCTCAAAAAATAACTTAGACTGAAAGAGACCTTCAGGAGCTACCTAGTCTAATACCTAGTTCAAAGCTAGACTCCTGTTCAAAGATCAGACTGCTCAGGGCCTTGCCCCGGGTCATGAACACCTCCAGGAATGGAGATTTCCCCACATCTTCTGGCAACTGGTATTTGATCAATTCCACCATGGAAAACTTTTTCCTAGCACCCAGTCAGAAATTCCCATGCTCCAGCTGATGCATACAGACTCTTGTCCTTCCACTGGGTACTTCCAAGATGAGTCTCACTTCCTCTTATCAATATCCTGCAAGCAGACAGTTGTAGACAGCAACAAGACCTTCCTTAGTCCTCTCTTCTCCAAGCTATAGTTCCTTTAGACTCATTCACACGTCAGGTGTCAGCACCCTGAATATCCTCACAGAATCACAAAATGGCTTGGTTTGGAAGGGACCTCAAAGATAACCTGGTTGCAATTGTCCTGTCATGGGCAGGGCCACCTTCCACTAGGCCAGGCTGTTCAAAGCCTCACCCAACCTCGGCCATTCCTCCTTGCCCTATCACTACATGCTCTTGTAAATTGTTCCTCTCCAGCTTGCTTGTAGGTTCCCTTCAGTACTGAGAGGCTGTAATTAGGTCACTTTGAAGCCTTCCCTTCTCCAGGCTGAATGTTCTCTTAGCCTTCCTCAGAGGAGAGGTGTTTCATCCCTCTAATCACCTCGACAGCCCTTCAGCCATTATGAGCTATCTGTGGTATGGTTCACTTTTCTGTGTATTCAGTCTTTCAATGTTTTGTAAAATTCAGTTCCTCCTACTCCAAGCACGGAGGTAGAGGTCTCCAGGAGGTGACAGCTCATAATGTCATAAGGTGTTAAAATCAACTGTCAGTAACTTCAATATTTTCTCTTCTATTAAAAAAACCCCAAAGAAACACAGCTTTTAATAAACAGGATCATTTGTTTCAGTGTAGACTTTTGATATTTTTTTTCTAAATGAAAACTAGCATGGCAGAAATTTTCCTTTCTGGCATGGGACAGAAATGGAATAATCCCAAATATAACTGATTTCCCCTTGATCAATCCACCTTGAAAGATGTTCTACATTACTTACCATTGGCAATGAATGCATGATGGCATAGAAGATTGGCACGTTTGTCAGAGACACTTCTCTGCACCCATGGATCCATGCCCAGTTTTAAATTGTCTAGAGTCCTGATTACAAGGGTACCAAGTACCCAGATCAAGGAGATTCCACTATGCAATTTAATCATTTAAATCTGGGCTTGCTTCTGTGGCTTCCATAGTTTCTGTAAGTCCTGTGACAGTGCCAGAAACACGTCAGGGGATAAGGTCTGGATACAAAACCATTTTATCACAGAGATTTCTTAAACCACTATTTCGTATTTTATTGCAAATGCCACATACTGAGTTAGCCACAATTAACCCTGAAACTCCCTCTCCAAGCATGTACAGAAAGATATCTGTTCTCATTAATTCATTAAGCAGTGATGGATCAATTTATCTACATTTCCCTCTGATCCCACTAAGGTGATAAATGGACAACTTCTCAGATGCCCAATTATCTTCTGATCTGCTCTTTGCCCAAACACTGTTAAGATCCTCACCTCTTTCTTGCAAATATGGAGTCTCTCATATCTCACTCTCTTCCCCTGCACTCTTTCAAGACCCATTCCATTCAAATCTGAACTATGTTTCTAGATAGTAGAGGAAAGGGCAAAACCCAGCAGCACTATTTTACCAAGCAGTTGGGGTTGGTTGGAGAAAGCTATCCTTTGACTAAGAGATACCTGCAGGGAGAAAAGAGAAAGAAAAATTGTAGCAGCATGCCATGGAAAAAAACATTTTCTCCTTTTCAGTATAGGATAATTTGTCAGCCTTCTCTCACCCCAGGATAAGGGTTAGAAAATGCCATTAGGATCAACGTAGGCTTAGTGTAACAAGATAATAAAATAAAATTCCTACCTTGATCCTCATCCAGGGCTAATGGGTATGGTTTATCAGTACAGATGCTCAAGAAGTGCATCAAGTAACTAATAGAGATGTTCAGTGCTCCTCTGACTGCAGGATTTGCAGTATCTCTGTGGGAAATCTCACTCAAAATGACAAATCTGTGAGGGTCAGGCAAACAACTGTTATTCTGCAGGCATTTGCCCATCTACATCCATACATCTGTGGTGTTTGAACATAAATTTCTGGTAGCCACAGCAACATAGGGTAAGGATGGATGTGTGTTCAAGTCCAATCTGAATGAGGAGATAAAAGCAGTTTCTGATCTACTTGTGCACATTCATTTGTAACTGTAGTGTGATAGGATAGCCCTGAGTGGAACACTCATGGCAAGCAATGCACTATCAATAAACAACATATGTACTGAGCCCAATCTATACCTGAAAGGAGGATGACGACTTTTCTGCAGTTGGTGCAGCTGTGTCTTTGCAGCAGTGATGGATTCAAAAGACAAAAATTTCAGTAGTAATTCCAGACCTACTGCTGCTGTGCATGGAGCTCAGACTTTTCCAGGAGCATCACTTAAGGCTGCCCAGCTGCAGTTGCCTTAGTTCCTCACATCCTCTTGCTTTCTGTGCATTTTATTCCCCCAAGCAGACAAGAAGCAGAAGCAGGTGCACCACTGTCAGTTCTGGTGCTAGCACCCGAAGCAGAAGATTCCAGCAGGGTGTATTTGCTGTTCTCTCTTTCCTCAGGCAGGGCGATGGGGTCGTGGCCTCCCGCACCAATGCCACGGCACTGCTATAACTGCTGGGGGAAAAAACAGGCTTGGAAGAGGCATCTTGCTTTTCAGTTCCATTTCTCCTTCTGCACCATGTGACAAAATTTAGTGTGACACTGCAATGTCAGCTTCCTGCATATAATCTGGATCCTGATTTTTAAAATAACATTTTTAAAGAAGAAGAAACCATGGAAATTGCTCACAGCTCTGAGACAACATTCAGAAAAGTTGTCTTTTATTTTCTCTAGGCAGCTGACTCACAGACTCTTGCCCTGCTTCTCTGCATTTTAGAGTAAGCTGCTGAGTTTAGAATTCTTCATCTCTGCTTGCAGTTGCCCGTGCTGTTGCTGTCTCCTTCCAATGCAATGACAATTTTTAATCCATGAACTATAGTCCTAGAAAAAGAGAAACTTTCCTTGGTATTTCCTGCAGGTAAAAGCAACCAGAATGAAGCTGTAAATGTGGGGTTTGAGTGAACAGCACTAGCACTAACTGTAGCATAAAGAAACATTAAGCAGGAGAGAAGAAAGAATAAGACCAAGAACAATAGTGCTCTCAGTTCCAGTTCCTGAAGTTCTCAATGGTAGTACCGTCACAAGTGTCAACAGAAGGGACATCAAAACACATCTCCTAAAGTCACACACTGGGTAGCAGTACTGGTACTAACAGAGCCAAAGTTCCCATCAATGTGTGTTTTATCCCTAAATTTCTTTATGTGTAAAAAGCAAAAGTCCCAGACAATGCTTTCTCCATGGCTGGAGATTTTAAAATGTTGACTACATGTGGTTTCTGCTCCTCAAATACCTTATTAGGGTCAAGACCACAACTTCTCTATTGTGTCTATTGAGTCTCTTCTCTATCCACATACCTATCTGTTGAGTTTCTATTTCAACCCCATACAAATATAGCTGGCTTCAAATCATTTCAACAGAATCAAGACGTGTATAACAAGCAAAATATGTCTGAATTAGATTCACTTACTCAGGAAACCAATGTCAACACATCAAAAGGAAAAAGTTCTCTGTGCAGGCTGATGACACTACTACCTTTAAATAATGCTCACTTAGTTCCACAAAACCCCTTTCAGACAGTCCTATATTTGAATTTTGCAGGTGGGAAACTGTGGCAGCAAAAGTATTCCTAAAGCAAGATAATTTAGACCATTAGTGTCATGAATAAAAGGTGGAAATTACTTGCTCCAAAACTGTTATAAAATAGGTATCACTGTTTTGTCAACATTCCTCAAGGCTACAAAATTCCAACCTTCATGGAAGAGCATTAAAGTCACCACTAATCAGAGTCACTTGGCATTTTTATCCACCTGGAAGACTTTATCCTAATTTCCACAATCTTCCATTAGATCTCATGAGCAACAGAAGCCGGACAATAACTGAATTTACAGAGGAAAATAGTCTGACACTATTTTTCAGAGGTGGTGTTCCACTCCTATAACAGGGTCATCTAAAAAAGTGCTTCTCAATGCCAGTATACTATCTAAAGCTTTGAGTTCTCTCTAGATTTGACTGACTCCCATAAAATAAAATTTCATTTTTAAAGCTCTCTCCTCTCCCAATCTTCCTTCTAGTTTTTCTTTCATTGTAAAACTCATAGGGTTTTCTGGCTACACACACTGTACCATATATTCAATACTACTGCCTTCTATAAGTTATACAACTTCATGTTACTAAATTTTGTAGAGCTTGCACCAAACAGAAACACTCTTCAGAACACTACAGCAGCATGCTCCTGGTCTGAGAAAGATTTTCTTATGTTTGTCATCAGCCATGTAAGCAAATACTACCAGTGAGCAATACAGAACACACAAGGAATGCAGCCTGCATTTACAGACACATATGCCTGTGCAAAATACGTGTGCTCAAGAAGTCTTTCAGCAGGCCAGTCGTATTCAAGATGACAGAGGAAATAAAAAAGAGAATTTGTTTGATTACAGACATGAAATAATTTTACAGTATTGTAAATCATGGCCTTCTGTTTCACACTATTGTGCTGGGCTGAATTTTTTACTGAAGAAAATTCCTTACAGCAGAGGCAGCTTAAAGCTTAAAGCTTTGCTTCTGAGTTCCCCATAGTGCAATGCATTTATTCACTCAAGTGCTGCAGGCCAAATACCTTGTCTAGTTCCAAAGGAATTCAGTGGGAGCTTTGGTTTACATGATACAGACAATCAGCAGATCACATAATTTGCAACAACAGTGTGGCCCCCAGGCCCTTCCTGTTTCAGTGAACAAGACAGCCATCAAACCTGCTAAACAGGCAAGGCTCCAACAGGCTTTAAATTGTGCAGAGCCCCAAGAGCAGCAGCAGCATCTTCTGCACTGTCAAATCCCTCTCCTATATTGCACAGTGACTGGAGCAGAACAGCAAAACCCCTTCACACCAAACCTGTGAATCCCCAGAGACACCTTCAGAACAAGCAAATAAGCAGATATATCTACTCTAGTATTTCCACTGAAGTTGTAGGCATGTAGAAAGGAGAGAACAGAAGCTAGCCAGCTGCATTTCTGGTGTGTGATGGGAAGAGGTCTGGTGGGGGAGAAGAGAGCAATATGACAGCACCATGTGCACAATTCAATTCTCTCTGTTTCTGCCTCCAGCACCACTAATATCAGACAGGATGGAAAAAACAGTTGTCCTAACCTGTCATCCCAGTCACCTCCAGAATCAGTCAAACCATGCTCTGGGCTTCTTCAGAGCCTCTTGTCTCCTTGTGACCATTTTTCTCTTGACTCGCAGTCCTACAAGCTACCTCACCTTTCTTACCCTGTAGCTTTGTATCTGCACTGTGACATAGTGTAGGCTGTCCCCACATTAAAAAAAAAAAAAAAGAAAAAAAAGGGATTTTTTTGACCCAAAGCAGAACCTATCAAAATTCTTCAGTTTGGTTGGAGTAATGTATTTCTACTTGTCAGTTCAGAAATCGCTGTATCATTTTGACTGAATTGTTCCACAAAGGTTTAGCTTCAGAATGGTACTAGTAGGGAATCTGGTGTAAGTACTACCAAAGAGGAACCAACCCTGAAACTGTGAGGGATGATGCCTTGTGGCAGTGGCCATGCCATTGTTGTCAGAGAAGTGGAAGGCAGGAAGTTGCAGGCCATGTTCACTGCTTGCCACAAGCACTCATGTGCAGGAATGTTCTCCAGGCCAGCTGAGGGACAGCACAGCTGGGCCTCTTAAGTGAAAAACTTCAGACCTACCATTAGTTCTGGGGATAATCTAGGGTTCATTTCTTGCTGTTAGAAAGGCCTCTGAACTTCTTTTGTCAAACTAGCAGCACCCAGCCCCTCCATTAGATGGTGGCTGAGGCGTCACATCCACTGCATGCCACACAAAACAACCTGAAAGATGAGACAGTCCCCAGAAAGGCACAGTCCCTTTTCCGTAGGTGTTTTCTGCCACCTGAGCTCAAGTTGTCTATGCACAAAGTGTACATACAAGAGCTTTTTTCCACTTTTCTGGGCCTCTCAGCTAGCAGCCACTGCATATGCAAAGGGTTTGTTATTTACAACTAACAGAGAGCCAGAAATAAAGGCTGAATTGGAAAGTAGCAGCAAAGGACATGTATTTTCTAAAAAAAACCCCAAACAAACAAAAAAGTGCACCTTGTTCAAAAGCTGACTTCTTATACTGAAGAATTTACCCCATAGAATTTTCTCTCAGGTCACAGTTATTAGCAAAAACTATGTAGGTATCACCACAAGAAAGCCACAGCACCTGGCTCTATCTTTGTCCAAAAAAAAGGCACTTGCCAACAAGTCAAAATGTGGTGTTTCTTCACAGCACAGATCTGTTCAGTCAGCACATCCTGACTCGTCCAAGCCCAGCTTGCTCCCTCAACCTGCCATTTTCCATTATCTAAACATCTCTGTGGCCATCTAACACATTCCTTCCAATACAAGAGGGCCTAGCACTATCACGGTATTCCAGATGCAGCTTGACAAGTGCTGAAATAGAGGAGAACAATAATTTCCTTTGACTTTTTGGCTGTGTTCTAAAAACATTTTACTTTCAGCTCACAAGTCTTAAATGGTGTTTCAAAACTTGCCAGTATCTAGCTGCCTCCTACTTCTTCCATTATACATATTTTTCTCTTTTCTTTCTGGGGTAGTTTGTTTGGGTTTTGTTGGTTTGGATTTGGTTTTATTTTGCTTTTTAGTGATTTTGGAGTTTTTTCTGATTTGTTTTTTTGTTTAGGTTTTTGGTGGTTTTTAATTAATTTTATTTTGTTGTTGTTTTGAGAGGGGGGGTTGTTTGCCTTATTTCTTTTTTTTTTTTTTTTTTTCATTTTTTCTGTTGGTTCCTCTTTGGTAGTACTTACATCAGTTTCCCCTACTAATACCATTCTGAGGCTAAACTTTTGTGGAAAAATTCATTCAAAATGATACAGTGATTTCTGAACTGACAAGTAGAAATACATTACTCCAATCAATCTGAAAAATTTTGACAAGTTCTGCTTTGGGTCAAAAAGACCCCTTTTTCCTATCCTTATGAAAGGCTGCCAAAGTCTGGTGGCTTAAAACACATCAAAATGTCACAGTTCATACACACTCAGATAAAATCCAGCAACCAAAACCTCTCAGGGTTCTGTCTGAAGTAGACACACCTCAATTTCTTGCAAAGTTTAGCACTCCCCAGGCTGCACAGCTCTAGACCAGACAGATACAACTGCCATGGAGATCCATGTAGTAGTGGCTTCACGTGAGGGTGGGTTTGCATTGCTCTGGCAGAGACTATCTTGAGAAAAACACTTGGGAAAACTTCAGGCTTAGTGAAGAAAAAAAAAAAAAAAAGCCATGAACTCAACAGGAGGGGTTTTATGAGACAAAGTTTGTAATTTAGAGATGATAGGATAAAAAATAGTTAAGGAACGTTAAATATAGTTAAGAAAAGTTTATTTTTATTGACAGACCTTTGAAATTCCTTAGTCACATTCTGACAGATGTAGCTGATTGTCAGGCTTGGCTGGTAGCAAATGCTTCTGCATCTTTTTTGTAAACAACTATCTGTTCAGACTGCTTACAGCAGCAAGAGACAAGCCTGTCTTCTACTGGAAACATAAAATGTTTATCCACCACCTGCTAGGAAGGCTTTTGTTACTTGAAATTTGTCTTTTGAGCTCTGTGGAAAGTGTCTGTGTATTCTAAATGTATTTCCAAATAATGAAGCAGTTTTGATGCCTTAAAACATGTTTTCTTTAAAATAAATAACAGATTTTATCGCTTGAATTGACTTTTAAATGCTTGTAAAAAGGTTCAGGATGAAGCACCCTAGAGAGAATAAGTTTCTCAATTCCCAGAAAGCCAGGCTGTAAATCCCTTATTGCCAATGGCAAACAGCAACTCACATGCATAACCCTGTGAGCACTGGTGAGAGCAATTCTTCACTGATGGGAATTAAGCTTTCATTTTTCTAGCTCAGTATAGCACAAAGTGGTCACCATCAGTGGATGTTCCTTATGACATTCCTCAAAGTGAGCATCAAATATCCTTCTGGAAAGATCTCTCAGGTAAATAAATTAAAAAAAAAAAAATCACCAGAAGTCACCATTTACTGGAGCAAAAGTTAGGTGCCCTTTTGATGGAAAAAACCCCCATTTTTTGATACAAGGCTGCACTGGCAATTTTATTTTACAGAAACCTGGAACCAAACACCACACACTATACAGGCAATATAAAACAGTCAGCAGCAATTAATGCTGGTCAGTGTCAGCTTGGGCTGAAGGTGAGCCAGGCACTGTGGGAGCAGGGCACCCTCAGCTCTCTGCAACTAAACCCCAGCAGCTATTGTCATTTATAATGGGAGTCTGGCTGTGGAGCGTTTGAAAGATAAATAATGGCATATCAGCAAGCATTTATCAACAACAACATCATTATAACACTGGGAAGGGACTTTTTTTTAGAAGTCTTCATCAGCTCTAGGAGAATTCCTCGCTGCATGATGGCAATACTCTTAAAAAGAATAGATCAGTGGATTTTAGAGCAAGAGAGCATTGCTAGCAATTGTCTGACCTAAATATACAAAATCACATCCACAGAAAATACTTTAAAAATAGTGCCTCTAAGGTCAAATAACCCAGCATTCAAATTTCTCAAAATGGCAGTACTGAGGTTGCCTGCATGACCTTAACTCAGCAACCCTTAATTCAGGCTCCCTCAGCCAGGCTGCAGAGAGTGGACAAGCCCCCATAAATAGGTAGCTAATCAGCTGCTCCTTTTTCCCTTGTATCTCAGAGCAGCAGTGAAGGCATGCCACAAAAACCCAGCCCCAGGACTGTCATTTCACAGGTCATTACAGTTCCAGAGAAACCTCTCAGCTACACCAGGCTGCAGCACTCACAGGGCATTCAGAAACACTGTATCAAGGCCGAGACTGAAGGAATGGGAAAAGCATAGGCCAGATATTTAGAGTCCTTTTGAAACCTGTCTGCATTTTAAGAGTCTAAGTCCAAAACTTAGAAGTTCTGCATCACCACTTTTAGTTGTGCCTGCAGTGCTTTACAGGTAAGAAAATACCTGCTTCTAGCTGTACACAAAAGAGCTTGTGACCAAACAATGCTACATTTCTCAGGAGCAATCTCATAACTACACTCCAAAAGAAATCCCACAGTTGACTCTTTTCTGACCTCAGTGGTCCACTGTGGTCATACACTTATTAATAAAAGTACAAAGGCCAGAGTGAGAGGTGGTGTGCCAGCCCTCTCCTTTATCACTCTCTAGCACTGGTCATGGTGTTCACATCAGGCTGACTAGCTCTGGGTTTCAGAGTATTCTTTCCTCAAATGGGCTTGTGTACATCTTTGGGCAATATTCTCATTCCATTAAATAAGCATTTTGTGAGTGGCCACACATACCACCAGCAGGACTGCCCACCTCAACAGCCTTTGCCACCACAGTGTCAGCACAGTTAACTTTTGTTTCCACAGCATCTGACTCAAAACAGGTTCCTGTGTTCTGTCCTCAGTACACATACTTCAGATGGAATAAGGCAAATACCAAACCAGTGAAAAGGGAGTCCACTTTGAATCATCCAATATCACTCAGAATAACCTGACAGAACCCAGAAAGCAGAGGATCACAGCTCAGAGGAAGGACAAAAAGAACACAGTTCTCTAAAAGAAAGACAAGTGGCAAACCTCTGGTTCTTTAGGTCAGCTTTGATAATTGAAACGTTTAACATATGAACTTGATACCTGATGAGAATCCATCTCTACTGCACAGCATAGGGCCATGCAGAGTCACCCAAGCTGGCAAGCCTTCCCTTTCCAAATGGTAAAACAAACAGCAGGCACACACAAGAAATGCCAGTTGCTGTTCTGGATGCAGGTGCTGGCAAAGCCAGCAAATCAAAGGCTTTCCTAAGATTGGAAGCTATCAGAAAGCTCCATTCTATCACTCCTTCCCCAGCCCATGGATCTAGACAAGGCAGAACAATTTTTTTCTATCACAGGGAGAGTTACACCAGCATTCTCACAAAGACATGAGAAGATTTCCTACCTTGCCACCTCATTTCTGACTGTTCTCATGAAATCTAATCCTCCAAGCTGCTGTGCTGAGGAGGATGGGATTTGTGAAGGCTTTGAAGACCCCAGGCAGGTAATTCCTGAGGTAGTTCTGAAAGCAAAACAAAGTGACAGTCTGCTTCCTGATCCGTTTTTCTAGGAAAATTACATTTTACGGCCAATTCTGTCCTTACACACTGACTATAAAATTAACTTATTAGCTGACTCAACTCCATTTTATGTGAAGGATTGAGAAGGATTGCCTCCAGCCCTTGTCCCTTTAACTCTAATTATCAAGTGTATACCAGATTAAATTCAGAATGAAGTAGCCGGGTCAGGCAATCTACTTAAAGTTTAATGGAAGTTAATGATTCATTGATCAAACTCATTTATGTCTAATTAAACCCTTCCCGTATTATAAAAGACAAGGGGGAAGTTTTATAATGCACCTCACTCCCCTTCTGCACATGGTGGATTTGCTGCAGAGCTCCATGGAAAATTCACAGCATCTGCCTTTCGTGAGTGCATGGTTTGGCAACAGCCCTGTAGATTTAAAAGTGTAATTATCTTGGATGACTTCAGCAAATGGATGAGGTTTACACAATGCTGGCAAATACAATACCAGTATCCAGCTGCACACAGCAAGACTGAAAACTGAGCTTGTACGCACCAGCACAATGACAGAGTCCAGAGAGCATAAAAATAACCAGATCTGCATGTGGATCTCAAGCATGAGCCTCACTGGAAAAAGGCAGCAGTGATGTTAAGGCTGAGACAGGGAGAAAAGCTTTCTATTGCATGTGGATGCACCTCAGTCTCTGCTCATGCTTCAAAACCGGCAAAGCAGTCAAGCATCCAAAGCATGGCACAGAGTGTTCAGCATTCACACATGAACTAGTGACAGGCAACCCACTGCAACGCTCAGGATTTATTCTTTCCTCCACTGACTGTCCCCTCTTAGTAAGCACTTTCTAGACATCATCTTGTATAAAAAGATATGATTACGGTACAGTGCCCCTACTGAGGGGCTGTCCACCAGAATGTTACTTTTGTCACAATTATTCAGGGCAGTATAATTAAACACAAATACCATGGTCTACTTACATATTCATCATTTTGTTACATAGATTTAAAATTTATACCATCCATATGAAGAGTAAAAAAAAGATTTTTTACAGTCTCAGGCTGCCATGGTACAGAGGGAATGCTTTATTTTTTCTCTGTAATTAAAAGTTATTGGTGCTTCACATGTTAGATAGGACTATACAGTCTTTAAAATTATGCTTTTCAAACCTTTTTAGATGTATCGATCCATAAGATAGTATAGTCATATAAACTCTGGAGAAACAAAACCAAATGCACTGTAATAATTTGCTTTCTTCAGTAGTCAATATCACTCCTCAGGTGTCTGACTAACACAAGATAAAACCAACAGCCCTTGCAATTTGTTGAACAGTTTAAACAGCTTTGTGTTGGAGCAAGTGGTTTTCATGAGATGGCAGGATACTCCTTTTTTGTCTCCTATGTTATTCTAGTTCCATGGCATTTTGCAAATCTGCATGGATGTATAATGATAACTTGTTGACCTATTCCTTCTGCTTCTTGCTTCTTAAGTCACAGTGGAGTACGGGTTTCACTGTCTTCAAAACTACATTCCTACTGCATTCCTGATGGTCCAATATAGCTGTCCTTTAAGTAAACGTGTATTTTCACTTATTGTGATGTTAACATGAATGGTTGCTTACATATTAAATGGATACCAACTCCCAGTTAATATCTGACCTGTCCCAAAGAACCATTTTCAACCCGACCAGCTGTAGTTCATGAAAATCTATTAGAAGCATCAGCAAGCTTTGGTCTTTTGTACTGTTTTGCCTGTAACTCTTTCCAGGGCTGGAACACCAGAAAAACGTGGCATCCTGCAATCTGCTAAGTTGCAGATGAAACAGGGTTTTGGTAACATTTCTTCTCATTTCCAAAATGATTTACCAGATATATAATGGTTTGATTTTTAACAACCTTCTTTTACAAATCCTTAACAGTTTTAATTCAGTTTAACAGTGATGAGTGGCTGGTTTTTTATGGCAGTAAGGCATGGCTCAATTTCTATTTTACAGTAAATTGCACAGGCTAGCTATGAATACACTGAGGTTCATTATCTCAAATGGTACTGTTTGGCACTCAATTTCTGCCCAAATATTTTATTTCTTTATCCATAACTGTTCCAAGAAGTCAGTCAGTTCCCAGAAACCTACAGAGAACACTGTAATAATGAGGCTGTTTGTATAACTTGCAGTGGAAAGGTTATTTCCTATTTTTTTTTTCTGAGATCTGTTGGGAATGGCTTGTATTTTCATTGTTTCCTTTTCCTATTTGGACTGCATTTAATTTAACTGCAATTAAATAAAATGGCAACTGCAATTTAATTTAGCTGCTACTGCAATTAATTCTATGATCTCTGAAAGAATTGGTCAAGTTTAACTGGAATATATCCCCTCTGGGTTTCCAGAGACAGACTTTGAGTCCAGATTGGTCATGTATATCCTTTGGGGAGGAAAAAAGGAGTTCTTGGGGACCTAGGCATTATGACCCAACCACCTCTATAGGTGCCACTGTATACACTCAAATCATCTTGATATTTCCAGCAACCTTGAAAGACAGATAGGGTCTATGCTAGTTTCCAGATCATTCAGGGAGGATGCTGCACATGAGTACTTGTAAATCTTTATTTTGTAGATTTTTTTTTACTAATTCTTTTCAGTGCCTGTCTTGTGTCTCACTCATAACTCTTAAAAAGCGTGAAAATTAGAGGGGAACCACACAAAAAGTGGAAACAAGAACATATGACCAAGAATTAATGAGTGAGTAACACAACTCACAAAAATAAAATCAAAAGAGGAATACACAAAATGAGCTACAGCTACCCAGGAACATAAAAAGTTTCAAGAAAAAGTTCACTGATTGCATCAGAAATACTTGTATATTTTTACTGAATATAAGAGAAAAAAATAGAAAAAATACATGCACTATATACTTTGGAAGAACAACAAATAACTTATGACACAGATAAGACTGAAATACTGACATTTCCATCCTTTTCTTAGAATGACACAATGGATAATAAAGAAGAGAGGAACACAGACCAGAATAAGCCAAGGACATCTTAAAAGTACAAAGGCAAGATAGATATTTTCAATATAGCTGGACCTGACAAAGCTCACCCTAAAGAATTTCAAGAACTGGTGAAAGCTATCCCTAACAATTCAGAGGACAAAAGTGTCCCTCAGAAACAGAGAAAACCAAAGCAGCACTACCAGTGTCTGTCTAAAATGACATTCTAATATGTATTAATCGAGTTTTTGCCAGTGCTTACGAAAATACCAGCAAGAAATATTTAAATTATTGGTTTCTATGACCACGAAGACAATAGGCCAATAAAAGCAATAATAAAACAATATATTACATTACACCAGTTTAATTTGGTATATTTATTAGGAATACTGGCCTAGATGATAAGGAGAAAGACACAGATGTGACATTTATGTTATCTACCTCAACTTTTTCACATACTTCCATGATATTCTCACATCAGAAAAATACAATTCAAAGGAAATGTCAGTGCATGAATACCTGATTTTAAAACAACCCTCACGTCCTAAGTCAGAATTTTCAGTCTCAATATGGGATTTGGAGAGATCTGCAGTGAATCCAGTGCTAGTCAGTATTTTCAATAATAATTTAACATTACATAAAATTATTATTAAAAAAAAATTAATTTATTTAAAGTATTTAGTCCAGTCCCCTACTGAAAAGGATTGCTAGCATTTCAGATATCAAGTCAGCAACTCTGAGAATCACAGTAACAATTAAAGGAAAATTTAAATTGAAAGGGATCCCAAGAGACCTTTAGTTTAACTTCCTGCACAAAGGATCAGACCAGGTTTCTCAAAAAGGTTTTCAAGACCTGATTGACCAAAACCAAGCATGGAGACAGCAGAAACTGCAGATACAACCTGCCAAAGGCAATCTTTTCCACTGCCTTCACTTTAAAAAACTTCTCTTATATTCAGGCTCAACTGTCTTTATTTCCACTCATATCTATAGTTTGTCATCCTCCCACCTCTGTGAAGAGTCTCTTTTCTTCTTGATGACTTCCTCAGTGGTGTCAAGGGGGACCTGCCAGGTTTCCACAAGGTTAAAGGTAGTTCTCCTTCCCCTAAATGCTCCCACACCATCCTAATAAGAAAAAAGGTAATAAAAAGATACATGTTTAGATCTGGGAAGAAACATTTAAACCCAAAAAGTGGGAAATAATCAGTGAAGCAGCAGTGGTTCAAATACTAACAGGCTCTTGCACTACCTTGATATATGTGGTACATGTAACACATTCATTGGCTATGCTTGGCACTTGTGAAAGCTTTGGTTGGATGCACCCCAGAGTCCAGCCCTGAAGAAACAAAAAATAGGAGAGATGCAGAAGACTATAGTGAAAATAACTTTGGATTTGGAAAATTGGTGATATACATTGTTAGGAAAGACACTTTATCCCTCTAGAGAGAGAAAGAGGTGAAAAAGAGCAAAAAGGCCATGGAAACAGTATCCCAGCCACCCAGTAGGTAAGTATCTCCTCCCATACTAAGGAAAAGATCCCCTGTGCTCACTGTGACTGTGTCAAATATAAATATTTGCAGACAAAAAAATATTATCTCAAGGAGTATGAAGAAACTTTTAACTACAGTAAAAATCAAGTGATAAATAAGGCTGCAAAGCAAGGCCACAGATTCTGCACCACTACAGCCTTTGAACCAAGAGTAGAAAAATATTGTCAGCTCTGTGTCAGGTCAGAGAGGAGAAATAGATGTCTCAAAGTCCTTTCTATTCAAAGACAGAAAATTTCTTAACAATTTTGATTGATGCCTCAGGTAAACCTCTTTTCTAAATAAAGTCTGAGCAACAACACAGCCTTATGAAACATTTTGGGGTCTTAAGGTCATTAAAGGGAGCCAATGAAACACTGGCTGTGAAAGCTGCAGTATGGTTCTTCTACAAAGTGAATTCTCAGTTCATTTTTCCTTAGAATTTCATTGCAGTTCACAGCATCCAGTGACATTGTTTTCTTGTTAATAAGACTTTCATTTGGCTTTGACTGAGTCGTTCTTTGCCTTATCTTGTCTAACCTAGGTTACTCATTCATATTCGACAGTTTATCCACCATTTAGTGTTTTGGGAGTTGTGGAATATTGCTGTATTATTCTTTTTTTACATCTGGTACTATTCAAACCTTTACAAAGCCTCATGCTTTCTTGTTTATTCAGGGGGTTGGTTTCCTATTTTAAGCGCACTCGAATAACAGTCATATAAAAAAATTCTTATTCTTTGCATCATAAGCTTCTTAAGTAAGAAAATCTTTCCTTTCCAAGCTTGCAAGCTTTGGTAGGTCTTTTATCACAGTTAGTTCATGTGAATTTACATAAAATTTTTATTTGTACTTCTGCAGGTATCTACAGTGTGGCACAGATGATGCTTGCTCATAAAGTATTTACACTTAAGTGATCTTTTGTCCCAGTGGACTGGAATCCCAAACTCTACAAGACTGGCACCGAGACATTCTCCAGTTCTAGGTTTATTTAACTTTGTTAAAGTGAGCCCTTCCTCTACTATAAGCTAAAGACTAATTGCTACACACATAACTCTCATATTTATCTGCTATATTTTTCTGGGGAAAGGTAGGAAAAAAAGTTAATCTTCATGTATTTTGTTTTGGTAAAAAAAAATTTCTGATAACTGTACCTGCAGAAAGTTAGTTCACTTTACTTTTGGAAACAGCATCCAAGGTCTGAATATAAAATGATATAGAAAAAAAAAATAAATTGTATTTTCAGTTTTATTCCCAGTCCTCTCTCATCAGGCTGAAAGAAATTGTCTGAATGCTGACATTGTCTGAGGACAGCAACAGTTTTCATCATCCTTGGATACCTTTTCTAGGATACAAACTGAATTTTGCCTCAATAGTGGGTACTCCTAAATTACTTTAAAGCACAATAAACATAACTAAAAAATAAGCTTTAAGTATAGCTTAAGCAAATGAAAAGGCAGAGATCCTCTGAGAAAGAACTATTAGAAAAACAAAACCAGGCAAATAATAAAAAAGTAGCTCTCGCATTGCAAAAAGTTCATCTGAGCAGTTCACATGGTCAGGAGTAAAAGAGCAAAAAGGCAGAAGTACTGCTTTATCACCCCTTGAGCCTGACAGCAATTAATTTCAATCATTAGGAGCAATCAGGAGGACTTCAAAATACTAAATCTTCCCCTACTTCCTCTCTATATTAGGTGATGTATAACAAAAATATATCCCTTACCGTGTCAAGGTTTACTACCAACTAGAAAATTACAAGGACTTTGATTAAGAGAAGCATAGAGTGACTAGTGAGACAGTGCAAGAGAGTTACTATTCCATGAACTTCAGTGCTAAAAATGGAAGTATCTATGAGATGCATATTTTCTAGCAGAACAATAGAAAAAAAATTTAAAAGCAAGATGAACTGTAATCTGTAGCATCAGTTATCTTTGGAGTATGGCTGAATATGAGCCAAGTTGAATAACTGTCTTTTAATTAAGGTTTAGAGAACAACGCATAGGCAATGTTGAGTAAAATAAATATCAGTAATTTTAAAAAAGCAGTATTGAAATGCAAAAATATTAAATAACACTTAAAATATTTTTTTTCTTTCAGGGAATTTAGGAAGCTATGAATATCCATAAACTGTCACATTTAATATAAATCAGCATGTTATTTCATGAACACTAGACCCAGCAAAATCTGTCTTCCTACAAGTTTTTTCTACCCAGGCCATCACTTCCTACCCTCAGTTCCAAACTACACCTCCAGTCTGCTACAAAAGTCACATTGTAGGTAGGAAGCTAGAGACTCCCATCCCTATTTCAGCAAAGCTTTGCAAAACTGACTAAAAGAATCCACCTGTTTCTGGGGTCAGAAAAGCAGGAAAATTCCATAATCTGATTTCCTAGAAGAAACAGTATATAATTGAGAAGGTTCCTAAACTCTCACCCTTTATTGCTGTCTTCTTCCCTGAGGGGCTGCAGTAAATTAAATATGTACCTTGACCAGCAAGGGAAGTAAGGAAATGCACAGCAGTTGTCAGTCCAAGGCTCAGCCTGGATCCTGTTGAACTTGGCTGGGCTGGGAGCCCTTTCCTGCTTGCATAGGAGTGCACTTGCTGCTCCCTCAACCCAGGAGTCCTTGCCAACCACTGTCTTTTTTTCCAAGCCACTGCCTTGTTGTCATACACATTCCTTACAGGGGTTCTTGGACTTACAGATTCTTACCACAATCAGACAAAAAATACAGTTTAAGTATATCACTAGTTTGTTTTAGCTTAAGTCCTGAGGCTTTAGTGCCCAAATTTGAAAGTTGAACTATTACAACTCTATTAAAACCATCTAGCTTTGAAAGATTTGGTGACACATAAGAATTTTGTAAAACTAGCCTACATTTTTGGAAGATCAATATCATCCACAGTTCCTACATTTTTGAAGTATTTTGAAAGATTCAATAGCTTTCGATCAAAAGTGTTGCCGCAATGAATAATCATTCATATATAATGATTTTAAACCAATTAATATTGGCTGCATGGAATAAAAAAAATGGCTACTGAGTAACTAATAACCAGCTGTACTTTCATATGACATTGTAAAGCTCAAGACAATATTAAGATCAGATAGCTAAAATCCACAGAAAAAACACTAAGTCACTCATTAATTATGACTGAGTTCACCCTGTCCCTGTTGTATCTACGGCCACATAAACAAAGGTTAAAAGGCCCAATCTTCCCTCCCACAAAGTTTCTGGAGCTGGCAATTTGCTTTCATCAGATATGTGAGTGACAGGTACAGCAGAGTGGCCCTTCCATGACACAAAAAACCCAGATGGTCACAGCCAATGACAAGCAGGTAACAATCACCCTGCTAACTCCTTAATATTGTGCACCTTTTGTAATCCTCTTTAAAGACATGGTATTTGTAGTTTTTACCATAGGAAAGGAAGAATAAAAGTTCTTGTGCAAATCATCAGCAAAGCAAAAACACAGAATGGTCCAAGCATCTAAAATGACCAGAAATATTACAGCCAAATGAAAATCTCCTTCAAGGGATTGCAGCACGATGTACTGTCGTCATGAAGCTGTGGGTGTGAGAAGTGTGTGGCATACTAAGATGCATACGGATAGAAAACAAATTTCATGGAAAAGATTTGTCAGGGGAGATTAAGATAACTGTTTTTGACATTAAAAAGTAGGATTTAAGTTGCAAGGCCCCACATGAATTCAGAATAAGTTTTTGCTTTCTATGATACAACAGTGAGAAAACTTACTTTCTTTTACAGTCTTACAGTTGCACCATCTTGGGAATGACATTCAGTCTTTCTAGATCAACATTATGAAACAATATTCAAGTTTTGTTAGTTTTATTTTGTTCAGTAAAGATTTCCTGCAAAATTCTAGCACATTTTAAAATCTTCAGCACTAAGTATAAGCAATCTTTAAATTACCACTATTTCTACAGTGAGATTATACCAGCTGTTTTCGGCTGGAGAACAGATTGCCATAAAGTCTTCTACAATGCTCTGAACCTTGAAAGTGAGCAGAAGGTAATCATTCTCCCCTATCCTTTCTACTCCCACAGAAAAGACTGAAGACAAGGGGAAATAGGAAAAAAAGAACTGAAGTAAAGAGGGGAAAGAAATCGGCATGTAGCTATCAAAAGGAGAAGGGTGAAATCAAGAAGAGGCATTAGTCCAGTAGAAGAAAGGATTCCTATGTAACTGATACTGGGCAAAATGACTGCAGGGGGAAAAAAAAAGAGGTATTAAGTTACTAGCTTTATAAAAACAAATTCAGTTTCCAGCTCGAAGGAAATTTTTCAAGGAAATGCCTACATTGTACATGACAATTTAAGGAACAGGTGCCCACCATCATCAATGGGATCAAATTCATTTTAGAAATACTAGTCTTTTAAGAAGGAAGACCACTCCTGATAATGTGGATTTATTTACACACACACACACACTTCTCAAATAGGTCCATATAGGGCTCAAAGATGCTGAGCTGGAGGCCACAGTATGTGAGTCAGCTCACAAAGGATGGCCACTGCAGACACATCAGGACAACTCATCCTGTCCTCATGGATTTGCTACTCACAAAACCCAGCAGAACTGAAAAGGCTAACTTGGATCTTGTCATGTCATGATTTAGGGATGACAGCCCCCAATTTAGTGTCTCTCTCTTCCTCCAAGACTGCCCCAAACCAGATACCATTCTCTTGGACTCCATCACTTCCCTTCCCACTCTAGAGATGGGGTTGAGGATTGGAGGTACAAAAAGGTGTTACAGGTCGAGATAAGAACAATTAATTTACTGGAAACAGCAGTGAGGTAAGAAAATTAACAGTAACAACTACAATACTAATAAAAAACATATAAGTCAACAATTTACACATAAAACCCCTGACAAATACCAAACAGCTCTTTCCCATCACATCATGCTTTCTCCTGACCAGAAAAGGAATGCCTTTCCTCCCAGAAGCTAGAGTCCCTTTTCCCCACCACTGGCAGTGGCATAGGATGGTACAGAACAACATTATAGTCTTGGCTGTGCCCACATGTCACAGCACACTGCAGCCTGGGAGAAGCTGTAAAAGGAAATTAGGATTTCTAGGTTCAAGAGATCCAGTGGGCTCAGCCTCTCTGTCAGCTGGGACTACAGGTGGGCACCACCACACCCAGATACTGTAAAAAGAATTAACTCTGTCCTGGCCAGAACAAAGACACCAATAAAACAAGCTCCCTCAGTGGCAGAAAGCGCTTAAGCTAGAATATCAAGAGCAGGGCACACAGGAGAAGATAAAGCACCCTGAGGTACTGGGACAAAAAAGAGGCATAATAAAGCTTTCTGTATATTGTAAAATCAAAGCGTGAGAAAGCATCAATATCACCGGTTGTTTGGAGTTAAGACAAAACTTAACTTACAGCATGGAGTTTTCATGAGGTGTCCACATTTCTGTTCCACTAGGAAGGGTGAATCTGTGTTATTAATCCTGAAATTATAGCTCAAACATTATTCTTGTCACTCAGCACTATGCTTGTCACTCCCTACAGACCTGAAGCACTAATTTTCCACATCAAAAATTTAATGGGTGATGCATTACTGGAAAAGATGAAAGAATAACTTGCATTAAAGGAAACAATATTTTAATAAGCTTTTAATGTTAATTAGTCAGGAGTACTTTTAAGCTGTCATATAAGATCTGTATCTGCTTACTCTCTGAGTAATTGGGGTTTGTTGTTGATGTTGTTTCTAAAGAAACAGAAAAAATACCTGAAATTCTCTTATTGCAAGTAGAAAGTTTTAGCACACATACATGGGACACGCCCAACTTTCAACCCCCAACTTCCTTCATATGTATACCTTTAATCAAATAAACCAACTGTCTTCAGAATAATAACATACCTTAGAATTACTGTGGGTCAATCACAATTTGTTCGTGTTATTTGAGGCTTTTTGACTATTGCAGTAATCCAAAAATCATGCTATTTTTCCATCTTGCCTGAGAAACTTGATCAGGGTGGAAAGGATAGGTCAAAAATGTAAAACTTATGGGTGCTTTCCTTAATTTTCAATCCATACACATAATTTCCTGACTTACAGCTGGATGCCATACATTTAAAATCAGTACAGCCTCAGTATTGTTCAGAAAGGATTTGATCTGCAAGTGTAATAGATAGTTGTCATAGGCCTCAAAGCATTAGCTAGAAATACTGAACTATAAAATGTGGAACTTTACTGTACACGCTCAAAGAAAAATCCAAAAATCAATGCAAAAAAAGCCAATAAAATTGCTTTTAGGTTTTAACACTTTTCACAGCAGAATGAAAACAAAACAAAAACATACAGTTCATTACTCTTGTGAATTATTATCTGCAGAAAATAAATGGTAAGGAGTCCTCATCGTAGGAAAAGTTGGCTGGATTTTTTTAAAGGTGTCAAAAAAGAATGATAAGGGCTTGCTTTGTTTTTTTCAGTTCTATATGTACCACCCAAGTTTAGCAGCCTCCTTCCATGCCCCTATGAATAAATGTTGTTTAAGTTAGTCCATTTAAAAGGTAGGTTGAGCCATTTTCACAGTAACTTACATAAAGCCATTTTTCCTGTTTTATTAGTCACATTAGCATTCTATTGCCCTTTAAATGTCACAAGTTCAAGAGCATAGCTGTACATATCCTGGAAATATTCCTGTTTTATGTAATAAAACAAAAAGCTACAATTTCTTGGGACAGATAAGGTGACAAAAAGAAAAAAAAAAAAAGAGAGAGAAACAAACAGGGCATAATAGCACAGAATAAAACAACAACCAGTAAGACAAGATTGTTTGCAAGTGAAGGAAGAGCAGGAGAGCTACTGAGAGCACACATTTAGAAACGCTTGTTTGTATTGTCTCTATCAAAACATGTGAAACAGCTGATAAACCCAGCACTTGCTGTAACTCACAGAAAGGAAGAAAAATGGCACTGCACTCACCCCCTGACATATTCCTTAATCTTTTAGGGACCTTTGAAAAGCCACATCGTACGTTGGAAGTACTCTCATTTATTAGTGCTGTTTTATTTGAAAGAAGAAACCTGCACAATTCCCCAGCCGTATGGCATCTAACCTAAAACATTTCCAGGTTTATCAAGGGCAACATGAAAAGCCCAGACTGGTTGGAAGGAAATATTGGAAATCAAATGAATTTTGAAGTCTGCAGGATCCGATCTACCATCTTCTGTCAAAGGCATGTAAGTGCTTCAAACAGGTTAGTGCTTGAAAATATCACCTGAATCACCAAGTCCAGTTACCCACAGAGGAAAGCAAAGTACAACAAATTTTCTAGAACTGCCATAAAAACATCTTCCCTACATGTTACTATAGCCCACGCTACACTACCCACCACCTCCTGCAAATACAAGGCTCATTATATTGTGGCTTTTAAATGTCTACTGCAATGTGCCACAAGAAGAAGACATCCTTCTGTTTCTGTTGCCAAGTTCCATAGGTCCCCACAAATACAAATAATTTGACAGATAAATTAGCTTAAAAGCAAAGTGTGCCACATGGTACAAAGGAGGGCAAACTCTTCCTCTCCTCTGCCTTCCCTCCACTCCAGAAATCCTTGCCAAGCTCATTAAGCAGAAAACCACATACACCCACAAGGATGGATGTAACATGAGGACTTACACATCTATATAGCCACTCAGCACGCATATTTTTAAGCTTTGTGCAAATCATGTTTCAACCCCAGCTGTCAATTAAGCACCACGTAGCCACATACTCACTGCTCCATCCTGCTGGTGGAGGAGAGAATCAGAAGAGTGAAGTGGGAAAATTTGTAGACTGAGATAAAGACAGTTTAGTAGGTAAAGCAAAAGCGGCATGCATGCAAGCAAGGCACAACAAGGAATTCATTTACCCATTCCCAAGGGCAGGCAGGTATTTATCCATCCCCATGAGAGCAGGACTCCATCACACGTAGCAGTGACTTGGGAAGACAAATGCTGTGACTCCAACAACTATCCTTTTCCTACTTCTTTCCCAGCTTTATCTGCAGAGCATAATGCCATATACTATGGTATATCCCTATGATCAGTGGAGGTCAGCTGTCCCAGAGGTGTCCCCTCACACCTCCTTGTGCACCTCCAGCTCACTCATTGGTTGGGTGGGATAAGAAGAAGAAAAGGCCCTGACTTTGTGAAAGCCCTGCTCAGCAATAACAAAAACACCCCTGTGTTAGCACTGCTGTTTCCAGCACAAATTCAAACCATGCCAGCACTGTGAAGAAAACTATCTCTACCCCAGCCAAACCCAATACAGTACATTACAACCATGTCATGGCACCTGAACTGAGGCTGCACCAGCTTGGAAGCTTCAGTGTTCTGCATGGTCATTTGTGCAGGGTGTCCCAGGGAGCAGTGGTTCCCTGGTGGCTGGAGGTCCCCATCAGGGTCTGCTGGGGCAGGGCTCAGCCCTGTGATGCAGCCCCTCACCAAGCAGAGAGAGGTCCACTGGTTTCATCAAGAGCCTGGAGAGCCAAAACTTCAAAGGCAGCCTTGGTGCAGCCTCAGTATTGCCCAAACAAGGCTGTACACAGCAACCTTCTGCTATAGAAACTTCATCTGGCAGCTCTGCAAAAGGTGGCAGGTAAAGGGGAAAAAGGAATGAGAACTGCCACATAACAGGTGCACAGACACCCTACACCAGTGGATGTAGCTCCCTGCTTCAGCACAATCTATGTAGTATCTGCTGTCAGGTTCAGAGGCAAACAAGCAAGTGACTGACAGTCTGAAGATCCAGTTATGGCTCTGGCAGCACAGGAAAGCCATCATAGTAAAGGGCCTCCTGCTCCCAGCAATATCAGTACCTACTCAAATGAAGGCAGGAGTTTGTAGTACTTGCTTAGTATTCCTATCTGGTCTTCCAGCTGGCAGGCTGTCACCACAGCCCTGAGGGCCCCAGCAGGCAGGGCCAGGGACCCAGTTGTGTGGCACTGCCCAGATGTTACACTTCAAGGACTTTCATGCACAGCAAAGTTCCATGTATGGCAGCAGGCAAAGGAGGAACTCATCTGCCATTGCTGCTGAAGGCCATCATCACCAGCTGCCCACATAGAAGAGACCTGGGTGCACGATACACAAGATGAGTGATGTTTGAACAGAAAGCTGTTGATAAGAAAGTAAAGGCTGCTGTTGATAAGAAAGTAAAAGCTGCATAAGAATGCTGAGGCACAGAGATCTTTGTCTGACAAAGCCAACTTAGCAGTCCCCAGAAGCATGAGTAAGAAAGTCACTCAGGAAAAGGATTTTGTCTAACCCAGCAGGTGCTCAAAACACCATGCCTAAATTTGGCCCAGCAACAACAGCCTCAACATTGTATTTAAGCAGCCAAGTGAGCAAACAATCTGTAAGCTATTGAATATCATCTTGTCACAATAAATGATGGAGTAGTTCAAGGCTGAAAAACACAACTGCCAGTCATGTCTTCTGTTTTAGACTATCCTAATCCATTCTTGATTTATATATAGCACAGAGCACCCTAACGAATCCAACACAACTCTGAACAAAGACCTGAGCTCAGCTCTTTTGCATATGCTTTCTCTCTGTGAATGTTTCAACTCCAACTCAAGCAAAAAATATGATGCAAAAAATATGATGCAAAAGTCTTCTAGGAAAGATATCGATATTCTCATGCCCAGTGCTCATTGAAAAGTTCATTCTCTTTCCTTGAAGCTGAGATTGCTCTTCCCTTGAAGCCTGTAAGGTATTGAAAGTGTGCTCCAAGGAACTGTTAAATCCACTCATCAGATGCAGTAAAGTAACTCTGGTTAAAGTTGACTGTGCTTCAGGATCACATAGCCCTCACAACTCATCCTCTGATAGACACAGACTGATTTCTTTGAGAAAGAAAGTCCTTGCTTCAAGCTAACACACAAATCCCACACCTTTCACAGAATTATAGAATTGTTTAGGTTGGAAAAGACCTCTAAAATTATTGAGTCCAACTGTAAACCCAGCACTGCCAAGTCCACTACTAATCTGGGTCCCTAAATGCCACACCTACACAAATTTAAATCCCTCCAGAGATGGTGACTCCAATGCTTCTATGGGTAGCCTATAATAATGCTGGACAACCCTTTTGGTGGTGAAACTGGGCCTGATCCCCTGTTTGTTCTGCTGCATGGCGGATCCTTGGCACCAAGGTCTGGCTGACTGGCCTACATTTCCCCTGATCCTCCTCCTGGCCCTCCTTTAGATGGACATCACATTTGCTAACTTCCAGTCAACTGGGACCCCCCTGATTAATAAGGACTGCTGATAAATAACTGAAAGCAGCTCGTTACACCCTGGAGTGTCTTCCTGAAAGCTGTTTTGACATTTCTTCTCTCCCTTTTGTTTCAAAATCCAGGGAGATGAATTTAGGCAGAGCTGCATTCAAGTATTTTTCCAAGCTAGAGAAATTATGCATCATTTATGCTGCATAACATGCTATGCAATGTCCACCATCAAGTTCCAGGAAGACGTTGTTCAATTTACCCACTTATGCATTCTCATGAGATTAGGATTAAACATTTCTGACAAAAACTTTTATCTCCCTCATTTATAGTAAACATAATTATTCTTTTTTGAGATAAAAAAGCTATTTTAAGAACTTCAGTGCTGAAGTACTCTAGGAAAGCCAACAATAAAGGATACACTTGTTTCTTCTATATTTTAAAAAAGTTGTGTTTGAATAACCCAAAAATTGGTTACTCATGATGCTTTAGTTCAGTCATGTTTTCCTGACTTGTTGTTTTTGTTAGTCTGTTCTTATGAAGAAAAAGATCTAGACTATGGAAGTTCCTGATATTTGTATTCTACTGCAGTAATGCAGAAACAGTCCTACCAACTCAGAGTAGACATTTGTCTGGTCCACAGGGCTAGGAGAGAAGGTAAAATCAGAGTAAGCATGGTTAGGTGTTCCCTAAAGCATGTCCCCAGATCCCAGCAATTAGGAAAGAGGGAAGAAGGAAGTAATATCCTTTATGGAGATAAACATTTTCAGCTCTCAAGTTGTGTAAAAATATGATACCCAAGTATAAACAGTGTGGTTACTGTGTCTGCCTGTCTTCTTTAATAAATTTTGATCTACATTTTCTGTTCTACTTAATGTAGACTTTCATCGTTCCCTATCCTCTTCCTCCAAGGAAATTAAGGTCACTTTCAATCCCCTTTATTAGCTGTTCCCAAGAAATAGAGAACTTTTGCAGACACCTCTAGGTTTCTGTGCCAATATTGATTCTCCTTCAGAATCAGTCTCCTAATATGCTTCTTCCTATGGGCCAGACCAAACTTTGGAATAATTTCAGAGTTCAGGTCTGTCCCTAAATGGATCTCTTTCTCTCCCATTCTGCTCCATCTCTCCACCCAGCACTAACTCCATATGCAAAGAGATGCTTGGAAAGCAGACTAAATTAGGGAAAAAGCTTTCTGGTCCTTACCTCTCTGACTCAGCAAGCAAAGAAAGAAAGGCTGGTGCTCTAAACATAGTCCCTGACTACCTATCAGAGGCAAAGAATATCAAAGAGTCTGGTAAAAACATTCAACATGAACCCAGGGAGTGGGTTGGTTATGCTGTCTAGACTTATGCAATTGAAAGTCATCACCAAAATAAAAGCTCCTCTTCAAAACCTTCATTATTTCTCACTCAGAAGATCTCAATATCTCTGTTTCCACACCAGATTCTGCAGCACTTGTATCACCCTTGCCTTTTGAGGAACAAGAGCATAAACCCTGAACTTCACATGGTCTTTGACTTTTGTGACTTTCATGGAATTTGAAGGAGTTTAGATGCTTAGAGCATAAGGGTGGGATACAGCATTGGAAGCAGTAACCCATCACCCTTCCCAGCACAGCTGGAGCAGGCTGCTGTGAGGAAAAGGCAGCAATTTCACTGCCTATTCTTTACCCTACAAGAATCATATTTCATCTTCCAAAAAGGAAGACAGAAAAGCCTACATGTGACCCGAACATTTTCCAGCTGGCCATGGCGCTGAATAGAGACGTCAAAGTAAAATCTACTTTTCCTGTAGCTGAGCAATAAAGACACTTTTGCATCACATCCCAGAGCTGAATACATGGTTTTCCTGGAATGGGATATTTTGCTGATCTGAATCTCTCCTCTGGAATCAGCAACATTTCTGGTAATAAGAGACAGACTCAGACTGAGTCTAGAGTCACAGTTGGGGTAGATAGAGATGAGGAAAAAAAGGCAGGGGAAAAAATTCTCTGCTATTAAAAACCAAGCTTTAATCTGATTCCTGTGTGTTTATGAAAAGAGTGAGTGAAAACTGATGCACCCACTAAGAAGGCAAGCACTGTCATCACTGACCTTAGTGAGTGATTTGTGCATGCCTGTTGCAACACATCCCTCTCTACTGCTCCTTGGCATGAGACTGTTCATCATCATCTGGCAGCTTTAGTGGAAATTTAGTGGCTATAGGAGAGAACTTTACAGGGAAGGAGGGGGAATTTTCCTTCCTTCCTCCCCTGCCTTGCTCAGAAACTAGGAGGCACAGTGTCAGGAGCTGGCTTTAATTGGTAATGGAATGTCTAGATATAACTGGGTCCTGTGTACACCCCTGTCCTCAAATGGATGTAATGTCAGCTGTGATCATGGGCTTATTATGCCAAACACATTGAGACAGCATGCAAAACAGGGTTTTTTCCTTTACTAACACAATATGAGGAGGGAGACTGCTTGTTCTTCCATAGCAGTGGCCTGCAACTTGGAATTGCAAGTTCTGACTCAGGCTGAGTCAGAACCATGTCTCCTCATTTGCACATTCCAAAGCAACTAGGAAGACAGGCAATTAACTCCTGACTCCCTGGCTCCTGCTAGCCCATGGAGAGAAAGTCCTAAGCAAGAGTCCTACAGCACTGAGTGAGCACCACACAAGCAAAGCTGCAGTGAGCCTACAATCAGTTCACAATTCTTCCCTGACCTCATGACTTTGGGGGAAGGGTCTATCATCCAAACCATGAGTTACACAAATGCTTCCTGCAACAGCCAGAACCTTGATTGCTTACCATGGCTGAAGGCATAAAAAGAACAAAGACTACATCCACTGTGCTGTGAGCACAGAGTAATGAAGATACATGTCAATAGGATCATATATGTTTGCTGTTGCTGCAGTTACAAGCTCTCCATAATACTGCCATATATTGCCTCTTTGCAAAGACCACTTCTTAAATTTCTCAAAGCTCAGACAGCGTTTAATGTCAGAAGCCTTGGGCATATGTGAAAATTCCTTTAAAGCCTTGTATGAAAGAATATAAAATGGGAAAAAAGCAAGTTTACCTCTGAAAACTGTTTTCTGACTTTGTAAGAAAATATTTCCTCAGACACAATATTGAGTAAGAGCCATGCCATGTGTATCTGTGAAGCAAAATATGACAGAGTGGGCACAAAATAACGTTGTATAGAAATATTTTTGTACAGAAATTGTTAATTTTCATTGCTTGCATACAGAAGGTAAAGGTAATAAGGGTAGAGGGCAAATTGACATAATTTTTTTTTTTACACTATTGGGTATCTCTAATTAAAAAGATTGCAGCATCAGAGAGATGTATAAACTAACAGCAAGAGAAAATTGTCTTAATTTTTTTAACAAGACCAAGACTGCTTGAAATATAGAGGTCGGTCATAACTGATTTTTATATGGTAAAATAAACCCCAAACATTTTTAAAATCTACATTTCATAAAGTCAGAACAAATCAAAATGAGTTCTTGCTGTCTTCCATCAGCTTTTCCCAACCCAACACTTCTTTATCCTCCCGTCTTTCATATATATACTTCTTATTTTTCCCATAAGAAATCTAAATTGATAGATTAAAATAGCTCATCTATTTGATTTCTTTAAAAATAATTGAAGTTTCAAGGAGTCAAGCTAAGGATATAAACACATCTCAAACTCATTACCACACTTTTCTGAATATTAAACCCATATATTTAAAGTCCTTCACATGATTAAGCTGTGAATCCAAAATCTTGTTATGCATGGCCCCACACATCAAGTAGCAGAGGGAAATTGAGTGACAGTTTCTGTACAAGAGTTCCAGAAGTCTCACTGAACAACACAGTTGTTACTCTTAAAATTCTTTAAAATGCATTGCAGTGATGAAGACAGAAGCTACTGCTCCTTGTTATACCTTATTACTCATTCAGCTCATATAAAAATACACTTTCACAAATACTGGTGTGAACTTCATTCAGAGGAATATTTTCACTTGTAGTCATACAAGCGTCTCTCTCTTTCCACTCCTATTTTAAGGCCTTGATCTTATCAGAAACTTCGGGGCAAACAGAAACATGACCAGCCCCAGCTACTAATATATCCTAGAATTTAAATATCAATAGATCCCTCTCCAGAACCTAGCTAACAAGAAGCACATGTAAATTCACTAAATTCAATGGAAGGTTACTTTTAGGTGAGATCAGCCCCTCCAAGCACAAGGGCAGAGCTGTAAACTAGTTGAAAGACAAAGTTACCAAGTTACCACATGTTTCTTCTCATGTGATATCAAATTGGATTATGCTACTAAACTTGCACTCAAAACTACGTTACACCTCACATAAAAGCTGTAGTAATTTACTGTTTCACAGAAAAAAGGTAAAATGCTCATAAAACAGCTCTGCAAGGTAGGTTCAGGGCAATAAGGTTTTGAATTAAAATGTGATATCTAGAACTAAATAACATGAAGCAACTAAAAGAGGTGCAGATTGTCCAGACACATGGAAGACTAGAATACACAGCTATAGCACTGCTATAAATAAAACAGTTAAAACAGAGCCTTCCAAGGCAGTCCTCTCCACAAACAATTGTCTCACTGGGAAAGATGAGATTAAAAATGCAAACAAAAAATGCAACTCCTCTGACACAAACTCACCTAATCTGAATAATACAGTCGTCTAAGAGCCTATATAAATCAGAGCCAAATCACAAGCTGGGGAGACATCCAGAAAAATAGATTTTTGAACTACAAGCATGCTATTTACCACCAGTGTGACACACCAGCTTTTAATTTATATTGATTACAGCATGCATGATGGAGAAAATTTTGTTCTGTAAGCTAGAAACCCAACATAAAATATTTTATCCTGATTTTTCCAAGATAAAAGTCAGCACTTTCTGTCTTTTACACTTTCAGTCTTTTACACTGAAGATTCTGCTAAATGAGCTCTTGAAAAAACAAAAAGAACAAGAAAAAAATCAGACAAACTATGACAACAACTAACAAAATCCCTCAAATCTGAGCAGTGCTACAGTTTCACAAAGTACAGCCACTAAAGAGGCTTTTTGTAGGTTGAGCCTTAACTTAAATGTGACCTCAAATTCTGATTACCTGAAGGTAAGCTTAATATCATATCACAGTAAAATGCACTCAAGTTCTATATTAAATCCTCTTACTTTGATTACATTGTAATTCTGCAGAAAGTCCTTAAACAGAAAAAAGGAAAAATTAAAATCTGTGCGTGAAAGGTGTTAAAAAATAAATGTTCCAAGGGCAGATTAAAAGTTCTGTTCTAAAAATAAGCAAATAATAACACTTTAACATAAGTAGCATCACCCAAGTAGCCCTAAACTTAGAGAAGATTTCAATTTTTCATGAAAGATTCCTCATATTGTGAAAATCTGCCCATTGTTCAAAAAAGATGACACCACACAAAGATGGTGTCTGAGAGAATAATCTGCAAAGATGTCAGGCACTAGTGGTTTGGATCACCAGCTGGTAAGCTGACCCTCATTAGTGTCCCTCTTTTCACTACTCTGAATTCTGATAAATTGCTCTGCATGTTTCAGAAATTGTATGAAGCCTTTGGGTCCTCAGGGATAATGCTTTATCCACTCGCAGCTGATTTAAGACTCATTTATAGACGGATATTTTAAAACAGCTACCCCCACCAGAAGAGAAAGCACAAATTTTTGAGATAGTTAATGAGATTAAGGAGTGGTAAAGCTGAAAAAGGTTACCTTTCCTGACCTTTCCTGCCAGTCTAAGTGTCAATGAATTCACAAACCATGGCAGGTTGGATATAAACACCTAATCCCAGATTCCCTTCCAATCACAAGGGGAAACAGTTTCCCAGACTTACTGAAGAATTTACTGATGGTACAAAGAGCAGGGGAGAAGGAATGAAAGGAAAAAGAAAGGGGAAAAAAAAGGATAGGAAAAGAAAATCATGTAATAGATTGGTAACTCAACTAAATTATAAGGACAGATGTGGTTGGTTAAACCACAGGTTTATAGCTACAAAAGGTGCAGGGAAGGGGGAATGATAGAGGGAAAAAGGGATTGTACAGAAATGAAGAGGGATGGCACTTTAAAAAGAAAACCAAGTTGAAAATATATAATAGTGAATTTCCATAAGGACATACTAGGTGCAAATCTGGCTTCACTGAGATTGTATATCAGAACAGCTTAGGATTTTGTACATGATGCTGAACTAAGGTTCAACATTACATATAAAATGACATTAATTTTAACAATCTTACACCTGAAACTGAGCTACAGATATTGGTCTTTCTCTGCAATGAGAAATACATACAGAAATACTCTTTCTGTCTAGAAATCACTCTCACAGAGTTTACCTTGTAGTCCAACCCTCATCCAGTTTTTTGACTCCCAGAAACCACTCAGCAAAAGATTGCCCATCTAGCAGTCTGAATAAGGACTGCTGGTACTTTTCTATAGCAAAAGGTACCCTTCAAGATAAAAAGTTTGGGGGATCCTTTGGGATCCCCCAAAGGGAAAAAAAATGAATATATAAAATTATTATTTAGAAAATTAGAATTCTGGCATAGAGTCTGAGTTAATACTATGGACTTCAATAATGTATATTGCTGTAAAGAAAAGGAAATAAAAAATGTAAGGGTGTATATTGAATTGGTGGTTTCACTATTTAATTTCACTAATTACTTTGCCTCATTCTTAGTATGTTTTGTGCACAGTTATAATTGTCATGTGAAATTAATTCACAGATTTTTTTCACCTCTAGGTGACATCCTTACTGACACAATTATTTTCATAGTGTGCTGCTTTACTTGCATGGCTGTTGTTATACATGTCCCTTGCAAGCCACAGACAGCACCATTCTCTGGATTATATATATAAAATAAAAGTATATATATATAAAAAAATCTAAACTTCCTAGAATTGTTTATAAAATGTCCACATTCAGCTTAATGCTCATAAGGTTTCTTGCAGCAGTAAAATATTTCCAAACCCTGGCAGGGGTGATTTTTAATGCAGAGCCAGTTGTTAGCAAGAGTTCAATAAAACAGCCAAGCTTTCTATTTCGAAGGCAGGATCATAAAATATGCCAACACTGAATAAGTAGAAATAGAGAGCAGATCAAGGGCTAGATTTCTCAGAGGGTACCATACAGTTTGGAGGAGGTGTCAGGTCACCTTGGCTGAAAATATAGTCTAGATTTTAAAGACAAAAATTCTTTAACTTGGCAAATTTGCAGGCCCTGATCAGCAGTGTCAACTGAAGGCCACCAACTGGCAATATGAAAGACAACATTCAGCATTATATTTGTCAAAAGCATGTCTTTGGCTAAATCCTTGAGAAATTCTGCTACTAGTAACAATTCCATAAATCTCTGTGGCTGTGTGTTTTATATCAGGGAGACTGATCTTACTGAGTATTCCTAAGGACTTAACAAACATATGGCTATAGAATCTAATGCTGAATTATGAGCTTCCTGACCTAAAAAGACCTCTGCTTCCCTGCTGACCCTAAAACAGCAAGAGCAAAACTGAAAAAAAACTTTCTATCAGTCAACAACTCTCCTGAACTTTCCCTTCCCATTACCAATCCCACACAGTATAGCACTAAATGATTCATCTGCATCTGGTAAGAGAACAACCACACCTGACCCTTTGACTGAAAAACAGATTGCACTTTATGGCTGCTGTATGAGAACAGAATTACTGCTCTAGGGTGACAGACCTGAATGTCCCACAGCAATGGTGGCTTGCCATTTCCTAGCAGTGATCATCAGTGCACACAGACTACAGTCTGCAAAGAGTAAATTCAAAATCAAAGACCTCTCCCAGGAACAAAATGGCAGTGAGATTTCCAGGTTTTTTTCACTCTTCCTGTCCAAAACATTTCATTTCATCTGCAGAAAAGGATGAAGCTATTAACTCATGAAAATTACTTAAAACATCTCTCATATCAAGTTAAGCTTGGTTTGAAAATCCCATCCAACAATTTTTGTAGGACATGGTTTTATGCAATCTGGAAACAAAACATATGCATAATGGTATGCTGGTTTGGGCTAGAGTGGAGTTAATGTCCTTCAAAGTAGCTGGTAAGGGGCTGTGGTTTGGATTTATGCTGGAAACACTGCAACACCAACAGGGATGTTTTGGTTATTGCTGAGCAGACTCTTGACAGGGTCGAGGCCTTTTCTGCCTCTTACCCCACCCCACCAGCAAGTGGGTTGAGTGTGAACAAGGAGTTGGGAGGTGACAAAACCAAGACATCTGACTCCAACAGATACAAAGGATCTTATATCCATATGGCATCTTGCTTGGCATATAAATCTGGAGCCAGAAAGAGGAAGGGTGGGGTGTTTTGTCTTCCCAAGGGACCACTACATATGATAAAGCTGATGAAGCCCTGCTTCCCTGGAGATGGTTGAACATCTGTCTGCGGTGACTGACTGGGATTTTGAGCCAAGCAATTTAAAACAATGTTTCTAGTTTGCATTCATTGTTTATGCTATTCATTCCGTAATGAAATACCAACATGAATTCACTCAGTTGTAGAAAATAAAAAAGGCTTGTAAACAAGTCAAAGACCTTTCTAGAGAGAGAACTACAAATGAACTTTAAACTATTTTTAGCAGCAGAGCATACAATAAAATACTCAAGGTTCAAGTGTAAACTCATCATGGAACAGAAAAGCTCATTAATTACTATTTTTATTTCATATTTTCTCAATGTATATGCCTGCTCTGTAAAGGTGGATCCAGTTTGGCAACAAGTAACATCTGTGGTCACACCACACTTTCTAAATCTGGCTTAGTAACACCACAGACCTGCAGGTTCTCAACATCTTCCAAACCTCTCTGTATGCACAGAAGCAGTTCTCCTAGTGCTAGAGACAAGGAGATGAAACAGACACATAAAGGCAAGGTATTGACATTCCTGGGTTTAGGACAACATGGAATTCTCAGAGCAAAAGCACGAATGGCCTTTCAAATTTGCAATTTGCAATTTGCTTTCTACTAATATGTAGTAAATTAATNTGCAATCAAATTTGCAATTTGCTTTCTACTAATATGTGATTTCAGAAGACCAAGCCAAGTAAATTAACGAATAAGATTGTTCCCTTTGAGCAAACCAGTAGGTAACATGGATGTCTGAACTCATGATCACTTTCTAAAGTTTAGTTACCAAATCCAGATCTGGATTAATCCTTTTCTTCAATTAGGCATCTACAAGTCTCCAGAAAAATAATCAAAACAGCAGTACCTTTCTAAGCCAGAGGTGCTGGAAGAAAAAGAGAGGACACTGCCATGGCCCACCAGTTTTGTATAAGAGTTTTCCTAAATGTTTTAGATCAAAAGACCACAGTCAATCTTCAAAATTTATCTAAGATAAAAGCAAGTTAAGTGGTCAAACAAGTAAAGTGAGATGCTTGTAGCATTCACCTAGCTATGACTTTTTCTTCATATTCTGTGTGATTTTTTTTTCATTGAAAATACAGAAACAATCCTGCACCATAAATATCTAGGCAGTGACAAAGCCCCAGATCTGTTCCACAGTTTTCTCCTTCTGAACAGTTGGGTCCTGTTTCTTGCAGGAGAGGAAAAAGCCCCCAAAATTTCTGGGGTGTGAGGAAGCAGAACTGAGCTATCAGTATTGAAAAAGTTTTGAAAAAGTTATTTTTTCAAAAATGATGAGTTGAGAATCAGCTCTAAACAGGTTACAGAATTAACCAGCCAGAAAGCAAACCTTGGGCATCTCTTATCTGACCAAGTACCATCTGTGCAGCAGAGTGATGGGCACATAGCATGGCCCACATGTCAGGAGCATGCAGAGAACACTGACTGTGACTGAGCAGCACAAGGCTGTCAGAATCCTGACAGCATGGGGCTGCCCTTTCCACCTCAGCTGCGGCCACCACAGGCTTTCTCTCTATGATTACACCTACTCATGCAGGGTCCTGCATGGAAAGGAAAAGGTCAGAACCATGCAGGGTGAGGCAGGAGGAACAGGGATTTTCTCCCAAGGGACACACTGCCAAAGTTCTAATTTGGAGGCTAACTTAATTTGATTCACTGTAGCTGAGCCATCTAGACAGCAAGGCAACCCTCAATCTTCTATCCCATCCTTTGTAAAGCCTTTTGATAGCTCTTGAATGCAGTGAGAAGCATGGCCTTTAATCAGAACACTGTTAAATTTATTTCTACTGAATTCCAAAGCAAAACACAAAGTGAATTTGTTACAAACAATCTCCCTTTGAAAAAGCTTCAAGACAATGTTGATTACTATTCAGTTGCATGAGTCTGCTACTGAACCGTAAATGGAAAAGCCTTCACTGGAAAGGTGAAGCTACTAAACTCTCACAGATAGGGCTGTAAGGCTTTAAGATTAATGTTATTATGGATAATACTATATGTTGACTGATAGGATACTGTATAGATTTTAGTTAGCTTTCTGGGCTTTTTCTGTGTTTGAGTTTTGTTACATGGCTACTAGTTAAATAATGGGAAATATCAACTATCTTCTTAGCCAAATTTCAAGTGTTTAACTTGATTTGGAAAAAAGACAAAAAGCAAGCAGAAGTGTGAGAAGGTAGTTAGAATAACCTTCCAGAATCAGTGTTTTCAGAGGTTGCTCGGCCCCAAGAGAACTGATAGATGGGATACATACAAACCTTTTTAAAAATGAAGACCTAAACAACCGTTTTAGAGACAACCTCAGAAGATTCAGGTAGACATCAAAAAAGCAAACAACAGAAATGTTCTTCATTAAAAAATTGTGAATATGCAGTAGCTACACTGGGTTCAGCAGTTATTTTTCTAACACAAACATGATAGAACATATGTTGATGGCCATCAAAATAGCCTCCCACACTTATCTTTCATTCTACACCAACCTCAAGATCAAGGCCTCCCACAAAGCAGTACTAAAGTTATTCTGAATGATAGTTTGGGGAGGGAGGGCATTGAATCCCATGGAGATGGTAAAGTATGTGCCCTGACAGCTTATATACTGAAATTCTGACTGATGGAGGAACAGGGAAACAGAAATTAAGCCTAGAAGCAGCAAGAATTCCTTGAGATGGGGCCTTCTGAGGAAAAAGGGAAGGCTTTAAAGGGTGCAAGAGCTGGCTGGCTGAAGCAAGATTATAGGTCAAGGAGAGGAGTAGCAATGCAGAGAACAGCGTGGAAAAGCAGCTCCATGAAGCTGAGCTATCTGCACATCAAAATGAGTTGGATCCTCAGAGAAAAGCTCCCTTGTGCCCCCATTAAATGAGCCAAGAGGCCAGGCCAAGGCCAAGTATGCACCACAACACAAAGCAGTGGAAGAGCCTCATGTATCTGGCACTGCTAGAATGAAAGAAGACATGAAGTGCCCTTGAATGGTCAGAAAAGTTCAGGCAGGAGCTAGGCTGTGAAGCCAAGAGTCAGCAGCAGAGTCTAACCCCACACTGATGCTACAGCAATACAAAAGCATGAGAAGGTAGGCACAAAAAGCAAATAGAAAGCAGACCTGTGGAAGTTTGGATTGGTCTGTTTTTACTCATAAAGGTCATCATCAGGGTCTCTTCCCAAAAGAAAGAAATCTCGAAGCAGGACATATTCAAGTGGCTCCAGTTTTGTCACTTTGGAATGCGTCCTGTGCTAACCAAAGCTTAGCCAGGCCAGCCACTTGAAGTTTATATCTCATCACATTGTGTCATTTCCACTTCCACTTGTGGCCAGAAAGAGGATGTGCAGAGAACTATGACAGAAGAAAGCAAAGCAGCAAGCACAATTATCCTCCAGTTGCTCCACAGTTGTAAGTTGAGTCACTTGATAGGACGGGAGAGCCCTTTCAGAGCTGCTCCATCTGCAGAGCCCTCATTCCAGGCACTGACTGCTCAGCAGAAAGCTGTAAATTCCTGAGCAGCTTCTAAAAATTGTGAAAGAAAAAAATCACTTTCTAGAAGATTAACCTAATAGAAAAAAAAAAAAAAAAAAAAAAAAAAAAAAAAAAAAAAAAAGTAGACTAAAAGGAAGCACAGAGAAACAGGTGTATTGTGTTAATCACAAACAGCTTGATAGCTATAAGTACCAGAAAGAAACAATAGGGGAACAAAGATTTCATAACATGAAGTTGTACTATATCTGCTTTGATAAAAACTCCCTCATAGCACATAATGCACTCTAAGGAAGCAGTGAACATTATGGTATATTTTGGAAATAAAAGGACTGACACATTTTCATAGAGCTCAAGCATCCATTGTGTGAGTCCACTGCAACACTGAACATAATTCTGGCCCAATCTGCAACATTATTAATACCATAAATGTCTCCCAGACAAATTAACACAAAGCCATAAAATCGCTTCAGTGGAGCCAGCCTAAATGACCACATTAAAACCTTCAATTCATGCAAATCTGCAACTTGTGACTCAACACCATACTTTGCCTTTTAGATCCACTTCAGTAGCATCTCCACACAACTGATTGTCATTACATATTGGGGCAAAATCCACTGTGAGGCCTCAGGGATCTATTTGTGTTGCAGCAGCCCTCTTGTTAGAGGGTAGAAATGAGCCAAGACACAGCCTGCTTGTTTATCACAGCATGAAAAGGGTCCTGGTTTATTCCTCCTTACAGCTCAGCCATCCTGACTCCAACCATTCACTGACTCTGGCTGCAGAAGCTCCTACTGTAGGTTTCCCTTGCAGCCTCTGACTGCTGGGTATTTCCCACTAAACTGTGACTGCAGGTATGGGTTTGCAGACTCTGAGTGCAGGCTTTTACCAGCTAGACTGTGACTGCAGGGTCCAACATCAGGCTCTAACTGCAGACACAGACTGACCTCACTGCAATGATTCTCTCTCCAGGATCCTTCTCCTTCATGAGCCTCTTGTTCCCTCTTCCTTAAGGCTCTTCCTCCTCCATGATCCTCCCCTCACCAGCTAACCCACTTCCTTTTATCACACTTATCTTTATTGGCTATAGCTGTGACTCCTCAGGGGTGAGGCTGTACTGGGTAATTAACACAGATATTACTTATCAGGGGAAGGGTCTCCTATATTCCCTTCTCCTACATATTTGTACATGGTTTTGCATCTTCATCAGCCTGTGTGTGTCAATCAGTAATGTTTATTGTATGAAAGCAGGAGGAGGGAAGCCACACTGACAGACATCTGTGAACCAGTAGTGAAACGGTGATTTACATGTAATTTACCAAAGGCATTGGCCCAACTTGCTAGTCCTGCTCTATCCAGTACTGTTAGATTAAATTTCATAAATTTCAGTAAATTTCATGTCACCACATGATCTTTGAATAATCCCAACCCCACAGCAACACCAGAGATATTTTTAATTATCATGAACTGTTTCAGTATATATTTAGCTTCTATTTTGGATATGAGTACTATGTCAGGTAACAGTTCTGACAAATGTAGTAGAAAAATTGGCCTATCTGTTTTTTTTAAAAAAATCATATCTGATACTCACATTTGTCTCCAAATACCAAGCAGCACTCTTCACTCCTAAAGTTTTATGTCCTAAGAACTGGTTATTTGCTCCCATTTCTGTTCCCTTCCCTCCCTTCAGCAAACTGTGCTTTGAAGAAAAGCCTGATTGCATTTGCAATCCTCCATGTGTAAAGTCTTGGATAGTAATTTTCTGACAACAGCTTCACAACATGGTGTGCCAGTCCACTTCCTATCCTATTGTTCAGATTTGTCTGCACCAGCTGGAACGTGCCATGTTAACATTTTTCCCAAGACCTGTTTCCACTCTGCCATGACAAGCCATCGGTAGAAGCTGTGCCTGTGGTAGCTCTGAGACCAAAAGTATACAAAAATCTATTGCCACATTGCAAAAGGAATCACAAAGAGAAAATAAACAAAAAACAAAAGATGAAAACATTAGCAGTCTGAGGTAACATGGAGTAATGAATGATGAAAAACACCATCCCTGCAGTTCTTCTTGAAGAGAATTCTCATGCAGAATAAAGATTAGAAAATCCGTTACATAGGGTGGAAGAATGAGACTGTATGTGAGAAGAAGCAGAAGAAAAAAGACAAGAAACAGTAAAGGGTATGAAAAATAAAGCAGATAAAGTACCAGTAAGTTTTAAACATTGTAATTCTAAGGCAGGAAGTGAAATTACTCTAAGATACAGTAATTTATCTCACTTTAATTAGCTCTGGAAATAACATTTACATCTATATTATCTGGGCATAAATGCCAGAGATGGGAGTTCCTAGAAGAGAGAAGAAAATGTTTTTTCATTTTGGATTGCATAGGGTTGAAAACACATCTGTGCACATAACGGTACATTATTTTTTATCTACCTAGGGATAACATTTCTGATGCCAACAATGAAAGCTGATCTGAACCGTTAAACAGCTGTAGATCTCTACAGTCTGGCACCCACTTCAACAGTGATTGTATCATTGCCATGTCTCCTTTGATGAATGATGGCAGGCTGGCCACTGCACTGTGGAACGCAGGAGGAGGAGAGCAGATCAATGCATTTGTGTGGAGTTGTTTTTTGCCAGCAGTACCCATTGTTCCAAGCAGGTTTTACAAATTAATCTATTAAACCCAGATTAATTTCAACAAAGTAAGACTGTGTCAAGACACACTAAAAAAATGTATAAATTTCTAGGACACTAACTATTGACCACAAATAAGTTCAGTTTTCACGAAAAAATCTTTATATCTCAACTTCTGATTATCAAATTGCAGAAAAAATTAAGCACAAAACTAGTGAACGATTAAGCCATTTTAAAATGAGAAGACAGAAAAATAATATTGGGCATTCATATAGTATTTTTAAATCAATGCTCTGATTGCCAAGCTGCTAAAGGAAAGTTGACCTCTTTCTGCTTAGCAACTTAAAAGCAGTTTCTTTTCAGCAGGTGCCATTGTTGTCCAAAACTTGGCTGGGTTTTTTTAAGGGTCAACTAGACAATGGCACTAAGTGCCACATCCAGCCTTCCTTAAATGCCACCAGGACAGTCACTGCACCACCTGGCTTGGCAGTCCAGTCCAGTGCAGTGTCTAATCACCATGCCTGTGAAGAAATTCTTCTTGTCCAATCTAAACATCCCTGGTACAGCTTAAGAGTACATCCTCTTGTTCTGTTCTGTCACTGATTGCCTGGGAGCAGAGGCTGACACTCAGCTGTTCACAGCCTCCTTCCAGGTAGTTGTAGAGGTCTGTGTAAGGAAGCCTGAAGAATCTTCCAATACAGTGCATTATGCTGTGTCTACTCAGAGAATTAACAGCCAAATTTCTAAAATCTGATATCTTTATTAACAGAAAACCAGATTATTCTCTCTACTACTGTCCTGTATTGGAGGAGCCAGAAATGCCTAAAAGCCATCAATGGAAGGATTTTTCACAGCAATTCCCAAAGCAGTTTACAGTATGTGTTGGAGTTGAGAAGGCTTTCTGCATAAACTGAGTATTCAAAGAGAAACTGTTTTAAATTTAATCGAATCTGTCCCCACATCTGCTCAGGATCATGCAACCCCCAGTAGGTCTTCCCTACTCTTTTCTCCTTGCAGTTTGATCTCAAAGAGGAAAAATATTCTTTCATTGTTGGTGGTCTTTACTTTTACCTGCAATTAAAGACCGTGAAAGTAACAGTCAAAGCATTATTCTCCCTGTAAAGATGTTTGGATACATCGAATGTAGTAAACTAAAGTTTACTTCCTAGCTCTAGAAATCAGAGCAGTAAAGTCTACAAGAGTCAATAAAACACAAGACCCAGGTCTAATTTCACTTGCTCTGCTCTAACAAAGGTATAACTCTCTCACAATTTACTTCATTTAAAATAAAAAATATTGACTGCGGAAAAAAAGTTATAGAGACTATAAGCAAAAGTAGCCATTGTAAGGGAAATTAAATTGTTGAGAAAGTATTTTTGATGTCATTTAAAATGACTAAGTCAGAGCTCTACTGAAGTCAACTAGCCAGTCAGATAATCCATAGCACAGAAAACCCTAAGAAATGTGTTTAGCCAAGGATGGGGTAATAAGTTTGTGTGGTTTATGTGATGCTTGTGGCTAAACAAAATAGAATAAGCTTTACTGTTTCTTTGCCAGTCAAAAAGTGGCAAGGACTACATTTAAAAAGGTACAGACAGTTTCATAAACTCTTTCCCACTGATACACTTTTAAAAGACCTCATGGAATAACTCCACTGCTCATTCTATTGCAAAAGGACAATGACAAGTTGTATAAAGCTTCCCTAAAGAGTTATCCAGCTAAAGTTTCATGGACTTGGGAGGAATGGTTTAGGAGACAGGCATTTCTGTTGATATGCAATGCTTTTTACCTTCTAGGCTTGTGGAGTGGAGGAAAATACTCTGGCTTTCAAAGTTTTTGTATTCCAAAGCAAAACCAGCATAATTTCAGCTCAGGTAGGATATCTGGTTTTAAAAGGCTTATTGCTTCACTGTTTCTGAGTCATGTTATTATGAGATGTCTTTCCACATATAGAATTTCCAAAGCATTCATCAAGTGCACAATAACTGTCAGATTTAGAATCCGAGCGAATTAGTTATTCATCAGTGCAGAAGTCTTTTCCAATCAAAACCCTTTGTCCATCTCTTCTCATAATGAGTATAATGGGCTACTTTTCCTTCCAGCACATCCCACTCTCACTTCCTCCTAACCCTTGGCAGAGTGGCTTGTAATGCTAACATGGAGAGCTCTGAAGATTATGACATCTGGGAAAACCTGAAAAGCAGGGAGAGGTGGAAATATTTAACAACAGCAGCTGCATCCCATTCAGCTGGCTTGTCAAAGTACATCCTGATTGGAATAAATTACATCTCAGCCTCTGAATACTGGAGAGGAAACACGGTGTTTACAATATAACACCTAGTTGGACCGATTCCAGACTGTGACATATGTCACACAAAGTTGTCATGATGGAGCTAACTACAGATTTCTCTTCAAAATTGAAATCCGTGCATTAGCATTAAAATATTGATCTTCATTTTGACAGCATCATCACATTAGCATATAATCAACATAAACTTGTAGAGAAATGAAAGATTGATTGTGTTGATGGAAGACGGGGATACATATTGAAGAAACATGTTAATACTTTAAAATGGAAGAAAACCTACAGAAAATTATCAAACTTTCGAGATAAGATACCAGATATATTTTCCTCAGCTTCTATAAAATGGTCACTCTTGAGGAGGTTGGCATTTGGAAAACAAATAAAAAGTTAAAATAAAAGTCCTGCCATGGATATCAAGAGCAGTTCAAAGCCAAATTCTGGAAATTAGGCTGCAAGGTTTCATTGCAAGTTTCTCTTCTCTGTCCCAAGAGTGACAATGGAATTTTGGTAATTGTCAAACAAAGATTGAAAATAGCTAGAAGTTAAAACCAAAGGCTGCCACATTACATAAATTAACCATTTACAGCCCAGTGTAGACTCCTTGCATCTCAGTTAGCCATGTGTTGGCATCTGTTGATCAGAAAAAAGTAGAGGCCTCCTGAATATAAAAAACACAGCTACACCATGTGAAATGAAGTGGTCCCTGAGAACCTGAGACAAATGGGACCTGAGACACACAGGTCTTAGACATCTCCAACTCTTGTCATTACAAATTTAGCAATGGACAAGGATAACAATCTCTGCACAAGTTGTCACTGCTTGCACACAGAACTCAACCATCATAAGCAAAAAAGGTAAATAAATAAGTCTTATGTCACAGCATTACAAGCATACATGCTTTTTTTGTTTGCTACAATATGGATTTGACACTACATACTTCAGATATTTTACAGTAACACTGAATAGCTACATCTGCTCCAACACAAAAGTGTAATTTCCACCAACAGAAAATTTAAAAGTTAGAAAGGAGAGAGAAGAATGTCATGGAGTCTTCATTTCACTAGATTTATAGCACAACAGTGCTAAGATTTTAACATTAGCCAAAGATGATGTAACAAAACAGGTCCTGACCCCAAGTCATGGGAACTTCAACAAACATGAGCTAATGCTGAAAAATCATATTCCTTCTTCCCTATGCACTCATGAGACATTTATCTAGTAATTTTAGGGCCCAAATCTAATTTGCCAAAGCATGCATACAAAGGTGACATTAACCAAGTAAAAACTATTTGCATGAAAAGAATATTAAGGAGTTTTGTAAAGTTAGTTATTACTTAGAGTTCTGATTGTAGAATTGTAGTACTAATGGATATTTGTGCACACAGGGTGCACACAGTCTAATTTCCTTCATTTTGAAGGACAACTCATGGCTGAGGATCGCTGTCTTTCAACACACACCAGCTGGCCAGTTTCTCAATACCCTTCCAAAACGTAGTAAAGATTATGCCATGCTGAGCGGTTTTGTGCTTACTCAGTGTTAGGGAGGCAGCCTCTTCTAAGCAGGGATAGTTTTGTCATCAGTCTTTTGAATCTCTAGCTTCATTATGGCAAAGGAAAATTCCTCTGTTTACCACATCAAATGGCAGGTTGTGGCAGTTCTCATCCTTTGTCCCTCTCTACCAGTCTCACTCAGACCAGCTCAATGGTCAACCTCCCATCCTCCTTCTAAATCCCAAGCATTATGAAGAATGCAAATAGACCCCCTCATCTAAGCCTTTGGCTTCACATTCATAATTGTGTTGCTTGCTTCATTTCCAGATAGGCAGCTGAATAAATGTGTGGAGCTGTCTGCATTTAAGCAGAAAATGACACTGATTGTCACTAAATATAGTGATTGCCGTATGTATGTTTCATTGGAACCAGAAGCTCAAATTAGCCTGTCAGAATTTGACTGTGCCCTGATGCTAACCTGTCAAGTGACTCAATTAGCTCAAGAGAATAAAGAAAAGGCTTGTCAAAGCCATCAAGGTTTTCCACTTGCTCAAGTCCCATCCCTTTGCTCACTGCCTTTATTAAATCTAAATACATTTCACATCTGCAAATGGGTAGATGCTGTCTCTTCATTCTCTCTTCCTCAACTCCCTCTTCACTACCACTTTCTAACTGAAAAACCTCATCAAATCTATGGAGAGGAATAGGAAATCATTCCTTGCAGGTCCCTAAAACCTGGTTTGCTCATGATGAAAGGAAATACTTACCTGTAGATAAAGCCTTATCAATAGCTCAACTTTGCTTTTCTTGCAGTGCACTAAAAGGCATTAAAATAATTTTGGATTTAGAGAGAAATGAAAGAGCAGCGATTTCAACCAGAAGTGCTGTCTCCTTATAATTCTTTCTTTCCTCACAAGTGCATAAAGAATCACAGCATTTCTTGTCACAGATGTCTTAGAAACTAGCAGGAAAAAAGTGAAATCAAGCTCAGAATTGCTATCTGTTGCCTGAAGGGCACAGCCATGCCTAATGCAAAATTGCAAAGTCACTATTCCCAAGCATGTCTAAAACTGACTCAGAGGCTGGCAACTCTGAGCTGCAGCCGGATCTACAAAGCAGCCAGCCTGTTCAGACACTCCTTAGCAATGCCATTTGGCATCTTTTCCCAAGCACCGCCTCTCATCTCCTTCCCAGCTCTTGGCCCTGACTCCACACCACCTCTTTGTAATGTCAAAAATCCTGTAATGATACCAGCTCATCAGCAGTGAGGGAAACAAAAGTATTAATGACATATTCTCTTAATCAGGATGGTAGGGGTTTTCCTCCTCTGAAAATACTCTGATTTGTATAGCTGTTTAGAAAAAAAAATAATTAAGAACAACATCAGGTATTATTTTAGTAAAGACAAGACTCAGAAGAGACTATGAGAACGTGTCATCTAGATCAATCTATATTTCCTCTTTGCATTGCTTATCTTACAACCAACAGTTCTGTGCTTTAACAGAAAATAATTGCTCAGCTTAAAGGCTTCTCCTTTGGCTTTGCTTCTGAAGAGCCTAACAAGCTCTCAAGAGCATCACGTTGTTCAGGAACTAAAATTCAAGAGGGCATTAGAACACTTACTCCAGTGCACAGCTGTACATGCCAGTCAAGCCAAAACAATCTTCACTGCTTCTGCAATTATGCATGAAAATGCAGATCTGATGGATGCAACTTTCTTTAAATCAAATAGCACCTTCCAAAACCTCTCCCATGTAATTCGTTGGTGATACACAATAGCTTATATTTGTAAAGAAAGCATTCCTAAAGACCATTTTTCATGAACCTTACTTCTGAGGTGCCTCAGGGTCCCCAGGTCTATAGCCTCAAGTAGCCAGGTTTATTATGCTGTGTGGTTTGTTGAAGCTTCAACCAAGGGCTGTTAAATGAAAAAGAATTCAGTTACACTGAGCAAAAGAAGAAAGAGCATAATCGGTGCACTAACATTGAAATATTAATTAGATAGGACAGGAACATGGAAACATTTAAAATAAATGTTCTTGTGGTATTATTAAATGTTAAATTTTATGCATACTAAATCATTTTGTAGCCTGTTAAAACAGCTTCTTTCTGTGGCCTAGGAGATGCATAATTAATATATTTTTTCTAGCCATCCATGTTTAATTATTAAAAAGTTTGACTAACATTCAGATGGCAAAAGCATAAAAAATTTTTTAAAAGCCTAATCTTTTGGGGGGGAATAGGACTGAAATGATTATTTTTATTAGAGATTTTTTTTACAATAACTTATTTCAAAATAGTACATACCAGTCTTTTTAGGTCCTTCTGTAATCTAGGGTAAGGAGAAGATTTGTAACTTCTATTCTCTAGTTTCTTTTTGAGTATATATAGCTTAAGTATTTTCTTGCCCTGACAAACTAGGTGCAAGGAAGAGCTAGTTAAGTATGAGAAGCTAGCTTACAAAATAACTGGAACTTTTACTGTTACGTTGTCTTTCTATACACCAGCCAAAAGTGAAACTTTTAATAACAGTAAAATTTTTAACTACAGATTTCAGCTTACAAGCCTATATCCTGTTTATCTGACCAATATATCTCATTAAAATTAATCAAACATAAATTTATTAAGAAAACAGAAAAATTCACACAAACTTGCATTGCCAGAAAGAGAACCCAAAATGGTGCTGCCAACAGAAGTTATGGAAGGAAATCCCTGTAGGGCTGGTACTGAATACACATCTGGGTGACACTACAGCTTACATCATACAGCAAACAAATGCTTTCCGTGATTATTGAATCTTGGCATGCACCAGTTCCAAACACCTATGTACTCGTATAATGGATGTTATAATATCATTGGTGCACCATTGACTTTTCTGGTTCCTGTATACTGAAAAAAATTAAGCAAAAACTTTATTGCTAGATACATAACAACAAGGGAGTGGATGAACGTTCCCCAAGAATCGTGGCACAAACTTCTAATCTTGCCTTCTCAAGGCAAGCCTGCTGGTTGCACATAAAAGCCCATAAAATAGGCAGAAATTCAGAGCAACAGCCTCCAATCTTCGGGGTTTGAGTGCAAGCAAACAGGCACAAAGGCAAGGGTTTCAAAGCAAGGAGAAATGGGCACTCAGAACCACAGCTGGTGCCAGCCAGCCTGTCGGCAACCCAAGGCATGGCAGCCCAGCTGCTGTCAAGTCTCTGGTAGGTGTTATGAAAGTTTTAAGGAAAATTTTAATCAGGCATTTGGAAGAGAGCAATGAGGTCACTTCAAGGTGGTGGAGAGTAGTGGAACTGCTCACAAGCACCTGTGCTAACAGGAGACAGCACAAAAGTGCTCACCTAAGAACTTTAAAAAAATTAGGGTGTGAGTGTCTGGCACTGTGGATTTCCAGATGGTTACTGGAGATGGGAGTTGAGCTTGAAGTGCATGGAAAGAGGTCAGCCAGGTCCTAAGAGCAAAGCTTATGTTTGATGTCACACACAGAAGAACAAAGTGGTGATAAATGGTGTGCAATACAAATGATGATTGCAGGAGAAGTACATAGTTGTATCCTGAATGGAAGAGAAAAACACTGGGTTCTTGGAAATAGTTTGATAAAAAAGGGAAGAAATTCAGGGGAAAATACAGGGTTTTTTTCCTGTGGGAAGAAGACTCAATTTAAATGACTTTAAACACAGGGATACAGATTTTAATATGAAAAAAGACAGAGAAGCAAAACGCAACTTTGCAGCAGCTTTTTAATCACAGGCTAAAAGCTGATTCTTCTTTTTCCTCGCTTTTCAAAGTATCACAGCACCACCATTTCACAGGAGTCCAGTAAGAACCAGCCCAAGTTTGAATAAATGCAGCAGGAGCACTCCTGCTTTCCAATAGGCTTTTCTGGAGCATTCCTCCCACAGCCTCTGAGGGAATAAAACAAGCTGATAGCTGAATAATGTAATCAACAGCAATTCATTGCCTTGAAGTTTAGTAAATAGGCAGAAAATAGGGACTATGGGGTAAAGTTTTTAGAAAAAAACCCTATTATTCTACAGAACCAGACTGGGATTTCCTCTGTTAATGAAAACTTTAAATAGATATACAATGAATATACAGTTCAATGCTGAACTTCAGGGGATATATCATAATAGGTATGGAGTTCAAACACATTAAGGGATGTTGGTTGAAGCATACACATCTTGCTAAAGATTTTTTGAGTAAATGTGAAATTGCTAGCCCAGAAACTTTAACTCCCATCCAAAACCAAAATTAAGCACCCCATTAACAAAATGCATGCAGCTTATGCAGCTTGTTCCACTAAAAGCTGTGTCTGTTCTAAGTGAGTAGAAGTTCCCACTGCCTTTGCTTTCCTGAAAAACATCACTGACAACTAACAATAGGAATTATCTCTTCTTTTTCTGTGCCAAAACTGTTTTCTTGCCACCCTGCTATATCCTACCCAGCAGTGTGGTGTTAGCAGATGACAGCTTTGATGCCCTCCTGCTCAGGTTTCTCACTTACAGAACCTGGGCTGACCATACCCATCCAAAGTGTCTATAAAGGTGTCAGGAACTCTTGAAGATCACTCCCTGGATTGTATGACTCCAGGAAAAAACTAACCTAATTCATCACAGAAGGTTAAATAGGCAGGAAGAGAATTGAAAATACAAATGCAGTCAAACAAAGCAAATAAACAGCCAAGAAACAACCAAAAACCCAAAACAAAACAAACAAAAACCAAAAAAGTGTTCAAGTTCTACCCAGTACCCATAATCTTTAGATGCAGAAGCAGATAGTCAGCAAGTAAAACACAAAAATAGAGGAGGACACTGCTATGTTGTGAAAGAGGAAAAAATTATATAAACTGCGGGGGGATGAAATCCCGATTCAAAGGCATTTACAGGAAAAATTCCCAGCATAAAGCCAGAAACTGATATGCTTGTTCACTAGAGATCTTTCAAAATTCTTTAGTTAAGCCCACAAATGAAAGAAATCAGAAGAAATCTGAAGTAAATCTTCAGGGTTTTGATTGAGGTTTTTGCATTTATTCTTCATGAGCATTCACCAGTGAGTAAAACTTAGACTCTACTTATAAAAGAATAAACTCAGCATTTAAAAATTTAACTGTTACCTTGAAATGCAGAAGAAATGCAGAACTCAGCTCTGATGGGCTGAAGTACTCCTTTCTTTCTGAAAGATATCACAAGCTAGCTACTGTCAAGTCAGAAGTATAAAAAAGAAGACAAATGAAATCATAGATGTGAATATTCCAGCTCAAGAGCAAGATTTCAGACTTGTTGAGGGTGAAGTAAAGCTTTAATACCTCAGATCAATGTGAGTAGGTTTTGAGCATTGATACAATTCATTACAAATGGTACTCCATTAAAAAGTTGCTGAAACACACCATTTCATCCTGAGGCTTGCCTTTGGAGAGTTGGTCTTCATAACCTGTTGACAACACTGCAAAATGCTATGTAGACACCTTCTCCATGTGGATGGCTGAGGTAACAAACTCAGAATTCTTGTTTTGTAGAAATGAAGATGTTTCACCACAACTTAAAGTAAAATAAGTAAATTTTTTCCCTCTTTTCAAACACTTCATGACATGAGAGGAGTAAAATACACTACAGACTTTACTATAGCTTTTAGTGACTCAAGTTGATTTAGAAAAAAAAGCTGAAATATTTTTCCCACAAGTTTATAGAGGTTGAAACATTTTCTTCTTCTCAGTCAACATCTGCTTCTATTGTTGGGAAATATTTTGACAGAACAATTTGATTTTTTTCATTACAAAGAGGTGAAAATATGAAAAGGAAAATATTCTATTTTCTTCTATGAAGTAGCCTCCTTGATTATTCAAGCTAGTATTTTAACATCTGAATAATACCTCTTGAATTTTAGCTATAAATAAAGTCTTAGCCCAAATATAAAATTACTGAAATAGAATCAACCAGCCAAACTTCTGAGGGTAGAAACGTGAAACTCATAAGACTTCACAGAGCAGCACAGACCTAATCCATAACCTCAAACAGGTTCAGTATTACTTTACATTGAATCCAACATTTTTCAAATACCCTGACTATTCCTAGCACTGGGCATGCAGATCCCCAGTGAGTATTAAGTCTTTGCTCAGATTTTATATGGACAACATCACAGTCTCTCCCTTTAATTCATCTTCTCTGGCCCTTACAAAACCACTTGTAGGTTGTTTTCACACCTTCTGCAGGGCCTCCAGCCATTGTTGTTATTTTGTTTTTCGTATTTAAAAATGCTTTCAACTATACCCGTTTCTGGTGAAGTATGTAGACACAGTAGTAAAAAGCAGATAAACTTCCTGTATCTTCTCCCTTTCCAGGGGAGGTCAGTGGCAACCACATTACTTTTCTTATGAGAAATTTGTGTTCTCCTCCTCGAGTGACCCCATTTATCTATCTTCCTCCCTCGTCATCATATAAATTGGATTTATTGCAACAAGTATGAAAACTGCTTTTTAGGACTCTAATAGCAGACTATGCCACCTGTGACATAAAGTGTTTGAAAACATTACTGCTATTTGGAGTAGTCTTTACTCTCATTTTCAGCAAATCTAATCATCTGCTCCAGGCTTTAGAATGCTAATTTCTCTTACTTGCATTTTTGATATTGAAAGAATTCCCATCAAGTTTAAAGAGGAGTTCAGGAAAGAACTGAAAAAAAAAATTTAATTGTGCTAAGTCCCAGGTCAATAATAAGAACTGCTAGGGCAGGGCTAGCAGGAGAGAACAGGAAAAATGGCAATGGCTGTACCTTCCCCCAGCAGTCTGGAGTATAAAAGCCCAAATACTATTTAGCAATTTCTCTCACTGCCTGTGGAGCTTCATTTCTTTTTATATGTTTTTTTGCCCCTGATTACAGGCACCTTTAAACTAGGAACCAAATAAACATCACACAGTATTGCCACTCAGAAGCTGAGCCAATTCTACTACATGCTAATTTCAAGGACATGAAAAGGCAGAAGCTATTTGCCCTTTAGGGTGCTAAAGTGTGCATGCATACACAAGTGATTGCCACTAGAGTTCTGGCATTTCTCTTTATGCTAGGCATGATGAGAATACCATGTGAAAATTTCCCAGTTTTTTCAATGGAATCCACGTTTTCTGTTTGCATTTACACGAGAGGATACACTTTTAATGGGGGGGGGGGGGTGATGAGAGGAAGGAGAGAGTATAAAATTCATCAGGAATTTGACAGTTCTAGTCTGCCCCAAAACCAAAACTGCTTTTTATGCAGATGTTGCCTGCTGGGAGTTTTAATTAAGTGCCTTAGGGGTATCCTCAGCAGACAACCTTGCTACTTGGCCAGACTCAGTTCCTAGTGTACCCTGTCATTTCCACGTTTAACAAGTATTCACCTTCATCAGCTGTGGGGTCCCGCTCCTGTTGGGAATGTTCATAGTGAAGAAAAAATGAATAGGAAACAGATACATCATTGCTTGTTTGTCATGTAACCAGCTGACAGCATGGATTTTGAGGAGAAAGTCTGAAGTTGTCTCCTGAGAGTAGACACTTTTCATAGACCAACATGCATGTGAGTCAAAATAATTGTTTTCAAGAAAAAAAATATTTGCTTGGATCCAACACACACAAAATAAAATTTATCTCTCATAGAGACCATCCCTGGATTTTGTAAGAACATTGGTGAGCTGGGGGCAGTAGTAGAAGGAAATCTTTTAGCTGGTTTTCAGATCTTGGGGAAGGAAAGAAAAAACAAGATCAGCCTGGTGGTGCCTATAGGTATAATGCTTGGATACCACTTCAGTCCTACATAAAATATCAGCATTTTTTTTCAGTGTACAGTGGTCCTCTTCAGATGGGTGAAGATTACTCTCAAGTGAGATAATAATATCAATCAAAATATCTGAACCTGTGTTATCTCTCAGGATTATAACTTTATCACTTGTCTTTCCCCATCACTCTGTGGCCTCATTGTACAATTTAGTATCAAGTAGTAGAGATGTTTGTTGCAATAAATACTCTGGAGGTCTATTTTTAAAGGAGACAGAAACAGAATTTTGCCTATTTTCATATGCCACTGAAAACACTTTGTCTGACTGTAGATGTCACAGCAGGTTTTGTTCAGCCATCTATGCAATAAAAAAAAAAAATTACAATTAGTTGGAACACTTAAATGTTATCAGAAAAAAGCAAAATTTCATCCTAGTTGCAGGCTTCAGTTCTGGGGAAAGTTAGGAATTCAAGAGAACAATTAATCTGCTCTAAACCTTTTTACACAAATGCTGATTCCTTTTGTCTGACAATATTTTTCAGCTGCAGATTTATTGTCTTTTTTCTTTTTTTTTTCAATCCCATGTGGCCAATAGTTTCCAGCAGGCTGCTCTTTCAATTCCTTTGTTTCGCAAAGTCAGTCTGTGAGACTACAGGTAAAAATTCTGTTTAGGGAATGCATTTTTATTATTTCTCAATAAATACTTTATGTGTTTTGTTCCACATCCAGCAGTACTCTGGTCACAGGGGTTAATAACAAAAGTCCACAATTATGGATGGTGACTGGTTGCTTAGGCTTTACAGCCTTACAAGTTCTCCCTGTGGTTGCTCCAAAATGACATAAATATGCTGTAAGTGCCCTTACATTCAAATGTGCTTTGACTTTGCAGCAAAGAGCAACATTTGTTAAGATAACAGTGGGGATGTATTTCAAAATGCATAAGGACCCTTTCAAGTTCACACAAAACTATGGTGAATCATAATACACGTACACTCAGAAATTAATTATTATCTATATTTAATGATGATAATATATTGCCTAATAGCCATTCACCTCTGTGCATGTACACTTCAGACAAATATACAGAAACTCCTGGAAGTGCTAATCAACCTAATTTGCATGCACAATATCAAATATTCACAGCTAAAATGTCTGAATATAATTCTCAAAGAAAATCCTTCTTCTTAGAGCACAAAGAGAGTCATGCCCTTGCTAACTCAGTTAAAGCAGTTACAATAGTAATACCAATGTTTGCCTCTTACATGTTCTTCAGTTTGGGGACTTTTATTTTTCAAGGTCAAGAAGTATAAAATAGCAGTGCTAAAGCCTCCAAATGAACAGATCAGAAGAAAACTGAACCACCTGAACATGAGGAAAAGCTCATGACTGGCTGAGTGAGAAATTTAGAGGCCAGGTGTAAGTTCTTTCCTCTACCTGGACATAGCTGCATCATGCACAGGAGGAGATCCCAGCCATGGCAGCAGTCTTTCCTGTGCATGCTGATCTTCTTTGATGAGATACTGAAATATTTCCCAATTGCTGGAGAGACAAGTAAATAACTGATCACTGAGACATTCATCTGAGATTTGGGATGCTTGAGTTCTGTTCTTCACATACAAAAATGTTCCAATATTTTATACCCAAAGTAGAACACTTAAAAAAACAAATCAAAACAAACCCCACACCTCAAAACCTCCAAACAAGCAACAACAAATAACCACAACAAATCTCCCAATGAAATAAACCAACAAGCCAATAATAAAAAAACAAACCATGCAAGCAACTGAGCCAGAATATCCTACAATCCAGAGAATTTACTTGCAGGAGAAAAAAAGTTCAGGTAGATGTTTTTACTACCTTCATCTAAGAAGGAATCTGGAATTTAAAAATAAAGCATCCTAGTGGTTAGAATGCCCATGTTTCCTCTTCTCAACTAAGCAATAATAACAAAAGGTGACACTTAACAAAACTGACTGAGAAGACATGTAAAGTTGTGACAGGAGTGAATGCAGTCTACTAAACAGCTTGGGTGGATACTGATGTACTTGGTTTTATGATATGCAGGCATACAGATGGCAGAATTATCCTCGTGCACATTTGCATGCTACAGAAATCCAATCTTAGCTTAAAACTTTTAAAAAGCATGAATCAAACAACATCTGCAGTTCTCAACTTAGTTGCAGCATTAGCAGTAGCATACATGGAAAGGTATTGTTCCATCACCTCAAATTTAATTCAAAATCTTAGGTAAACATGACATAGCCAACTTTTGGACACAGTCAAAATAGCTGTTCACTTTTCATAGAAGCAGCCAGGAATTCCTTAATTTCACACACACAGGCAGAAAAAAATTTATCACCAGCCACCTTCCTCACAGAAGAAATCCTTAGAGCATTTCTGCAGATGAGAGACTCAAATCACATATTTACAGACCCTAGACAACTAGCCAGATCATGCTAAAATGTTTTTAAAGAAATTATTCTTCCTAGAGGTCCAATTCTACTTAACATTATTCATAACTTTACCTAGCAACACTTCTTAAAAACGTATTACCTGCTCCACTGTAAACAGCTCAGAGTAGAACTGTGAGGCTGCCTTGAGAGGCTCTGGAAGGTTTGGCATCTCACAGGACATCACTCAGCTGCCCAGAGGGAACTGGGACAGCTCAGCTGCTGCTGAAAATCAGAAGATTCACACAGCTCATGGCAGACGAGGAAACACCAAGGAACACAGGCAGATAGATCAGACATGGCAGGCACAGGCAGAAATCCTAAAAAAGGCTACCCTCTAGGAATGCTACAAACAAGCCATGAGCAATACGCTGTGGGCAGTAAAGATTTCCCTTCACAGGCACACCCCTGCCCCATAGCCAAAGGAAGATAAAAGTTGCTGCCTTTTAAAACAAAATAACAAGAGGATACCCTGGAAAGATCTCTTCTTGAAACCCACACCCTTGCAGAACTCCAGTACAGAGCTACAGAGCTACCCCTCCCCATGTCATCCGGAAAAGATCCACAGTACTTAAAAAAGCCCAGAGAGAAAAACCAGATTTGCCTGCTTTTTTGCAAGCATCCCTGTAACATTAAGATTTCTAGTTTATTGTTCTGCTTACTCTATTTTCTATGTCCCTTCATCCTGTAATGCAGACTGAAGCCCACCATGCCTTACCTGCACATTTTCCTCTCCTAACATATTTCTTTCCATCCCCATTACCTTTATAGCATCTTTGATTAAACTCTTAGGGATTATTTGACACTTGAATAATCACAGAATCACTCAGGTTGGAAAAGACCTTCAAGATCATTGAGTCCAATCCCTAGTTTAACAATGTCAAGTCCAACACTAAAATGTGTCCCTGAGCACCACATTTTTTAAAGTAGCTTTTTAGGTCTTTTAGACCTATATAAGGTCTTCTAAGTACCTCTAGGGATGCTGGTCCAACCACTTTCTTGGGCAGCCCATCCCAACACTTGATAACCTGTTTGGTGAAGAAATTTTTCCTAATATCCAATCTAAATCTTGGTACAATTTGAGCCCATTTCCTCTTGTCCCATCACTTGTTTCATGGGAGAAGTAAGATTTCATAACATTTTTGGGTCATTAACTTAAATATTAATTTTCCACTCCTATCTTCATTTAAAAAAAATAAGAAACACAGGCTTATGTATGAACATTCTTTTTAAAGCTGTAGAGCATGTAAGGGTACCTATTCTGTATAAAAGCCTATCTCTTCCAAAAATCAGCTTTCTACTTTGAACTTACATTGCATCAGCAAGCTATGGATGTTCCCATCAGCGCAGCTTTCTCTTGGCAACTCCACATTTGCCTCATTTTCTTTTTGCAGGATTAGCACACCTGCTGAACAAAGTTCTTGCCCAGCTTGGTCCTGTCTGGTAATCAGACTTGCCACATTATTACAGCCTTAAATAAATGCTATGCAGGCCTAATACCAGAAAAACACTGATAGTAAACGTTCTGCTCTTCCTCTGCATTACCAGCTTCCCCATGGGCTGGTGCCCTTTTATCTTACACCTCCTCTGAAGGGAACTTTTGTGACAGACCAAAACAATAGGCCATCTAAGAGGCACGGGCAGCCCCAGCAAGCAGGCAGAATAGAACACTTGTGTCATCCCTGAAACAGGCAGGAGGAGCAGAGCAAACAGGCTGAATGGAGAAAGCACTTGTCTGCATGGAATAAGGTTTGTTTGTAGGTATCAGGAGGGGCTGGAGATGTTTAAACCTCAGAGTGGGAGTACAGGCTGGGAAAAGGAGACAACACGCAGAGCCTAAAGGTCCCATTACACCTTTTGATTTTTGCCCATAGCTTCACAAAAGCCGTGTTACCTATTTTAATACACTCAGCCTTTCACAAAATATCGCTAGCTGCTCCCCCACCCAGCCCTTGGGCACCACAACAATCCTGTCTCTATCCACCCATAGGTCCTGAAATGTTCAGACTCTTCTAAGCTGTTATCTTGATGTCATGATGTCCTGAATTGGCTCTACTTTGTGAATCCCTGAGGAACACATAGGAGTAATTCACAGGGCTACCTAGCACTTCCTGCTGAAGACATTGGCCCAAAATACAGTGCTTTATGAAAACAGGAAAGAGATAAGGATGATGGAGCTTTTAGATACTAGAATCTTTTCCTAATTAGATGATGTAATGTAGGCATTAACAATTGCATCACTTTGTTCACATCACCAAACAGTTTGTGGTAACTTAGTAACTAGTTTTATCACTGCATAAACAGGCTTTTTAAAATGTTCTGTTCTGAATTCACTTAGGTAACTGACTAATTTAATCATGATTGGGTCCTTTTTTTTTTTTTCATTAACAGAACTAAATGTTAATTACAATATCTTACTGTTACTACTACCCGCTTCTTGCACTTCATTTATTGGAAAAAAGTAAAAGAGATTAAATGTATCGGCTCTTCTAGGTTAAATAATTTAATTGCTTTGGATAATGGCTTAATTAACTAGACAAACAACATAGAAAAAATGCATGCCACACTATGATTGTATGTTCTGTCCAGGTTTTGTAGTAAATTGAGGTAAGTGTCCCATTCCTGGCGGTTAATCAGGAGGAATTACTTGCTCATTTGAAGAAATATAGCACTGGAGTCTACAATAAAGTAGGTCCCTAGCACAGGACAGATAGTGCAAAAATCAGAGTAGTTGAGATCATTTGCTTTAAGGTAGTAGATAATAGTAAGCCTTTTTTTTTTCCAGCCAATGGTAATCTGCAATCCTGAACGTTACCTGAGATATGAACCAAGCAAACCATGTGAATTGCAGAACTGAAAACCATCCATGACACTGTACAGACATGTCTAAGGGCAAGTAGCCTCTAAAATTAAAGCAAAAAGAAAACCCCTGCCTGGATAATTACAAAAAAAGTACAAGTTGATAATCCTACAGAATGAGCCATTGAAGGAGACTTCCTCCAGTTTCAAGTGAATTCTGCTAACAAAAGTCTTCCTCATGCCAAAACCCTCTCCATGGGGTTTATCCCTTTGGAAGCAGGTGTTTTTTCACAATTTTCTATGTTTACCTGTTATAATGAACAATCTGGCAATAAACAGATTTACCTCTGCATTATAAGGCCCATGATACAAAACTTGTGAATTAAATCCTAGTACTGCTCCCACAGTGGTGGGAGTTTGGCCACTGAACAAGCTCTGCTCTTATTCAAGACAAAGTGTTCACATGAGTATTCAGAAGCCTTGGTTCTTTTCCTTACTTAAAAGATGTTTCACTCAGTGAAGGACACATTCTTCTTCCCTCCATCAAACTGCATGGCTGAAATCTCATTAAACAGTAATTCTCTTTCAAAGACTGCAAGAAGTCAGCGAGATATTCTTCTACAAAGACTTCCTAAAAGAGAAAACTCTTCTAGCTAACAGTCAGGAAACTGAAGCACAAGATGAGACAAGCTACAGAGGGTGAGAATCTGCTTCACCCTCTACATTTTAAAGATTTTAAGAGCAGGACAAACTGGTATTAGGACTCTGCTAATTTTCAAGAGCACTCTTCCAGCTCTGTGTTTCTGTGATGCAACACCCAACTCATCATTTATATTAAAAAACTTTGACAGTTTCAGCTTGCTGGATTAAGGATAGTTTGACGTATCAGAATAGAACAGGGTGAAGAAGAAAATAACCATCTAGGGCTGTGTTATCTTTATCCCTATGAGAATAATTCTAGCTTTACAGACCATTCTTTTTAAATATAATTTCTCATTTCATTAATAGAACTGAAATAAAATAATATTTACATGGCATTTTTAGTTGATTTTCAGAGTGCAGGAGAAAAATACACACAAGAAGACAATAACAATTCTACCACCAAAGAGAAATATCTCTGTTTGTAAAAGCTGAAACAGAGTATCTTAAAACCCAATTAAAAAGCCTGCTCTCCTGAGACTTAAGGAGAGAAATGTTCTATTTTAAGGGTCCTGTGAAAACTTCTACCAAAACCTTGCATGTTCAGGGGTAGAAAATCTCTTCAGCTAATCTGCTTCCAGGTCTGGGACAGATTTCTGGTTTCTTGAATGAATTAGAGCAGTGTTTTTCTCTTTCAATACTTCATTTAATATACTTCAGATTGTTTACTGTTCCATTCTTACCTTAATCAAAAGGCTCTTCTTTAGCTTATCCTCTGTAGTTGATGTAATGAATATTTTTATGCTTTTGAAGTATAAGAATATTTTTGGGTTATAAAAAGCCTTTTTGAGTTGTTTTGTTGGGGTTTGGGGGGGGTTGGTTTTTTTGGTGGGGAGGGGGTGGTGGGGTTTTTTTTGAGAAAAGTGAACAAGTGTTGCCTACTCAATCTTGCAAAATTGTCTGTAAATTAACTATTGAATCCTAACCACTTTTTTGAGGATTAGATTATTCTGTTCTTAATTTTCACCATTAGCAAAAAGAGGTTTCTTTCTCAGAGATCTCTATCATCGTCTTTCAAACTACCCTATGCAGCTGGGCAGATGCTGAGATTCCTTTTGGAAATGAAAATCAATAAATTTACTGGACAGTAAATAAATAAATAAAATTCTACAGTCAAGTCTGAAATTCCTTCCCCAAAGAAGTGATCTTGACATTTGCCAAAACCCTGAAATCGACCTGAACTCAACCAAAATTCAAGTAAATGTAAAATAAACAATTTACTGACAGAAGCTAAATAGAAGGAATTTAAATATTTTACTAGATAAATATATAAATAAATTAAACATGCAAAGAAAGCTTCCTACTTTTCTCAGCTCCAAAGGTTCACATGGAACCCACTGTTAGACATTCATAGATCAGCAGCTAGCATCTAACTGCTTGGCACAATCAGAGGACGTAAAACTTTTAAGCAGAAGACTATTTGATTTGGGATTCTCTACTTTCTGCTTTTCCTCAACATTTCAGATCTTCTCATGCAAGTCACTTCTTCTTTCAAAGGTGTCCTATGATTTCCCACCCCCTGGCTGCTCACATCTGCTTGGGAAACACTGGCATTTCCCGGGCATGATTAAAGTGATTACCGCTTTTCCAAATGGCAAAGCAGTCAGCTGTGAGTGCTGTGGCGCTTGGCGGAATTCTAGTCCCTTGTGAAACAAAATGCCTGTTTGGGCAGAATCAAATCCTCATGCAGATCTTCTTCATGTTATTAACCTCTATTCTTTAGACACAGGTAACCTCAATCATACTTTCTAGAGTCACCCTGTTGGGGTTAATCTATGCACCAAATGATTGGATTTCACTTAGGAACAGACATAACAGTAAATATTCACTTCAGGGTAATACCCTTCCCTGACTGCTCCCTAAGATAACACTTGAGGTGTAATCTGTCAGATTTTTAAATAATAATTATGTTTATTACAAAGAGAATTATCATAGTGTATCTACCCATCTGTTTAAATGATCATCCATCTCAGTGCCAACATCAGAAAGAATCAGTTGACATTCCTAAATCTAATAGGTTAGAAAGGATGGCTTCCTTTTGTGAGAATGTCCCTAAAATTTGGAAGTTATCACTACAGTAACATACAAAGTTTTCTTTGGGCCACCTTCTCTCCAGGAAAAGTAAGTCCAGCAGTCTAGCAGTAATGACCCATTTTTCACATGGAAGGATATCCTCCAACCTTGTAGAGCAAACACTGTAGCAGTGGTCATTGCGCCTTTAAAGTTAATATCATGCATAAGGGAGAACTGAGATGACCTTTAAATCCCACCCATACCCAAAAATTTCAATTACCTAGAGCTGGAATTGAAAGAGAACAATTTTAATAACTAGAAGACTTGTATTTCCACCCACAATTAGATACATCACTATCAAGTTCAAAGGGGTTACCAAAAATACAAGAAGAATACACCACAGGAGAAAAAACCGTCTCCTCATCCCTTGTGCATGCCTCATCAACCAAACATTAGAAACATTTCTAAAATCATTACAAAAGAGAAAGGACTGTGCAAGGAAAAAATAATCAGAGGAAAAGGAGATCAATTTATAACATGAATATGAAAAACTGACCTAAAAGCCATTGCTCTCAGTGGAAAGCCTTTTTAAAGGAAATCACAAAAAAATTATTTGTGCTTTGTCTGCTATCATCCTGTCTTAGCAGCATACACCAATATTAGAACCAGCCAAAGGTGAGGATAAACATTTTATTTGACTATAAATATTGGCCAGAGTATTACTTATTAAAATAAAATGTTGGCAAATTTTAGATGAGTCAGAAGAAAAAACCCCAGCAATTTACTTCATTAAAAACAATCCAAAATGTAACTAAACTGTGTGGCAGTACGCTCACTGGTTGGACCTGAGTGAGGGACTGGGAGACAGTGAGAAATCTCTATTCCCAAGTGGCCACATGATCCTGGCCAAGTTATTTAGCTCCTGTTTGTTTATCCATCTGTAACACGGGTGTAAGAAGAGTTATTTCCCAGATGGCAGCATGGTGAAAGTTAATTGATGTTTGTAAACTTCTGGCAGAGTCTCTGATGAGAGGTGAGCACAAAATAATATTACATTCACCTTCTGGGAGCTCCTACATTTATTTCATAAATGCAATAAAGATAAATTGGGGTTACAAGAAGAGAATTATTAAAAATATGCTGTAATAATTAGTGCATTCAAAAGACACATTTGTGTTCACAGAATACTAATCAGTACTTGTACATAAGCATAGATCAGACTCGGGTAGTGACTGCTTTGTGTTGTAAAATGAATGCCTATATTGTCCTTGGAAAGTTCAAGTTACTTTCTTCTGCCCTGACTTTACTGAAATGACCCAAAATGCTTAAAAGTTTTTGAAATGTATATATATATATATGTTTTAAATTACCTTCACAGAATACATACCAGGGAAATCACAAATTGCAGTAGCTCTCCATTTTCCATCTCTCAGCCAGACATGGGAACTGATACCATGGGCCCAAATTCAGACAGCATTTTCCACAGAGTGCTATCTCCAGCAGTGAGCAGCACCATATGTCACTATAGGATGTTCCCTTTCTACTTCACATATTAGATACTACTGAGGGATTCTGGCTTACTTTCAAGTCTTCTCCTGTTTTCAGTAACTGCTATTACTCTGGCTGCCCTTGTTACCCACAAAAAAATCCTATCCTTTTCATGCCTTTCTAAAAATGTCACTCTATAGCTGATTTTCACAGACAAATGCCATCTTGGACAGCAATTCATGGAGATAATAGTACTGTCTTTCCCTCTTCCTATTTCAGAATGACTTGTCTAAATTCTCTCTAGTAACATGGATGGCAGAGCCAAAGAAAAAGTCATTCACTAGAATTTAGGAGACACTGCTAATTCTCCTAATAATCTTTGTTCTTGTACTCTTCCTCAGAAGTCAGGATAAAGGGCCCACATGTCTAAAATAAATTTTTAAAAATAATTTAAGAGAGATCTTTTAGGACAAGCTGGAATAATGATCTGAGGTGTTCGTATGTAAGGTAGGGACAGCAGTGCCGCAGTGGCAGATCCCATGGGAGTCCAATGCAATGCAAGCTCATCAGTGCTGAGACACCACAGGTACCACTGCAGAATTTAGGCTTCATCTCAGACACTGGCTTGAGCCAAAAAGAAGGTAGACGAAGAGAACTAAGAATATTTCACTTTTAGCAGCTAAAAATTTTTATGGACCTGAATCTAAAACAAGGCAAAACCATAAGAGCTCAGCTCCATGATGTAACTTCTTCAACTTGATGTCTTACAATGCCACCTACTACAGTGACAACTTTTTCATGAAACTTGATTGAACAAAAAAATATGCACTTAACAAAACAAAATCAAACCAAACAAAAAATAAAACAAAGAAACCCACAAAGCCAAAAACAAACAAAAAACCCAAAACCAAAAAAAAAAAAAAAATCCACCAAGCAAATAAGAAACAACTTCAAGCAATTTGAAGACCCCTGAGTTGCTCTTTTGGGGTAGACATTTTATCTGTTTGGAAATGGTGGGTTTAATATTTCTTATTTGTCTTATTGCCTTTTGTTTGGTTGGGGGGTTTTGTTTGTTTGTTTGGTTGGGGTTTTTTTAATATCACTTATCCCAGGTTGCCAGCAATAGACTATACATTTTCCATAAACTGGGATGTACAGTCTATGAGCCTCTTGGAATGAATGTTCCTCCAATAAACGCAAACATATCCATTTGACACATTGACATCTCTGGGTTTGTTTGCTACAAAGTGTGACTATTTCCATGTCCCCTTTCCATGTGATTACTTTTTAAATTAAAAAAAAAAATAAATCCATTTTCCATTGATTGTGCATGGGAAAAAAGATGTTCCTTTGGCATGGATGTAGCTATGTAGTTGGTATGATCTGTATTCTTCCCACTTTCCCTTCACATTCCTTCATAAAAAAACACTCTTCATAGCAGAGGTTTAATCACAGGTAATAAACAACACCCCTTCCTGTTGAAAGGGCTATTTCTTTTCTTTGACCTGGTTTTTCAGGCTTTCTGCAAAATCAAGCAGATGCTTTCACTTGATCTGAACCCATCCTATGCTTTAAAAAATAAACTGCAACCACAGTAGGAGTTCATAAAATGAAAGTCAAAACTTGGGGGCCATGAAAAGACTCACACAAGCAACATTCATATGCTGGTATGTAGCACCATACCAGCTACCATACCAGGACCATGGTTCAAGCCATGATCCAAGACTAGTACCCAGATCTTATTTAGAAGATGCAGCTTTGATATACTTAAATAACTTCCACATGGGAGTCCTGTCCTGAGAGTATAATTACTAGCTGGTGATTCTATATGGAAAGGAGCCATGATGGAAAGAGGCCAGTGTCTACTGAAAACTGTGCAGAATAACACAGCTATTTAATATAACAATTAGCACTAGACATGTTCTAAAAATGTTCTATGATAAAATCTCTTTATGCAGACAATACAGCTGTCCACAATAGTGTATGCAAAAAATGAAAACACATTTCTGATTTTGACATTTCATTATAATATGTGGTTCTGGAATTTGATAGCAGTTTTTCAAGCCTGGATTCCATTGACACACCCTCAAGAAATTAGGAGTATGTTTGAAGTCGTGAGTATTTATCTTTCTTTACTTATTTTGTTCCAGACTCTCAGAAATTCATTTTTCCATTTCAGGTAGCAAAACTCCCCCTACTAGCTCCCACATCTTTCTAAAAAGAAATATAGTATACAACCAACACAAACACTGACCAGAAACTGAGATCTAAACCTGTGACAGTCAATGTTCCAAGGTAAACACAAGCAGCACCCAGGGGTCTTCCTACTATGAGCCATAAAAAAGGAACTAAGACCAACCAATCTAATTTCAGGCACTAAAGAGAGAAAGATTAATCTCCAGAGGGTGGTTCATATCCCTATACATCTTGCTAGATAATTGAAATTTGTTGGAATAGATCTGGGCAAAAAGATGTCTGCCTCAAGGCAGCAGCTCTAGAAAGCATCCCCCCTCCACCATTCTAAATAAGAGATGTCATAACACATCTCTTTGGCTGCCCTGGGA
>VWYP01023748.1:4780-57148 GCA_013400435.1 Pycnonotus jocosus | reverse complement strand
AAAAAAAGAAAGAAAAAGAAATAACTTAAAATTCAAACAGATATAGCAAGAAAAAAACAAGCCATCATTTTCTCTCTAGACACCAGTCCCCCTTTGATTCAGCTGGCATGCTGGCCACATTCATATATTGGTATGTGACTTAACTGTGCCACATATTAATTTAACATCAAATTGCTACAGCTGAGAGCTGGCTCAAATCACAATTACCTTAGCCCAAAACACCTCAATTTGTCATTTTCTACTCCACCGGTGAACTTAATTCTCAGCCATTTTGACTTAAATAGCACATGTTTGAAATTATTTATCTAATATGAAAATAGCCTTAAATTGAAGGAGCAGTCCATGGCCCTGATCTTTGGGAATTAATTTTGATTTGCATACTCAGTTTTAAAATTTCCACAATGCAGCAGAACTTTGAAGGCAGAGCTCAGACTCTTTGTTCAGACCCCTTTGTTCATTCTCTCTTTTGGAAGCATAGAATTCTACCAGAGAATTTAACAGTAAACCAACAGAAAACATCACAGTTAAGTTTATTGCACCATCCTGAGTCTCTCTTTCTGTGCATTTAGAGTATGAGGCAGTCTTAATTCCCCAGTTATGTTTCAAATGCAATACAGTTTTCCAAAAAAAAAAAAGACAGGCCAAGTTACATGGAAATACAGAGATTGTTTTTTTAAGGATTTAGGACTGCTAATTGTGAAAGACCAAATTAGTCCCAGCTTATAAGAAAGGATAGAGACTTAGTCTGAAGTTCTGCGATGCTTGAAGTTTGGCCCAATCACAGAATGAATAGAAGGACAATTTAAAAGAAACACCTTTCTCACAAGAGGAAGGTGAACTCCTGAAATTTCATCCACTTCATTTTAGTGTCAAATTCTCTGGTAGAATTCAATGTTTGCAAAAGTGGGAATGGAGAACAGGTCTGAACACAGTCTGAGCTCTACTTTCAAAGTTCTGCTGCATTGTGGAAATTTTAAAACTGAGTATGCAAATCAAAATTAATGACATTGAAAATTCAGCCACACATGTTTGGAAAAGGCTGTTCTGGATGCCTTTGTCTTTTAGAGCCCTCAATGTCCTAAATTCCAACTCCTGTATTTGCTTTGTTCCCTGACTCCTACCTGCAACTCCCCACCATGACTTTCCACACCTAAGGATGTGCAAAGTAAAATAATTCTTAAGGACAAAGCTCAGTAAATGTCCCAGTCAACAACTTGAGAGGAGTTGCTTGTGCACAGATGATCTCTGATCTGTCAGGCACACATTCACTCACTTTTTATTTCTGCCTCCAGCAGCTTGTTATTTGCTCCTGCAGTTCAAGCAAATGTTTCTTCTTTATTGGAGCTGGTTTTTGGGAAGAGGATAAGGCTAAACAATAAAAAATGCTTGCAGGAGAAGCCAAGAAAATAGCCACTCTCTAAGTATTGTAAGAATGTGCAATCTCAGTTGCAATAAAATGAAGAAAGAATAAGGGTGGTGGTGGTGAGGGGAGTGACCTGCACCATATGATTGCCAGCTGGGAGAGAGAATCAACCCAGAACATTCTGTTGGAAAACAGCTTCCAACAATGCTGTTGGATTGAATTTAAAGTTATATATTCAAGGTACACTTAACCTAGGAAATGACTGCCATATCAAGAAAGGCCTCCTTGGGGAAAATATGTTCAATGCCCCCAAATTTGTGATTCTATTATATCAGAAGCGTTCGTAAGAAGTGGCACAGATGAGTAATTGCAGCAAGTGTCAAGTGCTGGTTTTGGTATGACCACTATGAACTGAATGTAATCTCATTTCACTCCTACAGCTTTCTAATATGCTCCCAGCCTTGAGGAGTGCTCCCTGAGTGACCTGCTTCAGCATTCATGACATTTCTAGAGCATCGATTCACTTCCCTGTGTTTGAGTCAGCTTTCGCCCATTCGACTTGAAAATACCTCTACCACTTGTATGCAAATCCTTTAAATAGTTTTTCCTCCTCATAAACAGATTTCAAACATTTTCAAGAAGGAAAACACACTCCTCCCTACCTCCTCACTATTCTGTTTTCTCATGACTGATTTTAGGTATTCATCTTTTTTTTTTCCTGAAACCAGGTCCTACTGCAGGAATGTTTTGATCTCTCAAATCAAAAGTGGGTTCTGTTTTTTTCTCTTTCTATAGGAAGATGAGTAGGCTCCCCACCCTTTAGAAAACTCAGCTTTAGTATTTTCATTGAGAATAATTATTCCAGATTGAGTCTAGTTGAAAAGAAATGTATTCTTCTACATCAGAGTTTAACCTAAAGGACTTTGGGATCTTTATTCAAAATTCAGTGACTTTCCAGAATATGAGTTCATTATCACCACATTTTTCATATTCTAAGTAGAACTTAAAATAACTAAATCTCAACAATAACTCAAATTGCTTCAACTTTATACTTGATTTTCCTGCATTTAAAAGCAGGTAAAAAAGCAGACTCACTCTCAAAATACAAAAGGGAGTGTAGATGAAATAATTAAAAATTCTATTCCACATAGGTGTAAATCTCTGAGAGCTTCATGCATTATTCAGTAGATGAAAGAGAAGGAAGAACCTGGAAAAGGCCAAGGTAAAGTGTTATTACTGCTCTGCTTTGTAAAATTAACTATTTCAAGCTGCTTAATCTTAGCTCAGAACATTGTGTTGGACTGGTGCTCTTATAAAGCGGAATCTGCTGCAAATTAAAATCTTGTCTGCTGCTTTTGAAAATGAAAAACTCAAGAATACTTATGAAGTGGAGCCACCTTCTTTCCCCTTTTACTGATTTGAAAATGAGTCACATTTCAAATGCTTATTCCCATGTGTCCTCCAGAGAAGACCACCCAAAGTTACTGCATTTTGAGTAAACTTTCACTTCTCCAAACCTGCAGTAGCCCCCTTTACTCCTCCCCTCCTGACCCCATCTATTTGGCTCTCAAACACAAGTGTTAAGCAGGACACAAAGACCCACAAGTCCCAGCTTCTTTAAAAACACAAAAGGAAAGGGAAAAACAAGCCCCTATAATCTCAAGGTGCATTTATTAAAACAGACTGTTAAGAAAGATAAGAATTTCCACTAAAACCAGAACATGCCCCCCTAGCCTTACCCCAAAATTCCAGCACCACAAGCCCTGGTACAATGACAGAGGCCACAAGCTTCCACCTTAGCTGATCTCAACAGGTGGTGTAACTATGATACATCAATGTTTTCAATTAACAGAGATCATCAGGTGACAAGGGAAGGAAATCTTAATGCTGAAGCACTTGCAAAACTACAGTCACCTCTTATTCCTGGAGCACTGCTCGTCTAGAAATCTATACATGACAACCAGCTGGTTAAGAAGGGTTAGGGTTTGTAAAAAATAAAACAACCCAAAGCCAACTAAAACATCTCATTCCATTACGTTGTGGGTTTGTTTCCAAGAAATGCCTACATTGTATTCCTAAACCTGTTCAGACCAAATAAAAGACTTGTTTATATTTTCTGCTTTCCCACTAGGACATACACAGAACTGCCAGTAAATTCATCAAAAGCCATTTCCTCTCTTTGCTGAGTTTTCTCCTTGACTCAGATTTTCCCATTTGCTTGCATTCAGGGCTAGGAGTTGAAAACAAACTTGGTGCTTGAGAATTGTTGCACACAGAAAACCCTTTAAAACACAGAAAGCATTTATAATTCCTGAATTGAACGTAAATTGATTTGTCTGATAATATTCTGCTTCCATTTCATAACATTTGTCATTTTAATACCAGCTTCCAATTCTAAACACTGTTTCTACTAAACTAAGAAATAAAGCTGTGGGCATTTTGTTCCTTCAGAGTCAAAGATTTAGCAGATGGCAATTTTCAAGGCTTTTCGATTGGCTACATTCTGTCTCCCTGATGTGGGAATATTAAACTTGTTTGTTCCCCCCTGTGCATGTTTTTTGTATTTTACATAATACAGAAGAAAGCAGCATATCCCTCCTCACACCTCTCCATTCACAAAATCTGATGGGGATTATATCCACTACAAAGCATAAAAGATGATAGCAGCAGATATTATACCTTTTCATGAGATAATTTTTGAATTTATGGGTATGTGGGAAGGGGGTGTACCCTGACTTGCAGCTAAACTTTCCTACCCAGACTATGGCTCACACAGAAAGCCGCACAAAAAGGGGAAAAATTCAGAAAATTGCTCCATTAGCAACACCAAACATTTTCATCAAGTTAATAATTACATTATTACATATAATGTACTTACATAATTAACAATTTGGTTATTACATCTATCTCTGTATAACACATTTAGGCAAGACTGTTATGAGTGCCATAAGCCATTCTTCCCTGATGTGTTTCATGTGTTGGTTCACACATACCCCTTCACTGCTGATGGTTCCTGCTGCGAGCATAACTAGTTTATTTTCAGTTTTTATCAATCTATCCAAAATATGCCTGGTACTGACAGGGGAGAAGAGAGTGTGTGTATATATATATATATATATATGTAAAATATATATACACATTTGTTACAACATTTAACTTACGAATCATAAGTGATGACTCACAAAATTTGAGCATTGACTACAAACTATTATCACCAACAAAATGGTAATATAAAATGAATGCTTAAAATGAAATCAGGTTCATTTCAATCACTGCCTACAGAGTACACCACTTATTTACCCTGGACTACTGCAAGGTGACTTAGATATTTGATAATATCTAGGTTTATGATTTTTTGCATTGAATTTTCATTAGTTATCCTTACTATCTGGTAGTTCTATCATCAATTAATTTGTTCTTGAAAATCAAGTTGGATTCATGTGACCAAACCTCTGTGGGTGTCTCCACTGGCCAGGAGCTGTGGCCAGGTCCATTTATTAAAATTTTCAAGCCACATCACTTTGCAGATCAGAGAAAACCACCAGAGATATATCTTTGAAAAATGGAGAAGCGTGTTGAATGCTCATGCTTTCAGAGAGGACACTTCTCCACTTCAGGTCCTCCCAGCTCCCTTGAGGAGGCCTGAAGAAGGTTTAACTCCTGTGCCATCCCCCTCCACGTGACAATCTTTGACCCTGTGGCACAGAGGCACATTTGTAGGTCTTGGTCTTCATGTACTTTAAACTCATCTCCACAGCTGGTTTACTGTAGAACCAACTTTATTTGAGGGGGAAAAAAAAAGTCTGAGAAGTGCAGAGTGTGATTGATGGCTCTTGGTTTCAGCTCCTTGCCCCATGCTCCTCTCCCTCCCAACACCACAGCATTTGCTGTAGATGATTCTAAACCACTCCAGGAGCTGCATTTTTCCTCTGCAACACATTTGAGAGTTTTTTAAGTCACAGGAGCTGACCAAAACACTCATTCCTGCCTTAAAAATTCTGTATTTAGCTTCCAGGTGGGAGAAGAGCAGCTTGGAACGGGTGCTGATTCACATCCAAGCACAGCGAGGCCATCCCAGGAGCTTTTCACACTTCCCAGAAAACACTTCCCAGCTCCTCAGAAATGCCAAGCAATTGCTTAACAATGCAACACCAGGAATGCCATATCAAATCTGTGGCCTTGCAGACCTAATAAAAGCTCTTTTAAATGGACAGCACTATTCATTCATAAAACCTACTGAAAATACAGAGAACTTAAAATCCACCGAGCAGCATTTTCCACACTTGTTTATCCTGAATCACTTCCATTGTTGTTTCCCAAGAAGGTCACACACTACCATGACCTCAGAATTCAGTGTAAAACTGACATTTTAATATAGGCTGAATGGGATAAATTAACTATACATGGAATGTAATGGACTGAAAGTACTCCAAAGAGGACAATGCTTGAATTATTTAACGACTTATTAGTCAGTGTTTTAACATCTTAAGGCTGCTCTAGTTAATTCTTTATCAACTAATGATGTATCTCTGTAGCAGACAGCATTTCCCTATTACTGTGTCTCTAAAAACATATTACAACAGTACTCATTTGTCAGCTGATTCGTAGATTATAAATTTAGGTTGGATCAGAGAGGTAAAAAAACTACTTTAATGAGAGAAACTGAAACCTGTAATCGAGGGGGTTTTAAAATGCTATCATAAAAATTAAAGTGAAAGTAAGAGACAGCCAAGGCATTTCAAGTTGATAGTGTATTTCCACTTTTTTGGTAAAAGAACTTGCATTTGGCAAGTTTGGTCATTATGAGATTAGAGAATTTGCTGCTCTAATATAAACAAGGTATTTTACTGAAAAGCAACTGTAGAGTGGGGCTCCCATGGAAATGTATTCATACACATGGAAGTTCAGAACACTTCTATTTAAAGGAATTATTTACTATCATTGAAATATATAGCAGATCTTTAATGTGTGCTTCACTGTCACAGAGTTCATCAAAAATGGTGATAATGTTTTGGTTTGAAGTTTATAATACAGTTTTCAAAGCACAGACATCTGCAACTTTCTTAAAAGTTGAAATCATACAATTAAAGCAACCAAAATATTTAAAAGATTCCATTTGTCTTGGCTTAAAACAAACAAAAATTTTGATTTCCTCACTCTAAATGTAAGTCACTGAATTTATCATAAAATGATGTGAGTTCAACCCTCCAACCACACACATTACATCAAAAAACAATGTAATAGAATTAGCTGTTACGGGAGATCTCAAGAACTATTTCAAGCTCCACTTTGTTTCTGAAGTATTTTCTTTAACTGAACATTTGTTCTTACTTCTATTACTCTGAAGTAGACAGGGGAAAGAGGGAGGAAACAGATCATCTCAAAAGAAAAACTTCCAGAGTTTCCTGGTGATTTTCAACTTCCTCTCAAGTAGCTGGTTCAAAAACTGGAGGAGCTGTTTTGCTATGTAAGAGCCCAAGCGTGCAACCCTAAGCCAGAAATGGATTAGAAAAACAAATCCTTCATTATAGTATTAATATTTTACTTGATTCTTTCTTGATACTTTTTTTTTGTGTGTAAATTAGTGAAAAGTTTTCTCTTGATATCTAAAAGCTGGTGAGTAACATAAGGGGACATTTCCACATTTTTGGAAAGTGACTTCCAAGTTTAACTAGTAAATTAAAAAGCTAGCTCAGCCTTTCTCATCCAGGAACTGCAGGGTATCACCCAAGCGAGGAGTGAAACATCAATCATTACTCACACTTATGAAGGAATGCCAAGCTTAGCACAGAGGAATCTCCTCAGCCCTTCAATTTATTTATATTTTTGCAGCAAAATGGTCAAGCTTTCCTGAACTCACTTGCAGAGAAGTAGTAGTAGGCTGAATGTGAGAATGCCTGCAAAGGGAACTCATCCAGGGTTAGCTCATCCATGGGTCACAATTAGCAGACTTTGAAATTTGATAGAAATTACAAATATAACTCTGTAGAGGTGATTTGTACCTTGAAGCATAGAAAAAAAAGGCAGCATTTGGAAAAGATTCTCTGTGTTTCAACCAGAATATTAATCCTATCATTACTTAACCTCACTGTGATTAACTCCATATGCAGGCCCCATCCAGGGAAGATCCTTGGGGAGCTGGGGGAAAGAAACATTCAGTGCAGTGGCACCTAATCTTTGAAGGAGATAGCTGAGTGTTACTGCAAAATAAACAATATTAATCACTGCTATGCAAAAAATGTTGTGCAGTTTACTTCTGAAAATATGAGCAGTGCTCTTAAAGGTTATCTTTTATATTCAACTAAATGCTCTAAGCCTTTGTAGCCTTTAGAACTCAACCTTTAGCAAGATAGTCAGCCAACTGCACAGTTAAATTTTTCTTAAATTTGCTCCCAAATCACCATATTCATCCACAAATCAACAGCCAGGTTCCTGGGATACAATATAAACCAGCCTTTTATTTTTTTTTTCTCAAATTGTCTTTGTTTTTCCCATAATTATCAGAGGAATACAGTACATCTGCTTTAAACCACAGTGATCTCTCATAGTGGTCCAGTCCCAGTTTTAATTTTTACTCACAACCCGGGGAGAATAAAATATACCACTGTAAACAAATAAAATATACCACTGTGAGCTTCCCTCCTTCCTAGCCAGCACTCATACAGAAGACAGGTAATAAAATCTTGAGAAAGAGTTTTCTATTAGACAGCAACATGTGATAAACATCCGAGATGTTTATCCACACAGTTACACCTTTTTGATTGCTGAACCAGGACTAGGAGGAAGGGCTTTGGCATCTACTTTTTTTTGCTGCTTCTCAAAACTAGTATTAGACTAAAAGTTCTAGATGCACTGCTGATGAAATGTACTACAAACATTGTATATAGACATGGTTAAACTTGGAGAAAGCCAAGAGAACTGGAGCAAAACACAATTTCCATCCATGAGATGCCACTTCTCATTCAGTTGTCATCATCTGTATAAAAATAGAGTGAGGAACACTGGTGAGACACACTGTGTGTGATTAGCACAGACAGGTCTTTCCCAGACTTCACCACTGCTAAAATAAAATAGTATGCCACAAGTAAAATTTTTGAAGGAACAAACTTTTACACCAACATTCTGCAGCTGACCCAGTGTTCTAAGCAGCATCAAAGTCTTGAAAGATGCTGAGGAAACCTTTCCTTGGTCTCTCCTCAGCATTATAAACATCCAGCTAAACTTCAGGCCACAAACAGGCTAAACTGAAAATTCAATCACTTCCAGTGATGAAGATGTTGGGAAAATGTTCTACATCCCACTACAGCGTATTTACCTTAGCACACAGGGAAGCAAAAAAGATTAGCTTTGTAAAGAGATTTTCTGCAGGGGAACTGACAGGTATTATGGGCATGTTTGGTTTCTACCTCTGGCTAGACCTAGTCTAGATTTGTGGGTTAAAGGCGGCTGGGATGCATCTTCCTGCTTAGTTTTAGGAAACAAATCCATTTGCATGCTCTGAAAGTTCTGTAATGAGATCATATTTTTAAAGAATTACCATGTTTAAGCACCTACTCGCTAGTAGCTGATTTTTTAATCTGGTCACATCTGTGTCCACTGATTGTGTTATTGTTCTAAGATATGTAGGGAATAAGAGCTAAGGCAGTGGCCAAGAAGGTTTAAATGCACTCACCCTGTAGGACAAGTAAGCAAAGCTGCAATAAGGGAGTGAAATACCAGACAGAAATAATATTCTTCCTCCTAGATTTTCATCTGTCCCTGAAACGGCAGGAAAATGCACCACAAACTCTCAAAAGCAATTATATTTTCTGCTGAAGGTTGACAACCCATTGCTCCAAGTAAGGTCAGTAGCAGAAGCAAGCCAAGGATCCAGCCCATTTCCCAGGTAGGAACATCATGGCTACGATACACATCTTTAAGCAGCAGGAACTGAAGGATTGCATTTAACCCATTAGACTATACTGCACCTAGGAGCAAGAAGAAAATTGGCAAGGAAGGATAAAAAAAGCCTAGAAAACTAGTGTATGTGAAATATGTATATATATATATATATAATAGGGATCTGTTCCATAATAAGGAATAGTGATTGCTAAAGCCCAGGCAAATGTTTTAATTATTGGGTGAACTGAGAATAAAATCTACGATTTTCATAAAGTATTTGCCAGCTATAAATGGTGGAGAACAGCTAACTTCTGAACAAGGAGTGCGACAATGAAATTTCAATTGACAGTGTCAATTGAAATATCAAGATGAATGTGCCAGCTGACTTGGTTTAGTTATCATCCCAATTGACAAGGACAGCGAGGGGGGGAAGAAATCCTCCTCATCATAATCCAGCCTTTATTGAAACAGCCAGTCCCAGCATGCCATTGTCCCCAGCCTCATGATGCTCATTCCCCACAAAAGGACCATGAAATTACAGAAAGGGGTTTGCAGCTCTTCAGGAGCAGGTAGCAGAAAAGATAAACCCACAAGCCTTTTATCTGCAAAAGCTTCTATTTTAATCTGGTCCAGGTCACAAAAGAGAGTGGTTTTAATCAAATGTTCTTTAGCAATGAAATGCCACACAGCTCAACTGAAAAGACAGAGACTAAAAACTAAAACACTTCTTTATGGAATAACCAAAATGTGTTTATCAAGTTATCTGGGAACACTCACACAGTGCTATTTTTGTATCCTACTCTGATATTCTGATATTTTCAGATCCAGAGATACCTTGGGTGCATGCTGATTTAACAGTGAAGGTGTGCTCAGCAAGGCACTTTGTACCTCCTGCAACCCCTATTAAAAGCCTACATCGATTTTTCCTTGCCTGCTGTCATTAAGTGAAAACTGCTGACAGAGGTAAGAATCTCTTTGAGCAGTTTCTCAGAAGTTTATTTAATAGTGGAAAGGGTGACACCAGGAGACACTTTTTTTTTTAAAAAAAAAAAGAACCTCTGTAAAATTCTGTCATAAATTAATATTTTAATTAACAAATGGAGTCAAACAGCAAAAGAAGCTCCTTTTTTTTTTTTTTTTTTCCCTGTATTCTGACTCTAAACCCAAATGAATACTAATGCAATAATGCTACATCAAACACTGTAATGAATTTACACTGGGGAAGTCTTGGCTGTCTGATGACAGCACTCCCCCAGTGAATAAGTGCACAGTGCATTGTCCCCTCTAGAGCTCAACTTCAAAGCCCTGGAAAATCTCCTTTGAGTTTTGAACCTTCCAGATCAAAGCCTTGGAGTTCATTTATACTTTTAGGCTCAGATGAAGGCAGGCAGTAAGACAGCCGTGATTTAGAGGATAAATCACTTCAGAACAATGTCTATGAGCATTCTCTATGGCATTACACTTGAAATTAGGTTTGGAAAGTGATACCACACAGACACAACTGCAGTTCCAGGAAAACTGAGGCAAAAAAAAACCAAAACCAACATTTTTTTTAAACTTCCCCCCCCCTTTTTTTTTTTTTGCAAGTTTGTTTACAAAATAATCCCCCACATAGGTCTTGATGGCTCACACCCATGACAATTTATACATAGGCTGGCATTTAACCTATCTGTTCACTGCATTAGAGAAACATAAAGATTAGAGAAAAATAAAAAACCACACACAGATATCTGAAAAAATAAGCCTCCCCTGATCAGACAAACAAACTCTCTCTGGACCAAGCATGTGGTTTGATCTGCATGCAGGCTACATCAAAGCCAGTCCAACCCTGCTGCATATGAATGGCTGAAAAGGACAAAAACAGCCCCTACAGCAACGCTGCTCACATTGAACAGTGAAATCAGGAGCTCAGACACATCACCTATACTTGTTCCAATTATATTGGTAATTATATAGATAATTATATTACCTACACTTGTTCCAATATTTATAGGCTCCTTAAACACAGGAAAGTGATGATCAGCCCAGCACAGTGTCCAGACTCCAAAGCATTCCCGTGGCTGATGGAAAGGAGTGCTTTAAGGGTTTAAGGCCTTGGCAACTTCTCTTGACTGATTGCAGTAAAGATTGAAGCCCAGGGCAGCAGCTTGGAAGATCCCCTGGAAGTGGCTCAGTTTTGGGAAGTCTGAGCAGAGCTGAGCAGAGCAGTCACAGCACACCTTCCACTGCTGCCCCTCTGCTCCTGCAGTGCCCAAGGTCCCTCTGCATCTTCAGAAGGTAAATCATGCAGGGACTTGTCTAATCCCTGGGACACCATTTCTTTTTCACACCTAGAAGTGCTTTTCTTTTATAAGCACACTGAACAGTGTATCTTGATGGGCACTGAGCTGTGGGAAACAGCAAAACTCCAGTCTGAAGGGTGGACTGGGACTTCATTTTGTAGAAGACACATCACCTGTTTTAAAGGCCTATTTTTTTCTAGCTGTACATAGATTTACAAAATCAGTGAAGAATTTTTTGACTTCTCTACATCCTCCTTTAGATTGTTTGTAAACCATCTGCACAGAGCTGAAAATCTTCAAGTGGAAACTTTTAAGATCTAAACAACCAACAGTCACAAGGTTTTCTGAGTTTGGAGAAGAGTTTGGCTTGGAGTCATTTACAAAAAATTGCTCAGAGTATATCTGGAAAAAGACTCTCTGGGAGAGCCTTGAGGGAACTCAGAGGAGATAACCCAACAAATACCATTATACCATAACATTTTACATAGTGGTTTTAACTAATTAAACTTCTAGCTTATAAAATTATTTAATTATATTCAAGCATTATATTCAATTAATACCTTTTTGTTTCTTCTTACTGTCGGTGAGGTCAAATACAACCATTTACACCTTAGGATTGAACTGATTTGCACCTTAAGCAATAATGGTAAAATGCTCTGTGTAAAAGGGTCAGTGTGTTTGTACAAGTTCTGACCAACTGCCTAATATAGAAAAATGCTGCTGTGCTCAGAAAAAAAAAACCAACCCAAACATATTTCTGTTTTGCTTCCTGTCAAATAAAAAAAAAACCAACCAAAACTGAAAGGAACCAAGGGACAGCTGAATGGAAAAACATTTTCCTTACTGGTCCCTTATTAAGCATTGCAAGCTGTTGGACAAAAATAGTGCACACGATTTGCCTCCATGTAAACAAGACAAGGACTTAGAGAGATGTCACATTTTGATGTGACCAACAGAACCCCTGGAAACTGCTGATGCTGCTGAACTGGGAACTTTGGGGCAGTTTTTGCCCTATGTTTGAATTATGTGAGTTACCCTAAGCACAGAACCTACCCTTCCCTTTAGGAAGGTGCCTTGGGAAGTCTCTTAATCCCAACTGCAGTAGTGTGTGTACTCCACAGACGTGAGCTCCTTCCCTGCCCTCCAGCCAAGGCTGTAGAAATACATATCCTGCCTCAGAGCAGGATGTAAGGAATGCTGACTGAACACACGTAGATGTAAGCAGAGTTAGGCCATCCTGNATCCTGCCTCAGAGCAGGATGTAACGAATGTAAGATATAAGCGGAGTTAGGCCATCCTTAACTCACATGTATCAATCTGAGTCCTGCTAACAGCTGTTAAATACTGGGATCAGATACTATTTTTTTAGAGGAAATCAAGCAGTGGCAATCTGTGGTAAGTGGTCTCTCGACCCACCTGCTCCCTGACTAAGCATGAACACTTTGAGCAGAGTCCTCTTGGCTTTTCAGTCTTTGTATGGCTCTGACTTTACCTGAGGTTTTTCTTTTTTTCTTGTTCTTGTTGCTTTCTGAAGTTTACCCTTCAAATCCAGGAATTCTGCCAGGATGCAGAAGGACTTACAAAACAAATGCAGCACATAAAGCAAGGCACCCAGAAGCAGTGGATAGCTTGGGTAGCCACAGGAAAATGGCTTTTAAATATTCCTGCTTTACTCTCCAAGGAGTCCCACTTGTAGAACACACTGGAGCCAACCAGCCAGGAGATTCCAGACACACATGGGACCACCTCTGGTCAGCACTAAATATTTCAACTCTTAGCTAAATCATCTGGATTTTTAGCTTAACTAAATGAAAACAGAGTCAGTAACACAGAGATGGGGAGTCCCAAGAAGTAGCACTGATCCAGGAACATCTAAAAATTAAACAACTCTCAACAAAGTAAACACAAAATACAACTTCCCTGATGTCTTTTATTTCCACATTTATAATCCCTGTGCAGAGGAACAACTTCTGCTGAATAGCACTGAAGCAAAAGCCAAATCAGCTTGGTAAAAAATCCTGAGTTTGTTCAAATTTTCATAATTAAACAACCTGGAATTTGAAACTGCTTAGAAGAATCCTGCTCCTCACCAACGTATAAGAAGAAAAGAAAGGAGAGGAAAAGGAAAGTGAGCCATCTCTACAGTTGCCTACTTGAGTTTCCTTGAAGGAAAGCTACACATCCATGCCTGTGGACAGCAACTAATGCTACTTAGAATATTTTCCTACCAAAAGTTCAGATCTTAACCAATTGCTCTCAATTAAAATTGTGGGTTAATTATTTAAATATGTTACTTTGAAGTCATCTAAACATGAGTAGCAAAATCTGTATGTCATCTATTAGGTCACAATTCCACAAATAACAAAAAATGGAAGAACTATTTATTCATGCACATTTGATTACTAAATGCTGTGGCACGCTCAGGTAAACTTTTCCTAAAATTTGATAGGGAAAGACCATTGACAGACATTTGCCAAATGTTTATTTACAGGGAAATAAAACAAAAAAAGCCCCCAAAACAACAACAAAGGAATGACCAAACAAAAAAAGCCTTCTATGGAATAGGGTTTGTGGGCAAAAAAGTTACTACTTGACTATGAAAACATGATATTTACATTAATCATTAGTTAATTCAGAATAAGTGGCAATGATGATTCACTGCAATTGTAGCTTTGTAGAGGTTTTTATTGCTTGAGTGTCATGGGAGAGCAAAATAATGCTACAAATTCAGCACACACTACAGACCAAGAGTAATTTTTAACTCTCATAGTGATACAAAATTACTCAAAAGTTCACCAGAAACTTCAGAATGTTTTGCTGTCTAAAATCAGTGGATTTAATCAAGTGCTAAACCAGTACTGCATTTGTTGGTACTTTATCTACTAGAAATGGTGAAGGCCAAAGTATTTCCAGAGATGGAGAGCTGCCCTACCCTTTCCCTTCACTTATGTCAAGAAGGATAGGGAAAAGGGACAAAGGTTTTTAAGTGAAAACATTTGAAGAAGACTAAATTTAGGCAACACAAAAGCAACAACAACAGCAACAGATGAGCTACTATGCATAGGACTTATTTAGGACTCAGAGATTTTTCAGGAAGCATTTTATGACATTGTTTCGGCATAAAATGGTGAATGAATAAGGTCAAAAAAGAGATTGAAAACGTTGAAATCTTTCCACAGATATTTAGACACTTGGCCTTTCACATATAAAGAAATATAAAACACTACTTATGTTTTTTAAGCATTGAAAAATTAGACTAGTTCCACGTTTGATGGTGAATTGAGAAACACCAACCCAAAAGTTCTGGGGAAAAATATTATTAATTGTTTGTAAGTCTAAAACCAAGAGATGAAACCAGAAATGAGAATAATATTACACTACCCTCCTGAGAAGTCCATGAGTAGGCCAGTGATGCTCATTTATTGGTTACAAAGTAGATAGTGTTATTGAGTGACTAAATGGGATAATGATTTTAAAACTGACTCTGTGACTTCAGAGCAGCTGGACACATTCCTGAAGGATTCAGAATTCCAGGGAGGACTTTTGCATGTGTACACTCTGTCCTGCTTTGGTTAGGATCTTCTCAAAGCATCTGTTACTGCCCACAGACGGACAGAGAGGCTGGGCAGCCCTGTGGTTTCTATCAGCATTGCCACTGCTCTGTTCCCCAGGATGCTGTCCCACATTATTCCCCTTTTCAGGAGCCCACATACCTCCCCTGGGACACAGACTTCACTCACACACATTCCTGGGCTGGGTTTTGCTCTCCCTGCTGCAGTTTTCTTGTTCCATGGGACAAAACTGGCAGTGCTACACTTCTTAGAGCTGTTGACACCGGACACACAAGTGCTGTTCTTCCTGGGATTAACATTAAGGTGAGAAAATCTGTATATGAACATTATTGTACATACAGATCCACTTTACAAGTATTTTCCAGCTGGCTAAGTCAGTCAGGTGTGATGTGACCTGTTTGTGTGTAAGCACTGGAGCTGCTTGAGACGCTACTCCACATCTGAAATGTTTGCACAGGGCTTCAGGCAGGAGAAAAGATTGATTGGGGACTTGCACTCCTCAGAAATTGCAGCCAGGAGCCAGGTGGGATACCTTGGTGTCTCAAATGACAGCAGATACTTACACTGAGGTAACCAAATCCCACCCTGAACGAGTCAAGTGCACAAGTTCAACATGAAAACAGATTTCTGCAGGAAACTGCAGCCAAGCAATTAAAAAATGCATTCCTAATTGCTACCAATTTGAAATAAGCAGAAAAATGAAACAAACAGTGGTTTTTTCAGTCTCTCCAAGGTATCACTTTGCCAGGAAAATAGATGTCTTTTTAATTTCTGCTGGGATGTTTCATATTTCATTAAATATGTCCCTACAGGATTTTAAAATATTTAATTTATTCTGAAGCACGTAAAAAGAAAAATCTGTTACTCAATTATCAACCAGCTCTAATCATTATGCTTATGTGTACAGGGACTGAATTGATATCACAAAAACAATTATCAATCTGGCCTGTCCTGGTTTCCAAGCACAAGCCTCTTCAAGTATGTGTCTTTAATGTGGTCTTTGTAATGAATATGACTTATCTTTATGGCATCAATGGTGCTCTATTTACTTCACGGACAAGTTAAGTCATGACCCCGTCTGCTCCAGACTGTCAGTGGGAATGAGACCTGAAATATTAAATATCAAGAAGAACAGCTCTGTGCATAAAAATCCCCCTTGAACTCTAAAGATAAAACCCAGACTGCAGAGCTGCTGAGATCAGCTGCTGGTGAGTCATCCCCACACAGTCAGGCTTTTTTTTAAACAATTTGGTCATGTACAGACAACATGAGAGAGAAAATATCAATACTGGACTGCTACAATCAAAGTATTCTGTGTATCTTGTTAATGAAAGCTTTTAAAATGTAACATAAATACATATACACTGGTGCATATAAATACATACAGTTGTTTTTACTGTTGAATCCTGCCTTGGGAGACAACCCTTAGTATGGGCCTTTGAAAACCATGTAAAGACATCCAATCTATTTCCTACTTCAAGTCTCTAATTTCTCCTCCATTGCTTTACGTTCTGTCACCATCCTTACTAGCTCTGGCTGTCCATGGTGCAGGATATTCAAAAATTGGGCACATGGCTACTACAGACAGCCTGAGGGGTGTGTGTAGAGCCAACCTGGATGCACCCACCAATTCCTGGAATCCCATGACAGTCACAAGTGGGAAAAGAGTTCCTTCCATGCCAGGGATGTGCTTGCCATCATAGAATCACTTATCAGTGACTGGCACAGGAGAAGAGGCAAATGTTCCTCCCATTAGCAAGAAAAGAGGCAAATGTAGGATAAAGTATCTGCAGAGGAGGGGTTTGGATTGCAGGAACATTTGCTACCAGAGTTACACTCCAAGAGGCTTTCACAGTCAATCTGCTTCACCTTTGCAATACAGCCACTACACAGGTTTGTATAAAACATCTCTTTTTTTGTGTGTTAGTACACATTTCCATTTGTCTATAAGCAGGGATAGAAGCAGACAGTGGAGAGCTGAGCTCTGAAAGGCCAGCCCCAAAGGCTGATGAGGAGTGTGTGTGCCTGTGTCCCCCAGAGGCTGCTGTCACACACACACAAGTGTGCAAACAAGAAAAGAAAATAAATTCACGTCTGACTGCAAAATGTTCCCATGAATTTCCCATGCAGCAGCACTTCTGTGATTAATCCTGACACAAAGCACAACATTTAGCAGCCTAAACCCAAACATATCTGCAAACAGCAGGACTCATGAAACAATGTCTTTGTTTAGAGCTGCCCTTGTGCTGATTATCTGCACTCTAACAAGAGCTCCATCTTACACTGGAAGCCTTTTCCTCCTTGGAGGACAACTCCTTGGAGTGTCTCTCCACTACCTGACTGCCAATATTCATTACACCTCGAGGAATTTAATACACTTCAGACTTCTGCTCTAGAAAATGAGACTGAACTCAGCCAGGGGCTTCAAAAGTTATTGGTGAAGACAAAGGGAGAAAGAGGGGGAGGAAGGGAGGAAACTGCCAAAACCAGAGACACAGGGGATGATCTCACAACTCTCCTCTCCTTGGGAAACCATGAAAATGTGATCGGTGCAGCTCAACCATGACACGTAAGAGCTGAATTAGAGTAAAGCCTTTTTCTCATGCCTTCACATGCCACGAATATGGAATATTAATTTAAGCAATAACTTATTACAGCCTCTGGAAAAGCTATGAAATAACTGTTAGGAACTGGAATACACAGACAGGGGCTGCAGAGCACAAACCCACAAATGCTCACCTTGCAGACCATCTCTGTCAGCTCAACCAACACAAATGGAAACCAACTCTGCTTTCTTATATGCACAGGATGAATGGAATGGTGAGTGATCCTTGCAAAGAAGAAGATCAAAGAGTGGAACAGCATTAAAAAAGGCTGGTGTGCTTGCACAAACTGTTTTCATCTATAACCATTCAAAAACCCCCACACCAAAACAGATTTTCTTGAGATGTATGACTAGAGATTATAACCCTTCAAAAACTCCAAAATCCTCTGGGTGGAGATCAAATTAGTATCATCACCATCCTCATTATTTTTCCTTTTTCAACTACACTACAACTTAAAATATGCTATGTATGTACTTTTCTATGTACACATCATATGAAAAAAAATTTCTCAGCCAGAAAAACAAACATAAACAGGCTTAAGTTTGGAGAAAATACTTCTTCCACATGGCAATACAAATGGATAGTTTCAACTTAAATGAAAACATTTTGCAGAACTATAAACATTTTAAAAAACTAAAAGGAGAGTGCCTCATCACTATAGGTACTCTTCCATACACCATCTCTAATTATGCAGGCATAGTCAAGAGCAGATTATCAAAAAAGCTGACAAACAGCAAAAAGAAACTCAGCACAGATAACTGGAGTTGGAAAAAGTTAAATCTTACACTTCCATGCCTAGCAAACAGAAAAGAACAGATTTCATAATGTTGGATGCTGCTCACATCTGAAAATCTGGCTTAAATAAATATATGAGAGAAAAAAGTAAGAAAGCCAAGATACTCTATTTTCCTCAAGCCAGGTTTTGAAGCCTAAATTTAAGAGAAGAAAAGAGACAGTTTTGATTATTACATGGGAAGGCTGATATACTGCAGACAGTTGTCAGGAAATCTTAGGCCACACACTAATACTAGAGCTGAGTTTTGGGTTTAGGTATCCAAACGCACAAACCTATGTACCTTGAATTATTTTATCAAAGGAACAATTTACATTCCCAAGCATAATACTGTCATAATTTTAGACACATTACACCTAAGAAAGAAGAGAATGTTTTGTATACAATGGCTGCTGTCTTTCCTCCTTAAAATAACATTCAACTATTATTGCCATTTCTAGAGTTTAAGAAAGAACTTTACAATATATATATATTTTTGAATAGCTTTCATTTCTAGAAACAATAAAAACCACCCTCCAAAATGCAAACAAAGGTTTAGACATGTTCACTTGAAGGTGTAATCACTTGGCTAAGTAATTTTCACTACAGGACACAGGAGGTTTCAGAGTCACGAGGCACAAACTGAAGCAGAGCAGCTCAATGCACCAATTATTCCTTTGGTGTCTGAGCGCCCTCTGCATCTTTTGAGGTGCACATTGATTTAAAGGTCTGCTTTAAACAGACTCCCAAACTCCCTTTTTTCTCTTGCCAACCACTCCCAGGCATGACTTTTCTTTCTCTGTTTTGAGGAGTAGTGGAGAGTAGGGAATAATCTTCTTGCTTTACTTAGAAATGACAAAGGTCAGTCACAGTCAGGGCATAGGGCAAAAGAATGGAAGGATGAGTTTTAATCCTCTCCTTAGCCAAAAATGTGACACCTGCAAAGTGACCTGGTGGGAGTTTGTGGCACTGTTATATGGCAATGGCTGAATTTCACCCTCAAATTCTCACATTGAATGGCCAAGTCTCAATCTGGGCAGGACATAGGTACAGGACAGACAGAGCTTTCACTTCAGCACACCAACAGAAGCTGGCTGTGCACTACAGTTGCAGGCTGTTTTTCACTCCTACAGCATTTTTCAAATCCAACTGTGTGATAAAACAACTATGAGCTGGTAGTAGTCGGAAGGTTTGGCAATTTTATTTTATCTTTTTGCAAGACAGTTTTCTACACTGAGTAACCTGCTACTTCAGAAATGGTTAGAAGAGCTGAAAAGCACCTGCAATATACATTGCCTACAAAATATTTCAGCAGTCAGTGAAGTGTTCATACAAGACTTGGGGGGTTTTGTGCTGCCTGAACAGCTCCATTCCAGGCTTCTACTAAACAGTATTGCAGCAACTGCAGTTTCAGAAGCATTGGCACACAGGCAGGGATGAAAGATCATCTGCCAGAGAGATCATAGCAAATTAAATAGGAACAGGCTTAGATTTGAGCTGCCTTTAAAGGGACACTGATAATGTGAGGCTTCGAGCAGGCAGGGCTTCCCCAAAACTCAAGGTAAAAGAAATATGAGGGTGTTGGGAGCACAGAGAAAACTTCTGTGGCCAGTAGGACAAATGGACAGCTGAGCTAATGCTGAGCTATGCCTCACTGAACTCTACTTTACACCAATTTTTAACTGCATGGTTTACTCCAGAATGTACAGCCTCCAGTTCCAGAGAATGGGGAAAATGAAGTTTCTGTCAGCTGTGTAGGATGATGCTTTTTCTACTCAGATGTATCCATAGCATCTCTATATTGCCTATCCCCCCTCATCATCACCTCTGGAACAGAGCTTCCAAATCCACATTTTTCAGTGGTTTTGTGAGGAAACCATCATGAGCTGAAAACAAAAATCCCAGCAGCTGTGATATGGGAAGTCTCTCATTCTGGAGAAGAATTCTCTGATAAAAATGAGGATGGGNTCCAAACCCACATTTTTCAGTGGTTTTGTGAGAAACCATCATGAGCTGAAAACAAAAATCCCTAAAGGGCAGGCTCCCAGCAGCTGTGATATGGGAAGTCTCTCATTCTGGAGAAGAATTCTCTGATAAAAATGAGGATGGGACCCTTTTAATACCATCCCTGCTTTGTCATTTACTCAGTATGTAATGGGAGACCCAGGTTTAGCTTCCTGCCTTGCCAATTATGGTGGAGAAACTTGCAATTCACTTTATCACAGTCATACAGAATAATAGTCCCTGCTCAAAAAAAAAAAAAAAAAAGAAATTCCACATTTTTCTGGCCAACAGCCCACTTGCAACTTCTCCAGTGTTCCAAAGTTCTCTTTCCCTTCGAATCAACCTAATTTTTGTATTTTTTATCTGCATTAAAAGCCAAGATGCATTAAAGATTCTCTCTTTCCTGCAGCATAGCCTGTCAATCAGCTGGCAAGGACATACCAGCACCACCATTAACTGAACAGCACAATGTTACATCTTTTGCACTGACCATATGAGAAACAGAGATCCTTTGGGTAAACCTTGACATAATCTTCACAACACAATATTTATGTAAAGTCATGGGGCAATTAGAGAACTGGGTGGAAAAAAATGCACATGACAGGTTATTATTAAATTATTTACAGTGTAATTGCAGCAGATCAGGTGCACAGCAGAAATCTTATCCAACTTTTGCCCTTCCAGATTGACTTTGGACTCTTCCTTCAGCAGCAGTGGGTGCTCTGCAGCTGTTGAGCTGCTGGTGGATCTGGGTCACAGCCCTGCTGAGGAAACAGAGCAGGGTTTGGATTCAGATCAAGTCCTGCTGCAAACTGGGACACACTCTGGGAAAGGGGACTGGCTGGAACAGCCACAATTAAAACCCTTACACTGAGCTGCTTGAACCAGTGAGGAGCTAAAGGCCTGATTCTGCTGTGCCCCACTGGACAAAAGCACCTCAGTTCTCCCCATCATCCCTCCCTCCTGTCCTGTATCTCTCTTTTGATGTGGTGGGCCTTATTTTGAACCTCATTATGAGCTCTTTGAAGCAAGAACCATGTTTTCCTATAGGTTTATAAAGCGCAGAGTACAGCTGAACTTGCAGGGATGTTTCCAATAACAGTTCAGTCATTTAGATAATGTTCTCCCAGAATGACTGAGAGTGATGCCAGCCATGTGTTGAGCAATGCTCTCTCTCTCCCTACCAACAAATAAGGAACTCAGAAGTTGCATGAAGTCAACTACCCAGAAAGCCCACAACAATCAAACTTGGTTTGTTGGCTCCAAGGAGGCAAAGATCTGACATCTGCACTATTAATATTGAAAAACAGCCTCCTCCTGTTTTATCTTAGAGTGCCTGTGGTCCACTTATGTTGCCACATATCAAAAGGGCAATAAACAGCACAGCTTAGTGATTTTATTACTGCAGTATGTTATGGTGGGAGTTAACAAATAGGTAATGAGATAGGCTTCCAGTTGTAGTTTTTAGGGTACTGTTACACACAACCCAGAGCAATGGTGACCCAAGGAACATTACTAAACACATTTGCACTTTTTATTGTTGTGCTTACAGGGAGATTTATGTAGGCTTTTTACAAACCTAAAATGGTTGTGATAATTTATGGCCACGAGATATTGCTTATAGAAAAATTTTGAGACTTCTAGGCACAGACTGCCAAAAACTATAAAATCTAGCTCTGAAACCTTGAAGAAAAGAGCAATAGGCTATTCTGTTTGTGTGTTAAAACCACATCTGTGTGCAACATACAGTAGAGACTTTACTGCTAAACTATTCCAAGATGAATAACCTGCACAAAAAAACCCCAAACGCTCCCCCCTCACCTCCAAAAAAATCCCACCCAAAACATTGCTTTCCAAACTTCTGCATCTCATGCTTTATGCTATATTGCAAGGAATCTGTTTTAGATCCATAAAGTTATTGATTTAATAAATCCACTCTTTAGAAAACTTCCTTTTTGGACACCCAAACTCCAAAATGCCTGATCTTCAGTAAGGATTATGGCAAGGCAGTAGCCTTTCCCAAATTTTAAGGCAACAACTCTGTTTCTGTCCTGAGCCACAAGAAAAAGAAAACATACAAGAAAATACAAGAAAATCAGTCTCACAATGGGTAGCTGAGGCCTGGGAACTGAGATACACTTTAGTGAACCATAAATGAGCTAGACTGACAGAACTTTTTAATGACAACATTCTTTAAAACATTAAAATAGTATGTAAAAGCTGCATTTTAATTTTGATCCTCCTGAAAAACCTCAGCAAAAGGCCAATTAAGATTTATGGCTTCATAACAAAATAAAGTGTCATCTTGTTCTGCTACTTGCAGAGACAAGGAGGGAGGTCAATGAGAAAGTATTTATTATTCTATTCTGGACTAAGAAAAATAAATAAAATCACAGTTAATCAGATGAACTATTTATAAATCACAACATGTAATAAGGGATGGCAGACATTATAGAGAAAAAAAAAAAATCCTCTAATTTATTTTTACTCTGGTGGTCAGCAGAGCAGGGACAGTGGAAAACAGAGCGTAGCAGAGTGCGGCATTCCAACCTCATTCCTACCTTAATAGGCTTGGTGGGGCCCCCTGTTTGCAACTGGCAAAACTCCAGAAATTACCCCACAATATCTGTCTTAGCAGGCTCAGCAGGAGATCCTGCAAACAGCCCTCACCCACTGAAAGCCTTAATTTTGGCTGTCCCTGCCAGAACTGGGATATTTTCAGCATACAGCCCAGGAGCACACCAGCTAAGCAACCAGCAGCTCTTTAGACAAGATAAAATCATGAAACTCATCTAGTTTTAATTGCAGAAATGAAACTTTTTCCCTTAGAAAAAACTATTTTTTTACAAGGTGGGTGATTGCATGCATGTACACAGTGTTTGCTCATACAGAGCCTTCTCTTCCAAAAGTTTTAGAATTAATAAATTAACAAAAACCTGCTCAACAAGCTGGTTTTTAAATGAACCTACAAAAGGCACATTTGACAAGAATTTTTAAATAAATCCCAAAACAATATAAATAAATGTATCAATAGTTACCTTTATCTAGGTTGTAGTGTAGTAGTGGTAGTAGTATCATTCAAATACTATGAATGTTTAGTTTGAGAATAAGGTGGTGTGACATCACTTATTTCTGACAGAACCAAATTCCAGGAAGAACAATTTAGTTATTACTTCAGGATATCAGTTAAAAGTGAAAATTACAGCTTTTCTGGTTATATAGGGTAGATGATCCACTATAAAACCTTTGTGTTTACTCTTTTTACACAGCTTTCAGCCATCATAAAAATCTTCCTTAACCTTCATGGCTCCCAATTTTCAATCTGGCAGATTGCCTGTTCTAAAAATAAGTAAGATGTTATAAATCAAAACAGAGAATGTGATCTTTGAAAGTAGAACAGACATGAAGAACCTTACTGTCTACCACAGTGCTTCAGCAAAACATCATGATGCTGGAACACAAAAAGAAGTTGTTATCAGTCATGAACTGTAGGTTCATCCCTAGAAATCAAGATTTCCTTGGGTGGAATACAATGTAAATGAAAAGAGAAGAGAGAAAGTCTGAGCGATCCACACAGACTCTCAGTATCACTAACATATAAAAGAAAACCCCCCCACAGATCATTGTCCTTACTAAGTGTTCATTATCACTTAATTCAGCTAAGTTGCTGAAGTGCCTGTATTTTGAAAGGGTAGGGAAAGAAATAAAGTCTTCCCAGGAGGGAATAAAGCAGAGCACTGTTACATAAGAATAAATAAAAAGTTAAGTATGCTCATGAGATCGTGCATGTAATTATCTGATGGTTAGTTAATTAAATTAAAAACCAGATGTAATTCTGTATAGAACCAGAGATTTTATATATTAAACACTTACATAAACTGCAATAAATTTAATTTTGAACTTCTGGATTTACTGAGCCTGGTCTTTGTATCTCTAAGAAATTCAAAAGTAAGAAGCACATTTGAACGTATGCCCTTGCTGATCAAAATTGAAACAAAAGGTAAGATCCTTGTTTGACAACTCTCTGAGAAAGCAGCTGAAGCTTTAGACATCATTTTACTCCTGGACATCACCACTTTGAAACTGGCCAGGCTCCACCAGATGTGAGCAGCAACGAAAGCGCTGCTCAGCACAATCAATATATCAACATAAACCACTAACATGGTGTTGTTTTGGCTGTTGCACTCCATGGGTGTAGAAATTCCTTCCTGTGGGAAGTCAACAGGAGAAGTCCGGCATGTGGTCAATCCAACCCAACCCAATTCAGTCCAGTCCAATCCAATCACCCTGTAAAACCCCAGGCCATGCCAGCCCCCAGCAGCAGTGACAGCGACATTTTTTGCTCAATGCCAACAGGTTGGCTCAGCTCTGCTTTCCCTGATTGTGTGGTATCAGTAAAACCATGATCAAGGCTCTTCTGTAAGCACAGGAAAGCCAACACCTGGCACCATGAAACAAGCAGAGAAAATAAGGAATAAAGCAGAAGCACACTTTGAATAAAGGTTTCTGTGTTGGTGCCACAACAAGGACACAGTGCAGGTGGGGGAGAGGACAGCTTCTGGCCTCCAGATCCCATAACCTGAAGGACAAAATCAGGAGAACATGGGGCAGGCCCAAGAGCCACAGCATGGAAGGAGGCAGCAGTAGGGAGAACATGCTCAGTTCCAGCCTCTCCCTAAGCACAGCAGCACCATTTCCCAGATGTCTTCCTGTTCCATGGGGCAGAGTGGCCACAATGGAAAGCACCTGGCTTGGGATGCTGCTCAGATGCTCTGGTGGAAGTGTGAATATCTGGGTCCACCCCTCTGCCAGGATGGTCTTGTTTTCTGAAGTCTTGGGACTCATCACTGACTCCACATGTTCGAAGAGCATGGAAAAAATGTCTGGAGTTTTTGGTTTTCTTCCCTCTAGACCTACACTAAAATGTACTTATTTCCTTTCAGTTTCATCATAAGGTCTGTGGTTTTATCATCACAGCTCCTACTATGATAGCGTTCTGCCTACACTAAGGATTTGTTAGCAACAGGCACCCACCCACCTGTGCAACCCACTGCTCCCTCAGTTGATATTGTTCAACTCCTCAAGGCTGAAACCAGAAGCCTGCACCCCAAAATGGGCAGCAAACCCCAGGCTGTGACTCCCTCAATCTGTGCCCTCACCTTGATGGACCATGGAGCTGATGTTCCCCTGTGACAGCCTTGGGAAGGCCCAGGGAGGGAACCCTGCCTGCTCTTGTGCCTGTTTGTGTGCAGATCGGCTTCTTATCATAGAATTTATAAATGTTTGCCAGCAATATCTCCTAAATAGCTGTAAAACTCCCTCCACAATTGTAACAGGCAAATTGTCTTGGTATTTAAGACAAAATACCAACTGCAAAGGCAGGGATAAATACTGTAGGCAGAAAGTCTGTTTTCCTTAAATTTGACTTCAGCTCTGGGAACTACATAATTCCTCCCCCAGAGTGGCTCCAGCCTCTTGCCTGCTCAGACAAAGCTAATGAGCACATTTAAAGCTTGAGCTTTACCTAGTCCTGGTACTTGAAAATGTGGAATATGTAAAACTCCCCCAACAAACCCAGGTTTCAGTGCTGAGAAGGCTCAGCCTCCTAATCCCACTGTATTCAAAAGAAAGCAGCTTTGTTTACATGAATTTGGCTTTCAGAGTTTTTCCCCAACAATCTGGAAAAATTTAAATCAGTAGAACATTCAGGCAAAGTTACAGATTTCAGTGCACAGAGAGCTTAATGTACAGCACCTCCTAACATAGAACAGACTTTCTTTAAACTGCAAACAAAGGCTGGAGCTTGTTTTGCAAAAAGAAAAATCACTGCAATAGGTCAAGATTTTCTAGATAATGGAAGTCTCAATAGAATATGCAGCCACAGCTGCCCTGTCTGAGGGCAAGTAATGATTGAGATATCACCAGACACTGTACAAAACCAAGAGGGATGACAGAGAGGAGGTTGCTGGGCTGTAGCCGAGCAGCAGAGAGATTAAGTGTAGTCAGGACACTTAAATCTAGGCAAATAATTTCCAAAGTCATAAGTCATAAGGTATCCCAGTGTTCTAGGCAGCTAGAGGCAACTAGAAATGCAAGCTGAATCTGTAATTTTCTTGTACCCCAACAGCAAATGGAAGCACTGAGAGAACGGCAGCTCTTACTGTCACTGACTTCCAAGAAAGCCAGATCCTTACTTCCCTAAGGAGTTGAGCCTCTGTCTCTCAGCATGATGTCTGTGTGCAAATGCACTCTTCTTCCTTCCCTCTTCCCCTATCCCAGCTTCTCCACGTTCCACCAGCCAAAAAACACCCAGCAGCAGGATAAGGGCAAAAAGAAGGGGGTAGGGAGAGGGAATTACAATGGAAATCCCCTCTGGACTTCGTTCTGTAATCAAGTAAGTGCAGGTTCTGCTCCAGGCCAGCCCGTTTTCCCTCTGGCTGTCGGCTATCCCGCCCTGCAGAAAAGAGCTGTTATTGTGCTCTGCACAGGTGCATAGAAAGGCTCCCAAAGAGAACTCCCAATGAACACAAGGCATAAACAAACTCAAGTGTGGTCTTCTCTTCAAGAAAATAATTCAGCCAATGTGAAACTCCCTCCTTGTAATAAATTAGCTCCTAAGAGTATTCAAAAGCTGGCCTCTGACCTCCTCCTGTATTATTCTCATGACCACCAGTGGGAGAGGAGGTCAAGTTGGTCAGTTCTTCTCACCAGTCACTGATGCCTCTTTAGCAAAGGAGGGGTGGGGGAGGAGGGAAAAGAGAAAGAAGAAGAGAGAGAGGGGGGAGAAAAATCAAATTTGCTTCTCCATTGAAACATGGGCTCAGTAAGTAAACCAGGAGGTCCAAGCCTCCTCCGGCAGGCGTCCAATTTTACAACACATTTGTAAGTGTGCTGCTGTCTAAATATCCCAAACACAGGGAAATTCCACACCATGGCTACAGCCAGGGGCCAGCCCTGTGCTGCCAGCTGCTGTGGGATCCTTCCCTCTGCAAAGCCAGAGCGTGGAGAGCCGAGGGAAAGGCCACCACTGGCAGCTCGCTTTGGCCGCCTCACTCACACACACCGGGCTCCTCTCCTGATTGGAAGCACATGAGGAAGGTTTAGGAGCTAAAAATAGAATAATTTGTTAAGTGGCACATTCCACCTACCCGTGCCTGGCACATGTGAAGTTCATTCATGCTCACAAGACATTCCTTGCCAATCTCTTCCAACCTTTTTCACTTAGTGGGCAGCGATTTTTGCAATAATACAGCATGGTATTGTGGCAGATAACCTTTGTCAATAAAACCACAAATTAATTTGCTTCCCATGTCACAGGCAGTTTCATAGGACAGCCCTCTTTTGATAATCTGGTTAGTTACAGGACTCCTGGTAAATGGAGTTCTCTGGAAAGCATTCCAACTATCTGTAGCTGGCCAGAACTTGATTTATTTTGCCAGCATATACATCAGGCTGGGCTGTGAAAAGAGCCCACTTTTATTTTTACTTGGAGTACAAAAGCTGCTCTGTAGTTTCAGTACCTCCCATTGCCTGGATACTTCCCTGCACTTTGCATTGCTGAGAGGGAAGACTGAGACTTTCAGCAGAGAAATACATTGAATATTTCCCTTGCCAGAATGATATTAATCTCAAAGTCCATTTCATTAGCTGTCAGCAAAGAAGAGCATTTTTATCTCTGCATTCATCAGTATATAACACATCTACTTGGCAAATCACCTCCACTCTATCCAAGCTCCTTCCTGTAGCTCCATGATAAAATCTTCCAAGTCACTGCTTTGCAATTACTCTATAAAACTATAAACAAGTGAGCATTGTCCCATTAATTAAATCTAAATTGTATAATTCTATTTTAAATGACAGTACAGTTAACTGGAGATGAGAGCTGAACACATAAAAGGTGAGAGAACAAAAAAGGCAACACATCTCCATGTGGAGATAATGAATAGGTTTGCCACCCCCCAATATTAGTAAAGTCATAATAAAATTTGTAAGGGAAATTATATTCTTGGGACAGGAAAAAACCCCAACCCAGCAAGGTATCTTTTGGTTCAGTTTTAAGTCACACAAATTTCGTAATGAGTTCACATTGTTTAAACAATTCTTTCTACTCTTGTTTTATACCCTACTGTTCTTCCTAGTTTTGTACAATATCCCTGTAAAAGACTAATTTATAACCTTTCCTCTGGGAACTATATGAATTTTGTGATTTAGCTACTGAAATGTACAATACATACCTTTCTGATGAAATTTCTCTTTTATGAAGTTAAAGCTATTTTTATCTTTTATCTTAGCAAATCAAACAAGTAGATCAAACAATGTGGAATGAAATATTGTAGTAATTCTAATATTAAATACTACATCTATTGTCTATTATCTTTCAAATACTGTCCATTTCCATTTCTATCTGTTTGGAAACAATGCAAGAATATAAACAGATTGTTGACTCTGACACAGACATGTGACTCATCCCAAACCAAACTGGCACATTTTCCAAGAGAGGAAAAAAAGACTCTGATAGAAACATCACACAACCAGCTACTCTAAATGACCCAAGCTGTGATGGCAATCAATTACTGTGAAAAATAAAACACGAATCTCAATAGAGTCCATAACCACAGAATTTTCTGTTCCACTAAGGTGGCAAATCATAGGATCTAAGTTGTCAGTTCAATTTCAAGAATGTGATCATTTCACAATAACACTGCAGCTGAGATAATTGAAACACCTAAGTGTCCCAGGGCAAGGCTACTGGTGATCTCACAGTTGCTTAATGACCTGAGTTAAAACAAGCAGCATGATCAGATCTCACTGAATAATTCACAACCAAACACCATCATAAAGGGGCTGTGCTTGTTGCATTATCAAACAATACAGATTCTAAAGTGTAATGGAGCCTGACATACCTAGGTTAGTTCCCTGCTCAATAATTTTACTGTCAGATTTCCTACAGCTTTTCCCCAGGAGCCATACTATTACATATATTCAAAACAGGCCCTGTTTTCACCATCTTTACCCACACAGGATGACTACTGGTTCAAGCTGAGGGACTGAAAAATGAGAGAATTGATGCAGAGGGCTTGGAGGAGGCTGCAAACTACAACGTATTTCTCCTACACTTCAATTCCAACCAGATACCTGAGATGCTGAAAGCCTTCAGGACTATGTCTTTTACCAGCTGGCACAGCACAGCCATCAAATTGCTGCACACGAGGCAGAATCTGGAATCGTGCACAGATGTAGACTGAATGGAAAAGCTTCCCAGTATTCACCCCTAATAAACTTGCTAGGGAGATGTACTAAATTTCATACAGCTCATGTGGGGATTCCTCCATTGTTTCATGATAATAGATATTAATCATGAGATCTGTGAGGCCATTAATATCCAATAATGTCACTGCAAGGCAGTGAGTGCCCAAACAGAACTCTCCTCTCACAGCCCATGCTGTGGTTTCTGTGGGAGCAATGTGAGCCTAAGCCAGGGTGGGACTGAGATGTTGTTTAATCAGGGATTGTGTGAGGGGTCGGTGCCTCCTCAGCAGTTTACCAATGGTACAAAGCTGGGAGGAGCAGCCAATAGCCCTGGGGGCTGTGCAGCCCTTCAGAGGGACAGAGCTTGGAGAGATGGGCAGAGGAACCATCTGACATTCAACAAGAGCAAATGCAGGTCCTGCACCTGCACAGGAGCAACCCTGAGCACCTGTACAGGCTGGGGGCTGATCTGCTGGAGAGCAGCTCTGTGGGGAAGGACCTGGGGGTCTTGCTGGACAATAGCTGTCCCTGAGCCAGCAGTGCCATGGGGGACAAGAGGGCCAGTGGAACCCTGGAGTGCATCAGGAAGAGCAGTGCCAGCAGGCCAGGGAGTGATCATGCCCCTCTGCCAAGCCCTGGGAGGCACATCTGGAGAGCTGTGTCCAGCTCTGGGATCCTCAGCACAGGAGGGACAGGGAGCTCCTGGAGCAGGGCCAGCAGAGGCTGTGGAGATGATTTAGGGCCTGGAGCATCTGTGGCAGGGAAAGGCTGAGGGAGCTGGGGCTGTCCAGCCTGGAGAGGAGCCCCAGCTGAGAGGGGCCCTCATCCCTGTGTGTCCCTGTGAGCAGGGAGGGCTCAGAGCAGGGCCCAGGCTCTGCTCCGTGGGGCCCAGCAATGGCACCAGAGGAACGGGCAGGGACTGAGCCCAGGAGGTTCCACCTGGACACGAGGCAGAACTTCTGTCCTGGGCAGTGACTGAGGAGTGAACAGATTGTCCACAGAGGGTGTGGAGTCTCCTCACTGGGGATATTCCAGAACCATCTGGACACAATCCTGTGCCCTGTGCTCTGGGATGGCCCTGCTGGAGCAGGCAGATGGGACCAGTGACCCACTGTGGTCCCTTCCAGCCTGATCCATCCTGAGATTCTGAGATTATGATTACCTGAGCCGATATCCTTTCCTCTCTCACTCCACCCAAAACCTGCTCAGCAAATATTGCCTGATGCATAAAGAAAAAGCAATAGTAAAAATGAAAACAAAATTATGTACATTGTCACCCATTATATTACAGGGTGAAACTGTTGCCCACTCTCACACATGCACATAATGTCATCAACCATTAATAAATCATGTCAGAAAAGGAGTTAATAAGAAAATGGAGGTGACGGTTGCTGATAAATACACAAAGTTCAGGGCAGGAGAAGCCAAAGTTCTCTGATATTTGTAAGATTTTTGTCAATACAAGTGGAACAGACCTAGCCTACATTGACACAAAGAGCTCTCTGGAAGATGAGAGGCCTGAACCCAAAGAGCTGCCAGGCAGCCTCTCCTGCAGCCCAGCATCTTGGGTTTGGGTTCAGAACCTTTACTCCCTTCTGCTCCACCACCAGCACTTTGCTGCTTTCAGGGAGTTGTTAGCTTTACAAAGTACCCTAAAAAAAAAAAAAATGCATCCAGAGTGAAAAAACATCAGATACATTCCTATAATGTTTTGAAAACATTCAAAAGGCAGTGCTGAATTCAGCCTCAAGTTATTCTTGGCTGATAGTGCAGTATTTGGGGGCAGGGAAAGACACCAAAAAGCAACACAATAAAAAAGGGTGTGCAGTTGAGCTGGTCCACATTCAAGCAGAATAAATTCAGCCATGTGGGGTAAGAGGGCCACCAATGCTCAAACCTTACAATGAAATTGGAACAGCACAGGGGGATTTCACCCTGCCTATTCCCCATGTATTTCTCCCATGTTCAGCATACAACAGAATTGATCTGGAGGGGCTGGCAGGTGTCAGAAAAATAGATGCAAGTCTTCAACACTGTGCACTCCCTCTGTTGTGTTACAGAAAGCAAAGAGGATGAAAAAAACTGCTTAGGTACAACTTGCCCACTTCTGAGGGTTATTCTTATTATCTCCACACTACAAAGAAAAATTATTTCTTTTCAAGAAGAGAATTCTTTGTGAATCCTTCCATAAATTCCTCTGTTCATAACTAAAAATAAAAAGTTTTAATGTCATTTAATTTCCTTTAGGTTCAAATATTTGGCAAAGAGAATCTTCATGTGTTTCAGAGACTCTTTAAAAATTCTGAATGGTGCTGCTGCGGAAGTAAAAGCAGAAACACTCTACAAGTTAAATAACTTTCAGAATAAAATTTAGTTTCCATGACAGATGTGTGATAATTTATGCTGAGGACTAAAAGTATCTTATCTTAATCTGTGTAGAAAATTAACTCCAAAAAAACCCATTCATTCCATTTTTAGATAATCCATAGTAGCTTCAGCAAATTGTTATTTTACAAAGTATAGCTGAATGTGATTAAGAAGCACATTAAATTGAACCCCTGGAAGTTTCCCTGTACTGAGAAAATTACTCAGCATGTTAAAATTGTAGCAAGTTTTAAAAAACTTGTTAGATCTGCAGCGTTGAACTCTTATGGTTTTAGAGAACACAACCTGCTTTTACCTCCATAATGAGACCAATTCAGTAAAAATAGGGAAGTCTACCTGAAAGTGATTCAACGCTAAACTGTGTTCTACACCCCAGTGTAAAAATAATTTTAATTACATTGATCTAAATCTAAATTTTTCACCATTTTCAGATTAGCTATTTTGGTAGCGATTTTTAAAATGAAGACATGAATATTACAAACATTTAAGTGATGCTATGGAATTAATCCTCATCTCTGACAAACTACTTGCCAAATTCAGCCCAAATCTGGGCATACTTTTGATTGCCCTGAAGGTGTAAGGGCTTTTTATTCAGTTTTCATAAAAATCAGAGCTGATAGTTTAGAGGCTAAGGCTGAGGAGCAGATAAAATTTTGAAAGATTTTTGTCTTAGAATCACCCAAAATTGGAAAAAAAATCTCCAAAAATGTTGTGAAACACAACATTTTATAGTTAACTGAAATTTAGTTCTTGAACTAGATGGAATCATTTAACAAAAAGATACTGCTAAATTCTTTCAAGTGTTAACAGATTAAACGAGCTGTGAGGAAAAACAAAGTTAATATAGGAATTAGGTGTTCCAGATTTAGGGCTTATAAAATGGGTTAGAAAAGAAAAATGAAGAGATTTGCCTGAGTTAAGGCTACTGCTGTAAGGCACAACTGGACCATGCCATGTTTCCATAACAAACCCAACATCTCCTGTCACTAACAAATGATAAATGCCATTTAATAAAAATAAAGATCCATTTCTCAAAATTACTCATTCACTCATTTTCAGGAAAAACAAAAGCATTAACTCCTTCTGAAATCTCCATCATCCCCAGCTTTGCCAGCATGCAAAAACAACAATTTCCTGGGTTTATAAGCAGTTTGCCAACAGCCTCTGCAACAGGGAACCGGGGCAAATATTTTCTGCTTTGAAGTGCCAAGGAAGGCCTGAGCTGTCCCTGTTTATGAATGAGTTTAGGATGCAGTGAACTAGAAAACAACTGTGCCGTAACAATCTGAACTAGCAAAGACAAAAATGCTCTATTCTGGCTGATTGTACCCTCTCTCTGTAATGTTATGCAGTGTTTAACTGAAAATATCTCTGTTACAATTAAGTATAAAAGTTGGTTTATTTTCTGAACTTCATAGGATTTTTACACTTTTTTTTTTTCCCCCACTACAGAGTTGTTCTTTTTAGAAGTGTTTGTAGGCAATTGGTTTTAAAAGGGCTCCAGGGGGCTTTTCCCTACTGTGTTAAGCTGTTTTGATATTCTTTTACAAGCCCAGTCTTAAAGTTGTTCTCCCAGATGCATTGTCTTACTAATCAGCTTTATGGGGTTCAAGGTCGCCATTCAACATTAATTATTCATTGTACAATTCACAGCTGGGGATGATGCTGAAAATGGAAAAATCATATGAGCATGGAAAAACACATTCACAGAGCATCCTCCCCATATTTCTTCAGATCAGAAGGAATAAGAAATCAGCAAGAAAAAAAAAAAAAAAGAGATAAGATTAGTATGGTACTGTAGAAATCATGCATAAAGATCACCTCCAGGAATATCTGTGCTTTCCCTGACTTTATACAATGTTTCCAGTGACCTTAAAATTAACTACAATAGAAAAAAGGCAGGTTGTGGGCATTGCTATCAAAACAGTCCTATGCCCAAGCTAGGACAGCCATAATAAAATCATGAAGAACAAACGAGGTATTTAAAATGCATTGATTTACAAAGTCAAAATGCTTGAGAGGAAAAATTTATCTGTGAATGAAAATTTGTAGCATGGGAAGAGGGTATAAATATCTCACATTTGTAGTAGTCCTTGCATATGTTTTAAATCTGTGCAGTGTCAATTTTGGAAAGGTTTTTCTTCTTCTTTAGGCAAGCCAAGACTTGTCACACTTTGACAGTGGCAGGAATGATGTCATCAGCAAAAAATAAGCCTTTTTTTCAAAGGGCTATTTAGATTTTGGCAAACTGGCGTGGGCAAGCTGCTCCAACAGATTCTGCCTGCTCTCTCCTCTGCTGTACTCATTCCTTAACTTATTAAGGATTCAAGAACAGTTGAGGCTTTGAAACCGTGCACAACCAGAGCCAAAAACTCCTATTATAAGTCTAATTATTCTCAGTTCCCTCCATACACATTCTAATAAACATAGCACTTCTCTGTGTACAATATACTGGCTTAACCGAACCTTTTTTAATGATAGTACCATATTAAAGACCTTCTGTTTTCTTTTCTGGTGTCCCATTTTGCAGTTAAAATACAAAATACTTGCTGCCTCCACTCAATCACACTTCTGCAATTACTCAGTGTCTCCTGATAGTGCTTCAGCAATTATTTTTATCTGCAGCTGGAATGCTTTTCTTTCCTCTGCATCTTGATTTCTTGGTTTGTTTAGACAAAACATGCTAAGCTGATTTCAAAAATATGGTTTACAAAGTGCAGTTCACTGCCAGATGTTATTTAATACTTTCAGGCTGGTGCTGTGTGTCCAGAAAAATGGGCCCTGTGCTGATTCTCTTGTCAATAACAACTGAGCTGACAAATGGATCTGGTTCAACACAAATATTGAAATTGATACCTAATTCTGGCACAAAAGTTTTGTTTACATTCCTTTCACAGGCAAGTCTTATTTTAAAACATTATCAAGTCCTAAGTGCTTGCACTCACACACGTGTACATCAATAACCAAGTGCATTTACAAAACCTTTTTTTGTTATCAAGAACACTCAATTTTTCTGGATTAATGATTTTTAATGATAGACTGGGAAAAACTAAAGCAAATTTTAACTACCCACCTTACGCTGCCTGCATGCTACGTTTCTTTTTTTAACAACTGAATGCTTACAGCACAGAATTTCATTGCCAACAAAATAGGCAGGCAAATTAGCCATTTAAATAGTCTGCAGAAAGAAACCAATTTTTACTTTCAGGTCTGTTTTGCACAGAAATGAAGCATATGAAAACACAGTTTGTCTGAGTGGACAGCGAGCAAGTGTTTAAAATTATTAAAATAATTTAGAATGTGAAATGTTATGTCCTTTGATATTGTAAATAGTTTCTAAAAATCTACATTTTAAACTTTTTCATAATTTTGTCAACACAGTTAATTTTGACTGTAAATTAAAGCATGGTGCTCCTCACCCCCTGAAATATATATACTTTCCAAATTCTGTCTAGAAGGTGAGCAGATAGGCTGACAGAGAGCAAATCTGAGATGTCAGCTCTCCATTGTTCTGGGTTTGTTTTCCTGTTTAGAGTTCTGCCATTTGCTCCACGACACCTGTTAGGATCAGCATCACCTCTGCTATTCTCAAAAAGAGAGCCAAGCTTGCAATTGGAGCAAACACAGGTCAATGCTGGCTGCACCAGCCTGAGCTGGAAGGCACTGAAGGGTTGGAAATGCAGGACAACGTCAGTGGCTTCATTTCAGGAGAGCACATCTCTACCTGCAGGTGTCCTGCTGCTTTTCCCTTCCCAGCTTTAACAAAGCCTGTGCCTCTTTCAAAGTTACTCATCGACCTGGGGACAGCTCCTGACCCTCCAGCAGTGGGGATCAGTTCCTCTGACATTAAATCAGGAGGGAAAAAGGAAGCATTACGTTTTAGCCTGCTCTTGTTGAGAATCTCTGCTCATGCAGTCCCTGAATAAAAGTGGTTAATTTGAAAAAAAAACCAAACAAACAAACCATAAAGCGGCAAATTTTTCTGCATTTTCACTCATTTGGAGTTTATGCCATGACCAATGCACAGTTTAACCTTTCAAGTTCGGTGCTTCAGTTTTCCCTTTGATTTCTGTTGACATAAAAGGCATTAAGTGTCTGACTTCAAAGAACAGCCAGTGTGGATATTTGTTGTTCAGCATGGTGGTCTTTGCTTAAATAGGCTGCTTCTTTTGTGTTCTCATTTTTTCTGTAGTTGACTTACTACATAAACATTCTGTTCCTAGCCTCCCTGTCTCACCATTCATCCTTACAAAAAATTGTATAAATTACTCTGGTAGCAAAATGTAATATATACCCAGAATATTTTCCATTTCTGCAAAAATGTTAAATCACAGTGTCTCCACAATTATTTGCAGTCACATCAAACACTATTTTGAGAAATTACCAATAATTAAGACATTAGATTCACACCAGCAATTCTACTCTCAAACTTTGGAGGAAATGGAAAACACATAAGAAGGTTAATTTCCTTTCTGAATTTTACACCAGGGACTACCTCTCTAGAAATTCAAAGTGGCTCAGTCATTATCCAGTCAAATTCAATTACATTTCTACCATGATGACTTTCTTCTGCATTCATCATCCTCGTATTAATTGCGTTCAGGGCATACATTTCTAAAATACTGTTCCCCTGAGCAAAGCAAGGAGGAAAAAGGCAGAAGCAACTTGTTTGCAAAGGCTGAGGTACAAAGCAGCTCCTCAGAGGGCTGTGGGCATGAGCTGTCGCTGCTTCACACGCTGGACCAGCTGCTCCAAATTAATGCAGCACTCCCAAACTTAACAGAGATGCATTAATTTATGCTGTTTGAGAATCTGGGACAGATTTTTGGATCAGCAAACACGCAACAAGAAGCAACTCCACTGCAGTAATTCTGGATGGGACACTGGCCTGTGTTCAGGCTGAGTGTGGCTCATGGATTATAAATAGGATTCCTCATGGCTCTCTTCCACAAAAATGGTGATAAAGCATACCCAGAGCACAACCTGCATCAAGTACTGGGGTCACAGTTTAGAAATTACATCATGATGCTGCACTGCAACCAGAGTGTGTTTTATCAGAGCTCCATCTCAAAACATCATTCCTAAGAGACACTCCACAGGTGTACAAAGACTCCTGTGGCATTACTGGAGATCCAGGGCATATTCCTGTTGCTGCTGGTGCCTGTTTTCCCACCATACACACAGAGCACTGTGTTGGAAAGCTGGCAGCAATGTGCAGTCAGCCACACTGACAGTTGGACTGGATAATGCCACTTGTTCTGACTGCAAAGTTCTGAGAAGCTTATGCTGAGGAATATGAGTTTGTTCACAATTCTCACCAGGAAAACAGCACAATACCATGAAATCCCATAAATCTTCTGGGAAAGGAGCAGACAGAACTTCCAAAAAGTCAAAGATGAGGCAAACCTTTTTTCATTTCATCCCACTTGTGAGCGCACTTTCTACTGCTGAGGAAACACACCTGGACCCAGAACACTTCACTGGAGAGTTTGGAGGCTGCTGCAGCCCAAAGAGTTTGGCAAAACCTTCTCTTCCCTGTCCCACCTGGGTGCCCAGCACAGCTACTGTCCAGCTGTGACAGGTTCTTGCTGGCTTTGCACCTGCAGCTCCTCCTGCCTGCTGCTGGCACAGGGAGCAACAGGAAAAACAGGTATGGCCAGAGGACAGCTGAACTGTGCACAGCAGGCTCTGCCTTTTGGCAGAGGGGAAAAGTGACACCAAAGGACTCCAGCAGGATTTGAAAGCACTCTTTGGTGCTGCCTATATTTGTGGAAGTATTGGCAGATTGCAGCAGAGAAAACAAAAGGGGGGAAAAAAAAAGAGTGAATGCTGTGGACAGCAAAGGCCAGCATTCCACATCACTGCAGCACCCTTGAGGCATCAGGGCTGTTGTTTTTATAAATGGATTTGGAATTTCCCACAAGGCTACTTAAGGAATCTGAAGGGCCATATGAAAAGGAAAAAAAATTGCTCTTCATGAGCTGGTATGGCCCTGTCTGGCAGGAATATTACTGGGATGATGTAGGACAAATGGAGAGCAGGATAGTGCAGAGATGACACTGCACAGGTGCAGTTGCTTTTATTGCAGCAGTTTTAGACTGATTTACAGGCAGAAGGAAAAGATACAGGCCCACTTGGGAGAATTAGAAAGGAAGGCACCTGCCTTATGATTTGTTTATTTTTTTACACTGCTGAATGGCTGTCTCCTCATAGTAAAGAAAAAAGGGGGAGAAAACCAGAAAGGAACACAAGGAAAATTGTGCATGGGGAATAAATGTGGCCCTGTATCACAGTCTCTGTGAGCTGGGAAGGCCAGGAGAACTTCATTCCCTTCCCAGTCCCTCCACTGGGTTATCTATACAGCACACATCCCTCTTTATGCACTAGATTCCACCTGCAATGCAGAATGGCATCAACAGTCTCTTCTGCAAAGTATTTTGAGATCAAATGTTTAAAAAAAAAACCCCAAAACCAGCAAAAACAAACCAGCACACCCCTCAAAAAAAAAAAAATACCACCACATAAAATTAATTTCTTCATTTGAGTTTCATGAGAATAGTGGTTATAAACTTCCTGGCAGTGTCACACTGAACAGTCTTTGCATCTGGTTACCATGTTGTGACTCTACCTGGTCAAGGTGAACTAAAATAACAACTTGGGGTTTGCACCATTTTTTCCACCAATAGCTCTCAAAACACTTTACAGAGGAGACTTAATAGAAATAACATCACCTGACTCTTCACATGCTCAGGCTGAGCAAAAAATGGTGTCAAACTAAGGAAAAGAACCCAGAAACTGAGAGTCCTGTTTTTTGTACTCTAACCAGGAAAGAAAATACTTTTCAAATAGAAAATTAACCTGACTTTTTCCCTAGTCCCCTTTAGAAAACAAGGCAGTAAAACAAGCTTTTGTTTAGCCAGGGGAACTTTTATCTGCTCCAAGTCAGTTTTACAGCAGTAATTGCTATCTGCACCAGATCCATAAAAAGATAATACTCTACATCATGGCCTGTATTGCTTTTATTGTTTGTTGAATTTTAAATGCCATATCTGTACTCACAATGGCACAAAAGAGAAGAAGAAAAATAGACTGAAATTTAGACAGGTGAAGAGAATTCCTGCCTACCACCCACATAGAGTAGGGCACATTAGCAATAAACACAAGGTGGAATCACAAGGTAACATTCCAGTGGAGACACCCCTTAAATATGAAATGCAGTGGTCTCTGTGGAGCATTTAGATGAGCTATTACATGAATAAACATGGAAATTTTAAACACGTGTGCAGGTAAACCTGTTATCATTCACTCCAAATGATAAACATTCTCATCTCTGGTCTTTGGAGAGAAAGGAAAGAGAAAGGAAAAAGAAGAAAGAAAAAGAGAAAGGAAAACTTGAGCCTTGTTTTTCTTGCACACTTCTCTGCCACTGTCACTTCACTGGAGTGATCGAGAGAAATACAGAAAATACACTCCAAGATCAAAACCTCCCCTTCTGCCTCTTCTCTCTTTTTTTTTTTCTTTCTTTTTTTCTGCTAGTGTCTTTTTATCAGTTTGTACAAAATTGTCCAAAATGAGTTGGTTTATTGAGTAATACCATAACTGCTTGAATTATTGAAGGAAGTGAAAAGTCACCAAAACAAACACATCCAGTCTGCTAATTTTGCTCGCAGTTTCTGAAGTGACATAATGCAGCTTCTTTTTAAAGCTTTCTTGGAAAAACAGCAATTTCCTGTGTTTATTTTGTCTTCTTATTTCAGAAAAGTCTCGCTGATTTGTGGCAGCAGACACAACCTACACGATAGAAAGTTTTTTACCACAAGAGGTTCTCACTGATATGATCAATGGAGAAATAAAACCCTTTTAGTATCACTGCCTTCATAGATTTTTAAAGAAATATTATCACAGGCTTTTCAAATGATTGTCATTCATGGTTCTAAAAAAGAATAGTATCAATGTTTAATTACAGGGACCATTATGCAACAACTTATGATTTACTCTATACCTTAAATTCTGCCTTAAACTTGATCCATTTTATTCTGCTAAGCAGAATGGAAACTCATCTGGTATTTGTTATCTTGCAAGAAATGAGACAATCTGTAGTAGGGCTTTTCTATGTTTTTAAATTACAATAGCAGTGAGAATAAAGCTTTTACATGCTCATCCTATTGAAAAAAATGTATTTAATGGATAGCATTAAGCCAAGTGGACGAGATTGTAAGACATATTTAGTGTGCTTTTTTACTGCTTTGATTTTAAGTCAAAACATTCATATTTATAAATTAAGCAGTTCATTTTTTTTTTATGGGCTTTCAGCTGAGGGGTACAACCATCCTCTGGTAAAAAGACATTTTGGTGACAAATTTTAAATAAACTAAAACAATCAAGCTGCAAGCAATGGGGAGGAAAGCAAGCAGAGGACTGTAGATATTAAACCCACCATCAAGTTGCACGAGTTTGCTAAAAGCGCAATTTTGTGACACAGTATGGAAGGAGAGAAAAAGAAATAGCCTCAGTACGAAGTTTCCCTCCTGTAAGAACCATCCCAAAAAACCCAATGGATCATGAAAAACAGAACCACAGAATATCCCAACTCGGAAGGGATCCCCAGAGGATCTATCTTTTCCTACTTCATGATGTGTAACCCCTACCAATATTGAGTGAGGATAACAGACCAGTAAATTGCTCATATTTAGTGCATCCACCCAGTTTTATGACATAAGGAAGGCTGTGCTTGCACACTTCTCAGACAGACCCATCATTCTACTGTTTTCTCTTTCCCCTACTTACACACTCACTGAAAACAGCCTCACTATGAAAATCCTGAAGTTTCTGAAGCCTTTTCCCAAAATTCACACAAGGTTGAAAGAGAAAATGCTCACAACCAGATAATTTGAAGAGCTAATATGAATGCATAAGAGAAGCTTTTCTGTGCTTATTTGCCACTAGCAAAAAAAACCAGAAACAGAGATTCTACACACACCACTCCAATGCCCCCAAGAAACATCACATTTCGTTCCCTTTTTTGCTTGTGAAGTGAACTTGAGTGTCACCTACTGAAGCAAAAACAAACTGTTAATTTATTGCAGGGATCAAGCAATGTAAATGTGCAGATGCTGCACTTGCCACCCACAGACTCCTGACACACACACAGAGGTAAACTCTCACCAAACCAGCCCCTCCTGTTTGGGGAGCACCACTGTGCTGACAGGTCTACAGTAAATAACAAAGCCCACAGTCACTACTGTCAGGTAAATGGGATCAAATTCTAACAATAAAGTCTTCAGAGGGGGAAGATCCTACTTTGATATGAACACGACTTCTTCTAAAGCCTTCCAATGCCTATGGTTCCTGTGATGGCTCAATATAGAGCATAATTTACTTCACAGATTTTGCTCCCTGCATTCTGAACAGCCTTGTAGCCAGCTCCTGACTATTTTTGCAGGCAAGTTCACTCTCCTCTTTCTGGAGAAAATGCAAGGAAGTCATGCTTAGAATTATTTGTTACCATTGTAGGGCTACGGAGTCAAATTATCTCCTCCAGAAATTCTCTGTGGAAATTTCTCCTGTTCCCACAGCTCTGTGCCCTCTCCTCAGAGAAGCACTGCTGGGGGACAATCTGGGAACGCTTTGCTTCCACACAGAGGCAGTGGATTCAGAATTAACCTAAATGCAAACTTTGCCACAAAAGCTTTACAAATCTTCAGACACCAATATATTCTACAAAGCTGCATGCAAACACCTTCGTGTGCTTGAGATCACTTGGAATCCGTCCCACCATAATGCAAGGAAAATCCTATGCCCAGGAAATAAAAATAAAAAAAGGAAAAATACACACACACTGGGACTTCAAACCAAAGCAACAATTTGAGCTCACACACAGAACTACAGCAAACACAAGCTGGTGGTGACAGTGGTTGGATGTCTGGTGAAATGTGGGAGCTGGAGAGATTTGTGCTTTAAAGAGAAGTTAACAGTGCACATTGTTTTCTAATAGCTTCTGCTTCTAGACTCGTGCAATACCTCTGGTTTTAATAGCAGCTAACTGCACTAAACTCAAAATGTATCAAAGCTGCGTGTCCTTGAGATTCAGAAAAAAATGAATTATGGAACTGGTCACCAGCCCAATGTCCTTTGTCTCCTGTAAGAAACACAGGTGTCTGTCACAGAAAGGCACCAAAGCTGTAACATTTTGGCTGCTGATGCAAAGAAGAAAACCATTTTCTGCAGTCAGACTCAAAAATATTAAATCAGCTACCTTTAAAACACTTTTAAAAACTGGATGTGTCTTAATTTATATTTGCAAGAGTTAAAAGAAAGATAATAGGGGTTCTGCTACATTTCAGACTTCTACTTTCATGAACAGAGATTGTTCCTGACTATTGCTTATTAGCCTAAAAGTTGTTGGAATTTCGGGGCAGAGGTGGGAGAAAGAGGAATCCTATCTCTGCAAAACCTATGGACTCAAACTAAAAATAAACCCATCTCTCCCTTCTCCCTGAAACTCCTTTCTGCTTTTGTTTGTTTGTTCTGGATTATATCAGTCTCTTTTTCATGCTGGTGAATCATGTCTCTGTCACAGCTGATTCCATTTATCTATCCTGGGAGAAAACAAAAGCTAAAAATAACCCTTTTGGGGTTTCTGGTGGGTTTTGCATGAGAAGGCACTGAATATGTTCATTCCAAGCTTGTGTGTCAAAGTTTGGCTTTATCTTTGCTAGGGTTGATTTAACTAGTAACAGTTAGGAAAATAATAATAAAAAAAAACCCAGAAAAGAAAAATAAAGCTTTTTGCTGTCCATAAAATTCCAAGTTGGCTAAAATTTAACAACATCTGCGGCAAATAAAAAAGGAAAGTTTTTTACCGTCCAAGTCAGTACGAGAGTATTTTATTTGCAAGTGGGAGCTTTTTCCCAAAAGCAATTTGCCATCTCTTGTAATGACCAGCAATGAAATGCACAGGTTCTGACAGGCTGGAGTATTTGTATTTAAAAGGCTTTTTTTTTCCGACTTTGAAAGATTTTTAACTGCGTAAAAATAATTAAATTTAGAATATCATCACAACCAAAGTGAAAAGAGACTCAAAGTGAAAAGGGCATTTTGTCTGTTCTAGGGTGGAAATCTTACAGGAGCATTTATTTCTGAGACCTCCAGTTGTTCTTCCTCCCATGTGTGTCAGATTCTACTCCATCTTATGGGAACTTATTAAAGTGAAAACAACAAGGGACTTTGCAATATCAACAGTTGCTGCAAAAGGGAAAGAAAGCATCAGCATGACTGAATTTTTTCTTTTTTTTTAAGTGTAGATTTTTAAATATATTTGGGGAATGCTGTAGAAAGATGTAACATTAAGGAAATGGTGGTACACTTAAAATGACAGTCTAGTTTTCTTTTTTAAAGCTTAACAACATTGCTGACCGTGATGCAGATGGTCACTTGCCAGGAGAAAGCAGTTAAACTCTACGGAGTCCACCAAGAAACACAGATTGTTTTGCACTAAAACAGCCCAGAAGTAAGAGATACATCTTTAGGAGTCATTGAAAAGGTGGTATTTACAGGAAAGAATGTCATGTTGAAGTACATATCTTCAATAATGATACTACTGAAAGTCGTCAGATTTGTTTTCCCTCTACTTCCAGATCTGTCAAAAAATCCAGGCTGAAAATCACAGGCAATGGAGGGCAGCAAAGCAAGAATACCAAGGAAAAATCAGGAAAACATCTCAGGGTGGGAGCACTCAGAGCTCTCCAAATGAAATCCCCAGAGCTCTCTGAAAACATCTCAAGGCCGTGTCATGAAGTGAGAAGGGATTTCTGCAAACAAGATCCACCAAACAACAGAAAGTTACTTCTGTTACTTCTGTCAGTCACTTGGCAGAGCTGCCCATGATATCACCACATTCCAGGCTCCTTAGGCTGACTGAGCTGGAAGCATTTGAGTTCACGAACTCCTGTCTCCCAGAGCCACTCCCAGCACACTTATCCTGATGGGGCCACGTTGAGCTTTTCCAAGTGTTCCAAATCTCACCTCAAGGTGATTGTGGGCTTCTCTCTGTTCTTCCTGCTGCCCCAAGAACCCAACTGCTCCATCATGTTACAAAATAGGAAGGAATTTTTTCTCCAGAGTTTAACTGAACGTGGGTACAGTGGGGATGCAGTGACTGAAGCTTCACCAAGGTGTGGCTGCTCAGCTGCAAGACACTCTGTATTTATCACCAGGTCAAAGTTAATAACAGAGGAAGAGGAAAAACGAAGTGTTACTTTGGAGGGACAACAGCAGCAAAATGTTGATGGAATGTATAATTTTATGAATGTACCCAGGTCACTTTTACATAGATTTTAAGTGTATTTGTTTAGCAGAGGGAAAAAAAAGTGATTTTCCATACCATTTTTTCAGATATGTTTGTTTTGGGTGAAGAAAATAATTTGCTATTGCATCACTGAGTAGAACAAGGCAAAAGATCATCTTACTGACTTTCCTCTTATGAATCAGCTTAAAGTCTGATCTACAAACCTACTCTGCAAAAGCTGCAAACAGCTACCGAAAACAGGAAACATCATTTTGATTTCCAAAGGCCTAGATAAGTTACACAGGCTGATACTCAGAAGTTTTCTTTCCAGATAATCATACCTGATATGCAAGTTCTTTGTGCTTAGTGTGGCACTATTTTCCTGCCATTTTTCAGCACGTACCCATATTTTAGCTGGAAACTTGCACAGAAGGTCTGTGGAGGAGTTGTAGAAGAACTCATCCAGAGTTTGGAACAAACACAGCAAGTTCTGCCACAGTCATCACATCAGAAGCTCAACTCTCCCATACTAACACTGCATTCAGTTCTCAAAATTAAAAATGTCTCTGTGCCCTTTCTCTCACAAATTCCAATTAGCAGCAAAAGTAAAGGCTGACACAGGGACACATCTCCCTGCCAACAACTCTCTGCAGATCTGGGAAGTGCACAATGCAATATGTAAATACAGAATTTTCCCCCATAAGAATTTTCCTCTTTTTTCCTGGTCATAGCCAGTGCAACACAATGTCATTTAAAATTCCAAATGTCCTTTATCATCGATGGAGAATGACAAAGGTGGACTGGAGAATTTACTGTTGCTGGGGTATAGTAGGAAGCACAGGAGGAAAAAAAGAACTTTTATTTCTGTCTGACCTCTAAAAATACCTATTTACTGCGTGAGTAATGGGGTTCTTCTTCCACTTCTGAAATCACTAGCATCCCAAAAATTAGTGCTTTTCATCCTGCAGCCTCTGTCTCAGTGGGAAGAGCTGGCACAAAGAAAGCAGTAACAGGGCCAGGTAGCAAGTCCAAGTGGGCTGTTAAAAAGTGGGGAACTGCCCAGACCTTTTAAGATCCAAAAAAAACTGTGGCAGAGCAAAAGTCCATCTTAAAGCTGTGTGGACAATAAAAAGGAATTCAAGAAGAAAGTTAATACTTTCTGAGGCAGGACTGAAGCTGTGTGGAAAAAACAGCTCTGCTCTACTGCTTAAAAGGGGAGGTGAGGGGAAAAGAGGAATATTTTAAATCTAATAATTATGTGGACTACTTCTTGTCACTCAGTGCATAGGTCTCCTGCCTCTCCTGCTGCACACATTTTGTTCCTTAGCCTGGCTCCTTGTCCAGTCAATCCTGGCACATCCTTGTTTCTTCACCCTGCCTTTGAACTGTGTTTCCATTTGGGCCAAATGTCTGATTTAACACTGTGCAATGGGACTTTTTCACTCTGATTCTTTCTCTTTGAAAGAGCCCAGCTGGTGGATTTATAAAATGGTCTTGTTCTCCTGTAGAGATAAATCTGACTCAGGACACTGTAGCTGAGGGTATTATTTTGTTCCTTCTTTGTCTGCCACTCCCTGAGTGGGTATAAAGGTTTTTATAAAGGTTTGTTGTTTTTTTTTTTTTCCCTTGAATTCCACACTGTACATAAACATCTGCTGATGCTGGAGTCAAAACACATCAAGATGCTTTGGGATACATGCTTCAAATACAACTGCTTATTTTCACATTATTATCCTGGAACAGAACTTTACAAATCAGGAATAAGAAGGTCTCCCAGACTGAAGTTTACCCTAATGTGTCATCTCAGTAGCATTCATTAATCAGTGTATTGTGACCCAGCTACAGACAGACAAACCGAAACCATTAAGGTGCCCGTACATGAAGTGAAAGAAGAGGGCCAAAACATTTAGAAATTAAAAGTTAAGAAGAGTAGCTCCATAAAACCTGAAAGCCCACATTAAAAAAAAAAATAAAAATCCTTGTTTTCAGAATAAGTAATTGTCCCAAGATAATTAAGGATTTCTTTTCAACTTTATACTCTCAACCACTTCTATGAGGTCTTTTGAAGGTCTGTAAGCAGGTAAGTGATCTGTATAATATCTAGTGCTGAGAAAAGGGGAAAAGTGGAAGTGGAGAGGCAGCAGGGCAGAGGGAAGAGCCAGACAAATATTTTGGAGGCAGCACAGTCTTAGATCACTTCAAATTGATTGTGAAACCACAACCCTGAGAGCAAGGAACAGTCAGGATTTCTGTAATACATCAGTGAGATAACACAGAAAGGATCTGGTGAAACAAAGTGAATCTCTCAGTGACAGGCATCTAGCTTTGAGAGAGCCTTGATGGCAGATTGTTGGTTTAAATATTGCTTCTACTTTTTGATGTGACTTCTCTTTTAATAATTGTATCAAAATTCCGACAACTTACTCCCTTAAGTTACTCAAGAGCTTTTGGAGACTCCCCACCCAGGCAGGTCTTTTACTCATAGGAACCAGTTTTGAGCCACACCTTCCACAAAAATAGACCTAGAGAAAGATTCATGTATCAATTTTTCTTCTGAATCATGAAAAGGAAATGAAAATACTCCTGATTCATCATTCTCATGGGAATTCTGCAAGAAACCCGTGTTAGTTCACATAAACCCAATAAACACCCCTCACAAAAAGAAGAGAGGCACATCTGTGGCTTTTTATTATTCCTTGTCCAAAGAGGCCTCACTTTTGATTGTCTTAATCGTAATTCCTGTAATTGCATTCTCTACTCCTTTTGTTCATTGAGACTCAGTAGAACTTTGCTAAAATCCTCTTTTGTTACTACCTATGAACCAGCTGATCTTTAACAGCTCATTTTGCTCCCTTCTCTATTCCCATTTCAGTCCTCTTGCATCACAGTTCTAAATTAAGTTCTAAAAAAACCAAAAAACAAAACAAAACAAAAAAACAACAAAAAAAGAAGAAGCTGTACTACTAAAAAGTGTTTGGAAATTACACTGTCCTGTGTTTTATTTCAGTGGTTATCATTGTTAAATAAAAATTCCATATGAAGGGGAAGCTTCTGTTCCAAGGGCACTTGGAACTAAAAAAATTTCTAAAAGCATTTGATGTGACTATAGGATGAGCACAGTGAGTTTGGGCATAGGTAGAGAAGAAACACTAACCCCTTGTCATCCTAAGTGACAGACTTGCAAGAACTGACATTCTCCCTTTAGCACGTTCATAGTAAAGCTAAAAGTGTCACTCATTAGCTCAGGTGTTTTTCTTCAAGGAACTTAAAGAACTAAGCAAAGATGCAGAATGCTTGCAAGAGCATTTCTTTGTATAAGAAAAGCAAAATAGCACAAAAACTCCCCAGAAAGTCAAATTTCCAGTCAGGTGGCTGTACACTCCCTTAGTTCACAGAGTTCACATCTCATTTTTGCTGGCAAATCAACAACAAGCTTCTGCTTCTATGATGATTCACTTGAATTTTGGCCAGTGAGTCAAAGCTTTTTTGCCCTAAAAGAAAACACCTCACCAACATCATTTACTACTCCCCCTAAAAATACTTTTAGCACGACATTACAGCCCTGCTTTTGAAAACTGTGCTTTTGGAAAGCAGCATTCTCTGGAGCAGTCAGACAATGAAAGGTTTACTGTCCTAAAAACATCACTGCTGACTAAGAACAGACAAGTATCAACAAGAACTTGAAGATAAATGCTCATTTCTTGTCTTCATGATCATAAAGGATTTTACTGTCTATAGGTACAAGTCTGGATAAACAGAGTCATTTAGCCTTGTAACTTCCAGTTACTTTTTTTTTAATATATCAGCATTTTAAAGTTGTCTTGACTTTGACCTACAAGCAGAAAACTAGAAAAAATTTTATAACTTTTTTATGCTAGACTTCTTCTTGTCTTCTTGCCTCAAACCAAAAATTCCTTTAGAAAGCAGGGTTAAATTCTGCCTACATCAAACATTCTTGCAGATGATTGACATCAACAAAATATAAGAACCATGTTACTGTTAAAAAAAATAAAATTCTAACAGCCCTATAGCTATGGTTAATACCAGAACAATTTTTACCATCCTTTGTTGTTAAAGACACTTTGCTGCATTGATACTTTGCAAAATGGCATGTGCAAAAGTGGAATGAAGATGGGATGTTGTAGAAAATGCAGTTTGGCAGAACATTACAACGATCATGGCAAGCATTAAGTAGTGATCAAGCACTGTGTTTAATATTTCCATAATAATATGAAGGAAATGAAGATAAGGTCTGTTAGTTTGTTACTCAAAACTAAGGGGTGGATTTTAAGACAGAGAAAACTAAACTTGACTATCAGAATATCTCAGTGGTAGAAAAATATATGTTCACAGATTTCTTCTTCAGCATCTCCAAGGATGACAAAGCAGAGCTGCTCCAATGATATCAAGGAGAAATTACAAGACCCAAAACCTGCTTCCCATTTGTGATTTGGACTTTGCAGGCTGTGTCTGATCAAAAGGGTGTTGTCCCACAGGCTGCTGTGCAGTGTTCCCAATTCCTCATGACCCTCAGATCCTGCCCAACAGGGATTGCTACGAGACAGCTCCTGGGCTGCAGGCTCAGCCCCTCAGCACAAGCTCATGTGTAAACACCAGGGCTTACAGCCCATGTAATAATTTGGGTTCAGAGAGCCCACGAAGAAAGTTAATCCACTGCACTTGGAGACTGAGCTGGCCTAATGTCCCATGTCAGAATTCCTCAGCTTTCTCCCTGCCTCTGTGGACTTCCACTGCTGACTGCAGATTTCACCTGCCAGAGCACAGCTGGGGTTAGCCCAAGACAGGCCAGCTGTGTTTAAACAAAAGAACTCAAATGAGAGCTAACAGTGTAAACCACAAGAGCTTGGACTTAAATAGCTTCCTTCACTTTCCTACCCCCACCAATAAACTAAGGCAGTTTAATGCAGGTTGATAAGGAAGCCATGGCCACAAGTGGGAAGAATATTTCTTTAATAAAGATGGGATCACCCACCTGAGTTGTCAGACAATTCTACACTGTCTCTTTGCTGCCCAAACAAGAATACTGAAACCAAAGAACGGGCTGAAACCCATTGCCTGGGGAGGAGTACAGCTGTTGTCACACTTTGACACTGATATCCACCTCGCTCAGACAGTGCTGGGAGAAAAAAAGACACGAAAGTAGAGGAGAAGCAGTGAGGGGAATAGTGATGTCATGAATAGCAAGTTCTTTAATGAGCTCATGCCCCTTCTATTTGTGAAAGAGATAAGCACTCTCTGAACAAGGAACAGGCAAAGATAAGATTAAATAACCTCCAGCTCTTCATTAGCTCATGCATTAAAGCGTTACAATGCTGAAACTGGAGATTTTGGAAATGTTCATTATTAGGGCTCAGGTGATGCAACTGAAAAGGGAAGATGACTGTGTGATACTATGAGAGTTTTGGGGTTTTTCTCAATTGCTATAATTTTCTTGTAGAATACTTGTCTGAGATAAATACTGAATGGATAAAGTAAGGGCATATATTTTGGGTTTATATTTCTAATTTAATTGCAGAGGCCTGAGATATGGGCTGTGGCAAACTCTTTAATCCAAACACCTGAACTAAGGTTCATGTTTTATGCACTAGAGAACTCCAAAAGCTTTACAATATGCTTATGAAAACACCAAAATAATTTTTATAAAGTTCTACATTAATCTGCGAGATGTTTGTTTCTTGCATCAATTAAACCAGCTGGTAAAATCTGCTAAACTGTGGCTAGGTGTTTATCTGTTGAAGGGGAAGAAATCTGCCCTTGCAAACAAACACAAATTTTATTTTACCCTAGGCCACCCACAGTGTGTTTACTCATCACACACAGAGACTTGCTATAAAGTAAGCAGGAGGATAATTCTGCCTTAATTTTCAGGGTTTAATAAGTGATAAAATTAAATTTAGGCTCCAAGTAAATATGCAGCGGTTCAAGCACACCAGTTGGTTTACTTTCACAACCAGGCAAACAAACAACAAAAGAAATTTTAAAAGGTGTAATATGATGCCACAGGAAAGAGAGACCTCTGTAAGCCAGAGTATAGACACATTTCACAGAAATCCAATAGCTACCTATGTGGTTTTAGCTCTAAACCTACATGGTTCTGTCTCTAAGCCTCTGTTTAATCAAGCACATACAGGGCTGACTGTAAATTGGAAGGGAATGGATCCCCCTTTATCCTGGTTATCGATTACATTCAGCAGGCAGCTGCTGTGAGGTCAATGGGGAGATGAGCTGATAACAAAAGATAAAGATTTCTCTCCAAGCTCTGCAGATGTTAGACATTCTTCCTGGGAAAATTCTAAGGCCATCTGAGGACACAAACTCAGATTCTTGACCAGCTAGAGGCAAAACTCAGATGCTTGAGCATTAAAATGGAAGTGAGAGCTCAGTCAAGGTTCCTCAGCACAGTGAGCAAAGAGTCAAATTTTGTTGTCCAGGGCTTTTGTCAGACATGCACACACACACTTCTCCCACCCCAAAAAGAGGAGGAGAAACTGCAGGGATTGATGACAGGATGAGGTGGTTACAGATGATGAAATGAGCTGAGAGGAGCCCAGGTGAGCTCTGAAATCACCAGTAAAATGTGCAACGGAGCTCTGGGTGAGAGTGAGAGGCCCTCCAATCTTCATCCAGACAGGCGCTGCTTGCTGCTGTGAGGTCAACCTCATCTTTTCAGCCACAAGCTCATCAATCAATATATTATATATACACAAAAAATATATTCGGAATTGATAACGTAGGTTATCAAGGGTGCGCAGGTTGCCCGAGTTACAGAGGTTGCGTAACTTACTCCATTCACAAAGGCTACGCAAATTGCATAAAGTTTCGTGAATTGCCTCAGTTACTCAATCTCCGTAAATGAGTCTGTGTTGGAGTTGAGGATGCTGCGTGAGTCCCGCCGATTGTATTCAGCGGGATGGAGTCGTTGGTGAGAAGGTGAACTGTTTCTTTAACAAGATTAAAAGCAAGAAGCTCTAGAAGGAAGCGATGATAAAAATACAAAGATAAATGGAGCTCCTGTTCACTCCTTAACTCCTGTCCACTTCTCTACCACAAAGAGCAGACCCTGCCCTCACCACATCACACAGCACCAATCAATCCCCCATCCTAAGGGATTGACTTTCCTCCTGCTTCTCAGGAGCCGCAGGGGGAAAAGGGACCAGCAGGAGAAGACAGAACAGGCGCAACCCATTTGTGCTGCTGAGACCAAGTTTGGCACAAAGCAATTCTCCCTCAGAGACAGAGCAGTGCGGTATAGAAAGGGATGGGGTAATCAGCCTAATAAATGGTACCTCATTTTGCTTAGAGCTGACCTTGGGTTTCCCTGCAAGAGGGGACAGGCAAAGGACTTGCAGTCAAAACCCTCAAGGTACCACAGCCCTTCCTTGGCTAGCAAGTTCTCCTTGCCCAGTGCTTGCTAAACACTAACTGGCTTGTTTTCTAAATTAAAATTTAATCAGAGCTTGGCAGGTGGATAACATGAGACTAATAGAAGCCTTTCACTCAAGGTTACACAGAAAAGATTATGCATAGAAATCAAATTGAAACTTTTCCTACATTAAAAGACCAAACCAGTGACAAGTCTTTGTCAAGACAAGAAAGAATGTGAACTTCCAGGAACTAGAAAATTAAGAGATGAAGTATGAAATTTACAGCAGCCACAGTCTCAAAGGAGTAAGAAAAGAACTAAACACAGGAAGAGCACATGCCTTGTTTATCTGAAATGCCTGCTAAATGCTGCAAGTTCCACACATTTCAGATTAGAAGCGATTTGTACTTTTTTGTTTCAATAACAAAGTAGCTAAGTAAGCACAGGAACATGTCCAAACTAGCTTACACTGTATTACTGGATTTGGATTACTGCAGGGACAAATCACAGAACCCACTGGAGGGTTTATATTTATAAAGGGGATTTTTTTTTTTTTTACTATTTTTATACTAATGAGCACCACA
>VWYP01023745.1:0-97043 GCA_013400435.1 Pycnonotus jocosus | reverse complement strand
AGACTCAGGGTCGACCACTGGGAGTCGAAGCTACATTACTCAGCTCTGCCAGCCCCACACTCACATCCATCAGCCCCCTTTGCTTCTCAAGGTGTGGCTCACTTCCAACCAGGAGCTGAAGTTTTTAGAAGCTTGGGGGGGAAAAAAACAACTGAAAACTTTCAGTGAAATTTGTGCTTATCTTTTTCCTGCAGAACCAATAAAGGCAGAGAAGAAGAGCCCTGTTATTGAAGAAAGCCTCACCTAATCTGAGGTAATTTTCAGTACAATTTTGTAACCTTTTCCAGTAAAAAATTGAATCCTCTTCAGTTTGGGACATAGGGAAAGGTTATCCTCAGTTAACCTGCTTGTGCTGCTGAACATCTGGACACATCCAGGTGATAGTGGCAGTGGTGGGGAGGGGAGAGATACATTCACACCTTTTGCTGTTGCAAAAGGCACTGAATCCAGAACACAAATTTTGTAACACTACAACAAGAGCAGAGTCTGCCTTAAAATCCCTTTTGGGGGTGGGTGAAAGATGAGGACATGGGCAATGACAAAGGATGGATGGCTGGAATCAGCACCAACTCATTGCCAGCCTCTGAGCCACCTCCAAGAGGGATATGTGGTCTTTGAGTGCCTCACTGTCAAGGGGCAATTTCTGTCTTTAAGTCCAAGCTGAGCCTTGAGGAACATGGATGTGAGTCCAGATTCAGCCCCATCATCTAGGCCAACACTGGCAGGAAGTTATTGCCACCTGCCAATGCCTTCTAACCTGCACAGAGTGGGTTGTTGGAGCTCAGTGTTCTTTTAAATGAGTTCCTGGCCAGCACACTGAGAGCCACTGTAGCATTTAGACAGCACTGGGTGATGGCTAGTGGGGGCGATCTGGAGGTATCAGGGTGTGCGCCATATATTGGGGCTCTGTGCTCAGACTTGCTCCACAACACCTGGAAATCCACAGGCAATATCCCAGTCCAATTCCTGGCTCCAGAGCTGAGCAGGGACCAGGCCTCAGGCTGCTGCTTTCAGCCTCCCAGCCAGCTGCCTCCTCTCACACTTGGTCTGTGATTCATGAACCCCTCCTGCACTCCTCCTCCCTGCTGCTTTGTCACCACCACCAAACTAATTCTGTGCATATTTGATTGATGTCAAAGGCAGGCTCAGGATCTTTTTGTTCCTGCTTTTCACCATTTTCAGCAAGAGAAGAAAGATTAATCCTGTCTGTCTGAGTTATTACCCTGATGCCTGAAGGCCTATTTATACTGGGAGGAGGATGCTGCCCTCATCCCTGAGTGTCTACATTGCTGTCAGAGATACTCCTGCATCACCTCCCTCCAGTAAACACAGGCTGTGGGCTCCTGCAGCAACACAGGTCCAGGTTGGCCCTGGGATGGAGCTGAGCCACAAGCTCAGGCCCCCATACTGCATGCATAGTCCTGCCCAGCATAGGAGCATCCTCATGGGTTACAGTGGAACTTCTTCTCACGCTGCACATCATCAGTGGCCAAAACCAAATGATGGGGTAAAAGCAGAAGCACCCTGAGGTGTGTTCCTCACCTCCAGCTACTTGTGGCTTTAGGAATTGGTGAGGCTGAGGTGGTTTCTCTGTGCACTGACTCTCTGAATTTCCCTCCTATATGGTTATCTGGTCTCCCTCATACTCCCACAGATGCAGCTGGATCTCTGTGAACAACCTCCTGGGGACACCAAGCACCTTTCTGACCTCCCCCACAGATTATATTAGATAAGGCTGAGCTCAATGTCTGTGTGAGTCTTGGCTTTGGCCCCAGGGCCACCAGTTTCTTATTTGGGAATACTTGGATTTTCCATCAGAAGCCACGAGCAAAAAGCGTGGTCCCTCCTGGCTTCTCTGCTCCCACCCCTGCTGCTCTGCTGCAGCTGAGCTGGATCCCTTTGCTGAACAGACAGCAGCAGGCTCTGGTCAATTGGCCTGTAAGGAAATGGCAGCAGGTGGGATCTGGGTTAGGCAAGGATTTAGCCAAGATTAGCTGTGTTAACAAAATCTTTAATCCAGCCCTACACCAGATTCACTCCAGCTGTGATGGCCAGAGGCAGCCAGCCCAGCATGGAGCAGGAGAGCAGCCAGCTGAGCCCCACACTCTTTTTTGGGCCTACTGGGCACTTTGAGAGGTTTTTGAGCTGTCCTGGGATGACTCTGTGATGTTGAATTGTATCCCCATTCATCTGTTTAGCCCAGAAATACATTTTGTGCCTTTAAAACTAGATCCAAGAGTGAAGGTGGGGAGAAGAAAAAGTGGCGGAATATTTTCATGGCTGTATTCAAAAACATGGAGATAAGGGCTTCAGCCATCTCTTGGTGCATGTTGTCTGTAGCACAGACAGGGAGTGGGAGAGAACTCTCCTTTGCTTTTAGTTAGTTTCCTTAGCTAGCTGAGGCAGAGAAGTTCCCTGGACTGTGGCTTTTTCTTTTCCTGGAACTGTTCAAACCTGCTCTAGACCAAAACCCCAGAAAAACCATTGGGAGCTCACGCCTGTGGCCCACTGGCTCCCAGGATGCTGCATTCGAGTGCTGGAGGGACTGAGAGACAGTGAGCCGAGAAACACCCACACAGGACCCCTGCTGAACTACAGAAGGACTTTCTGAATTTGCCATCTCTTCAGAACAGCAAGAGGTTTTATTGTTTATTTTTATTATTTTGGAGCTGAGCTCCAGGAAGTGGAGCCCTTCTCAGAGGCAAGTCCCAGAACTTTGAAATCAATTCCCACTGAAATTCACAGAATATTGGGAAATGAGCCAGGGCAGCTGTTTGGAGTCAAACACCTGCACATGTGACTGTTATGGGTCAACACAGTTTGGTTTTTAGTTGAAGAGAAGTACGGAATTTTGCCCTGTCAGGACCCTTAGACTTGTTTGGAAAGGACAGGGACCTCTCAGGGGCCAGTTCTTGGCTATTGGCATGTGGTTTGACCACTGAGAAAACGGAATGTGACTTTTGGTAATACCCATATAAAGCTGAGACTGTGTTCAAGTTGCTCTCTTCCTTCCCAAGGGGTCACCAGGTAACATCGTGGGCAGGAGGGGCCCGGTCCAGGCCCCGCTGCCCTCGGGAGCTGCTGCCCATGAGGTGGGATGGTCCAGCCGGGCTGAGCCCCTTTCCCCCCAGCGGCAGTGCTGGCTGTGTGTCAGGGGCTGTGCTGGAGGGCCCGGGCTGAGCCCCTTTCCCCCCCCCGGCAGTGCTGGCTGTGTGTCAGGGGCTGTGCTGGAGGGGCCGGGCTGAGCCCCTTTCCCCCCAGCGGCAGTGCTGGCTGTGTGTCAGGGGCCGTGCTGGAGGGGCCGGGCTGAGCCCCTTTCCCCCCAGCGGCAGTGCTGGCTGTGTGTCAGGGGCCGTGCTGGAGGGGCCGGGCTGTGGCTGGGCCATGCCCTGGTCCCTGGCTGCCGGTGCTGCTGCCCTGGGGGAGGATGGGATCTTCTCCCCCTGCTGAGCCCCAGGGGCCAGCTCTTAGCCGGTCCACACAATGAGATTGAGGGGTGAAAAAGAAGGCATCCACCAGCCAGGCTGCTCTGAGATCCCCGCGGCTTTTTGAAAATTCTAGCAACTGCCTGGCAGAGACCGTGTGACCATCTGCAGGCCTGGGTACAAATTTTCTCCCTTCCCTCACACATATTGAAACTTTTTTAAACTGTAACGCTTCTCCACAAGAGAGGAAAGGCTAAATCAAAGATATGTAAAGGGACAATGTGAAGATATCTAAATCAGTAAACGAAGAGTGACTTAAGTGGGAGAGATGACAAGTTGCCTTAGTCCTAGGCTGAAAATCTCCTGTAAGTTGTGGTAACAGACTGTAATATGAATATGCCAAATTATTCCTTTAAATCGTGGACAATATAAATTGGGGAGATAATTTGTGGATTTTTAAGAAAAGGTATCTGTGATTAACTGAGTGAATATTGAATTGGAAATTGTGATTTGGTGATCCCGTGAGAGGTTTGACCAGAGAGAAATGAGAAGAAGCCCTCTACCAGTGAAGAAGTGAGAAGACATCTCTGTTCCCTGGGATGAAGTATTCTTTGCCTTTGACGTTGCTCTTCTTTAAAAGGTGAAACCCCAGTATGTGTGAGAGTGCACAGCCCACACGTAGTCACAGGAAAGGCTACGTGATATGGGAGGTCCACAACTGCAGAAGTTTCTGTGTGGGCTGCTTTTGTGAGAGTTGGAGGCCACAAGTAGACTGTTCCTCTTGTGGAAAGTTATCAAAAGAAAACAGAAGAGACTTCTCTCTCAAAGACTCAATAAAAGTCTCAAAGACTGAATAAAAGACTATTTTATATGTGGTACTGACCTGGAGTTCTTGAGTTCTACCTCTTGACATTGTTTGTGAGAAAGTTAATATTTTGTGGTGGAAGAAGGGGTTGTTTTAGAAGTCTCATTTAGGTTTTTTTTTTTTTAATTTTATTTTCTTCTTCTTCTTCTTAATGTGTGTTAATAAAACTATCTGTTTACTTTTAAGTTGAACCTGTTTTGCCTTTTCATCCTAATCCTATTTTACAGCAGAAAGACATTAAACCGCTACACTAAATTTGGCAAACAGAAACAAAATTTCGGCAAATGTGAAACTCCTACAGTGACTCTTGTCTGTAGTAAGATATTTTGCTGCAATTATTTAAAAACAGCCCCTGCAAGCTCAACCCTCTGTCCAGGTGTTTGAGGCTGATGCCTCATCCCATGGACCAGGGGAAGGCTCTGTGCCAGCGCCCAATAGCACAACATCCCAAACACTGCCCTGTGGCAAAGGCATCTCTGTGTCCTTCCCACCACAGCTTCTGTATGGATTTTAAATTAATTTTTTTCTGAAATTGCACCAGTCCCACTTAAGAGCATAGGTAGCATGACTGGAGCTTTGTCTCCAAACAGCAGCTTCCTCTGGGAGATCACCATGGAAAAAATGGAGATAAATTGGGACAGTCCTCGACAACTTAATCTCGAAAGCATCATACCTGTTACAGAGCATCAGTGTGGATGTGTACCCATGTCCTATGAACTACTGGGCATTTACTGCTGCAGGATTCTGTGACAGAGGAATTCCTCAAGAAAAAGGGAAAAAGGAGTAAAATAAGGGACAGAAAGAAAAGAGGAGGAAAACAGGGAGAAATTCTTGCATTTGATGATCCTATGGTTCTTTTCCAACCTAAATGATTCTGTGATTACATTTGTGGAATCAATTCCAGTTTAATCCAATTTGTGAACAGCTGGTAGACTCTTAGTGAAAAATAGGTAATAGGACAAAAATTAGTAGAAGTTATTGTGGTTAAATATATATAGTACAGCCAGGGAAGCACTCTCCTGGTAGAGAAAAAGATAAAGGTAAATTAAATCTCTGCAACCTGCTGCTACTACTCACCTGTTGAAACAGGCACTGCATTAAACACATTTGGGGTTTGTAGCAGATGAAGTTTTTTGGGGGGGATTATAACTCTGAACAAGGAATAAAAAAATTCTCATGGGAGCATGTGAGTCAACAAATGTTTATGCTTGGGTCTGAATCCCATCCCTGGAACTGTCCAAGGCCAGGCTGGATGGGGCTTGGAACAACCTGGGATAGTGGAAGGTGTCTCGGATGGACTTTAAGGTCCCTTCCAACCTAAAGCATTCTGTGAATTGCTAATCCTAAATCATTTCCATCCCAGGCAAGAGAGGGGCAGCAGCCTTGGGAAGAGCATTCCTCTGGTCATGATGGGATGTCCCTGCTTATTTTCCTTCCTGCATTACCATCTGCCTGAACAGGCTGGTTCAGCATGTTTTAGAGATAAACTTAATCTGTAAGGAATGGAGAATGGAGTATTGGAAATGAGCAGGGTAAATAAATTAATAAATTCAGTAGTTACTAGAGAAAGCTAAAGGTAGCAGTAAATTATCCTTAGGATCATGCTATGCATGCTGAGTCTGACTTTCTGCTCCAGCTCCTATTTATCACCCAACTAAGAGGTGTTTAAATGCTCTGTCACACTCACCCATATCTCTCTGCAAGCCAAGAAATCCTTCACCCATAAAACGTATATTCCCAAATGGCTTTAACAGGTTCTGCTTTTGAGCAATGGCATGGCTTGATTTGCAGATTCCTGCAATTTGTTATATTTAAACTGCTTTTAAAGACCCTGCAGCATCACTGGCCTTCTCCTGCCTCAAGGAAGGGAAAAGCCAACACAAACCACCCTGACAATAAACACTGTGCTGTCTCTGTGCAGACAATCTCTGGCTGCAGCAGCAAATGCTCTTAGCTGCCAGCAAAGTTGTCTCAGTTGAAGGAGGAGATTGTCCTGCTCTGCCCTGGGCTGGAGCAGCCCCACCTAAAGTCTGGAGGAAATTTTAGGCACCACAATGTAAAAAAGATAAAAAAGTTTTTAGAGAGTTTCCAAAAGAGGGACATGAAGATGGTGAATAGTCTGGAGTGGCCACACCGGGAGTGGCCAAGGTTACTTGGTCTGTTCAGCTGGAGCAGAGGAGGCTGAGGGCAGAGCTCCCCAGGGGCAGCAGCACCTCCCCAGGGGCAGGAGCTCCTCCCCAGGGGCAGCTTCAATCTCTGCTCTCTGTGGCAGGGACAGGACCCAGGGGATGGCTGGAGCTGTGTCAGGGGGATTGGGATGGAGATCAGGGAAAGGCTCTTCCCTCAGAGGGTGCTGGGCACTGCCCAGGCTCCCCAGGGAATGGTCCCAGCCCCGAGGCTGCCAGAGCTCCAGGAGCCTTTGGACAGTGCTGCCAGGGATGCCCAGGGTGGGATTGTTGGGGTGTCTGTGCAGAGACAGGGGTGGGACTCGATGATTCTTGGAGGATCCTTCCAGCTCAGGATATTCTGTTCTTTGATTGCCTTGTTGAAGCTCTTGCTGGCACAGCAACAAGATAATGTCTCTCTCCCTCTCCATGCTTGCAGCCTGAGTGCCAAGGCATGCCCAGCATTCTGAGAATGCAGGGTGATAAGGAAGGCTCAGTGTTTGGTGCAGCTGTGTTCACCAGCTGCCTGGTTTGAACAGAGGGCTGAACACAGCACCTGTGGTGGCTCTGAGATGGAGGCATCACAGGGCTCTTCCTACAGCTTGCATGGTTGTTGAAGCAGCTTCATCCTGCAAGTACCAAACCCACAAGTACCAAACCACCAGTCCAAGCCCTGCTTTTTTTGCTGGTGGAGATGCTTTCAAATAAGCTTGGCTTTTCCAGGTGACACAATGCCATGTGGCTGTGGTGGTAGTGCTCCAGCTGCACTTCCCAGCCCAACTCAAGGGACCAGGCTGAGCCTCCTTGGAGGCACCATCCTCAGGGAGCCATCAAGGAAGAAAAACAAGTGGCCAGAAGTGATGCTGCTGATATGGAGACTCTTGCACTGCACAGGGCGGGATGTCGGTGTGAGCGTCTGATGCCCTCCCCAGCAGTCAGAATGCTGAATTAATATGATGCCTTTGATTTTACAGGTGTGCAGGCAGGGGTCTCCCAGGAGCTTCCTGCCAAGCACGAGTGACTTCATGGAGATCACCTTTGCATCTTAATGAAGATAGAAAACCTGATTATTCCACACAGAATTAATGGACTACCTGGGATCCAGCAGGAGCTGTGTGAAACTGCAGCTGGTTGCAATCCTACGGGGAAGTCAAATCTGATCCCACTCCAGCTCCCCACAAGTCTCCTTGCTGACTCCTTTTCAGCCCCTCTGAAATTTCTGTCACCCTGGCTTTCCTGCTGCCCCTCCAAAGTTTCCATCCCAGGCCTCTCTCCTTTTCTCCATGAGTCACCCAGGCATTCCCAAACATAGCATGATGAGGAAGGATGCTCCACAGAGAGCACAGCTGGCTCAGATAGCGATAAATACTCCAGACATTCACTTCCATCAATCAGTGCTCATCCTGCCTGTGTGATGGAATTAAAGTGCAGTGAAAGCCTCCAGGACTGGGATTCTCCTTTATCTACGCCCTTCTCCCCAAAAACAGAGACAGGAGGTGTCTGAGCTGCCTAAACTCACTGAGATGTGTCAATGTATTCAGTGTTTGAAAAAGGAGTAGGTACCTGGCTCCTCTGGCAGGAGCCCAGCTGTTGATATTTGACTCCTGTAGGTCAGCAGCCAGCTCAGCCTCTTGTTTCTCATTTTGAGCCCAACATCAGTTTTGTGTCTCTCAGAGGCAGCCCTGGAGATAAAAGTGTCACAGTGCTGTGGTTTTTCTGTGTATCCATCTCCCTGGAGCTGTCACAGCCAGGGGCCCTTACTGGCAACACAGGCACTTCCACCCAGGATGAGCGGCTTTGCACTGGGAAGATGTTTTCTCCTATTTATTCTTTTATCCTCAAGCAGTTGCCTGTATTGGTGCACATCATCCCTGTGTTATCCCGGCTGATGCTCCTTTAGTGGGAGCTTAGTCTTGGAGCTCCATCAGGGGAAGTTTAGGGTGGATATCAAGAAAAAGTTGTTCCCCCAGGGATGCTGGGACACTGACCAGGCTCCCCAGAGAATGGTCACAGCCCCAAGGCTGCCACAGCTCCAGGAGCATTTGGACCCAGGGATGCACAGGATAGGATTGTTAGGATGTCTGTGCAGGGCCAGGCACTGGACTCAATGATCCTTGTGGGTTCCTTCCAGCTCAGGATATTTCATGATTCTGTGACTTCTAGTGATGCTTCAGGATCATCCAGCAGCTGCAGATTGTCCTCCCCTTCCCCCCCAATATTGAAGCAGAAGCTGCTGCAGAGTGACACAGGACGCAGCAGAGCTGCCACTCTCTTGGCAAACCCTCTTTTCAACAAGAGGTGCATTGGTGTGGCATGAAAATGCCGCAGAGAAGAGCATGGCAGAGCATGGCATGCCTTGAGTCTCCCTCCAGCTTTTCCTCCATGAATGAGAGGCTTCACCAGCAGTTTTCCTTCTGGTGGAAAAGGAGTGAAAGGAGCAGAAGGGAGTTTTCCAGATGAATTAAACCCCCTAACTTTTAAAGAATTTTAGTGGAGGTGAAAGCAGTTTAATAGAGAAAAAGGGAATGGGGTCACACCCTCATGACTTTCCCAGCATTCAATATTTGCTGAGAAATTCCTTTCATGGAAAGCAACACAGTGAGAAGCCCCTTGCACATCAATTTCCTCAAGGATCCATGTGAGCAAAGCTCACCTTGCCTCTCCTTTTTAGTTTTGAGTAGATGAGGAGAAAATCTCTCCAGCTCTGAGGCACTGAGGTTCAGTCATTAATTTTCCATTTGAAGGCAATCAAGGTTTCCACAGATGCCGTGATCCATTTCTTCATACCACACTGTCCGCACTGTGCATGCCAAGCTTGGTACCTACAGTGGTTTCCATCCTTTGCTTTTTTTTCCAGGGGAAGGATCAGAGGGATGGGGAGGAGCAAGGGATAAGGGTGCTTAAATCAAGAAATTCTTCACAGGGAAATGAGCAGCTCCACAGATTAAGTCCACTCTTGGGGAGTGAATGAGTGAAAAGAAAAAGAGAATCCAGATGTGGCCAGGAGCATCCAGGACTTCAAAACATCCTCAGGAGCCATGGGCGAAAGGCAGGTCCAGCTGAGCTGCAGGCAGAAGACACACCAGTATCTGTATTTCTGTCATCCCATTAAATTTTTTAATTTTTTTTTAAAATTAAATTGTTTTTCACTGCTGCTGTGGAGAGATGCCAAGTTAGGAAGCTGCCTCCACTTGTGCATTGCTGCTACCGAAAACAGATGCCTTGCCAATATGTCATATCTTGAGATCCCTGCTTGAGCTTAGGGAATGTGAAACCAGCTCAGAGTTTCAAATTAATCCATACGTCACTATGCAGGAAGAGCTGGGATGTGGAGGAACGTGCCAGGGATCCTCAGCTCTCACCCTGCCACAGGCATGAGAACACATGACCTGTAGACAGAAGTGATGAATCCACAGCCCTCTCCCAGACTACGTCTGCTCCAGCAATTTTTAAAAAATAAATCTTAACTGAAAACATTAAATACTAAGAAGAGTTTTGAGGTTTTAAAATGCTTCTTCCAAATACTTTCATGATTTTGGTTCCAGGGCAAAACTTCTCAGGTTTTCAACAACTGAAAGCTGAACACTTTGCCAACAAAATATTGCTTGGGCTTTTGATCTTCTAGTGGAAAAGAAAAACAAGAAAGAAATGGTTTATTAAGTAAGAAAACAGTGATCAATTCCAAAATGCAAAAAATTTACATATTTGACTGAGAGTTTTTTATGAGCCCTGACTAATTTTTTCCTTTTATTTTAGGAAAAATATGATGGAGAAAAGAGAAACACCATCAAGCTGGCCATGGCATCAAAGGATATGATTGTATAATGTTATATTGTACATGAATATTATTGAACTGCTGAAAAAACTCCACTCCTTTGGGTAAAGGAAGTGGTGCAGATGCTTTTTAAAGTGCATCTCTCTGGAAACAGGATGGGCTATTGAGTGGAGCAGGGAGAGCCCGTGGAGAAGGGGGTATTAGGGACAAACAGAGAACATCAGCTCACATCCCAAGTCCACATTAATAAAAGCTCATCCATAAATACAGATGACAGGTATTGATTTTCCTTTGCAAGCTGAGTGCTTTCCCCTGGCTAATGAAATGCGGCCTCTTCCTTAGAGAGAGGTCACAGTGTGGTATAGCCACAAAGGTTTAACGAGGTAGAAAAATAAATAATGCTCCTCTGAGGGAAAATGCAGCTGATCCGCCCAGGTTGTATCCACCAGAAAATGTCTGTCCCAGCGAGGAAATAAGAATTCAGACAAAAGCATTTTGTGTTATAAGCAGTGCTGGCACACACTGGCTTCTGGTGGAATTTGTCAGTCTTCCCTAAAATCCCGAATGACTATGTTTTTTGTCCTTCAAGCTTGAAATATTTTGCTGTGATATTTCAAAATTGCATGATGTGGATCCCTCCCAGAAGACTGGGCGGAAATTTACATTTGAAAGGAATGAGACAGAGGTGTGTTTACAAACAAAATGGGGGCCTGCTGGTAAATAAACCCAGATACTGTTAGATGAAAGAAGCAATGGGTGGAACCATAAATTCCGTAGGAATTCCACTAATTGACACAGACTGTTGCTCACCCAAGGCTGTGCTAAATTCCTGGAGTTAGAGAAAAAGAATAGAGATACAAAGAAAAAGATGGGTGGGTACACATTAGAAGGGGGTCTGTATCAGGTGATTTGCTCATTCTGTACCTCTCAAGTACCTCAACCAATGGGGAAAGAGAGAGGGAAATGTGACTGAGAAGTTAGGATAAAATGGAGGCTGCATCCTCTAGTGATTTGAGAGACCCCCATGGGAAATGCTCCATGGCCTCTCCCTTTATTCAAATAAAGTTACAAACCTCCCCAGTCTCCTTTTTGAACATAAACCTCTGATTTTTGTGGATTAATTTTCTTGGCATTTTCAAAGCATTTTTTATGTTGGGTTTGTTTTGCATTTTCTTGGGCTCTCATCTGCTCTCATCCGCTGAGGAATTCCTAATCCAAGAACAGAGTCAATGGTGGGGATGGGGGTAAAGAATCACTTTTACATGAGAAATTTAGTCTAATGTCTTGGTTTGAAAGATGGGTACTTCCAAGGAAGGTGGGTACTTCCCTTGGAATACAGAATATGACCCGCCCTCCCTCTGAATTATTATAACTTTGAAATTATGGGGCTTTCAGGCAAAGATGTGGGAGAAGTTATAACAGTTCCTTAGCAGTGTGTATATGTATAAGAAGGCAACCAAACAACAACAATGGCAGCAACAACAAGCAAAGAAAAACAACAACAACAACCCAGAAATCCCAATAAAGAATCTGTTCCCTGCTCTTTAAGAATTTCTCCTTTGGTGCAGTTCCGGGCACAGCCAGCAGGGGCGCTGGTGGCTCCCCGGCGGTGGGGGCAGGTGCTCTGATTCCCCCGCGGCTGCAGGGGGCGCTGTGGTGTGAGTTTGGGGACCACGTGGGAATGGCAGCTTGGGCGAGACTGGAAGGGATGGAAAAAGGGCTTGCTTTACAAATGTCTCGATTTTGAGACAGTTTTAGGAGGAAAGTGCTCTGGAGTGAACATCTCCTATACAGAAGGTAGGTTTTGGCACTCCCTCCCCCGCTGATAAGAAAGGAATTTCTTGGAGAAAAGTGAAAAAACCTGTTTATTTAACAAACAGAGTGCCCACAGGGCATGGGTTAAAAATGAATAATGTTAAACCTCCTCCCTGAGGGGAAAGCTAGTGAATTCAGAGTTCTTTCTTAAGCTGGCTTCCTCCAAGGTCTGGAGTTGGGCTGCAGTGTCCCACAGTGCCCCGCCGGTCCACAGTGTCAGGCTCCGACTGATGGTCTGGTGTTTGGACTGGAGGTAAGCTGAACAGTTCTAGAAGAAGCCACAGAAGTCACCAGAGGATTGCAGTATGCAGTCCCAGGAAAACGTCTTTCTTCAGCTAACAAAAAGAAGCTAGCTAAATGCAAGGAATGTAACTCCCTCTCTGCTGCAAGGCTGAGCATGGGAGAGTATGACAGCTTGAACACAACCTGTGCTGAAGAATTCCCCTGGCTCCCTCCATCTCCTGGACCTAGCTTAAGCTACAGGACTCATTTCTGGGCATAAAGCCAATGATAGGGGAATACAGTATTATAAGTACATGTTATATTATTGGCTTTTTGCAAATATTAAAATGAATGCTATATGTATAATGTTGGAAAACTTTGCTGTATGAATATCGTTTATTTCTGCAGTTAACAAAACTCTGAAATAGTAGTGATATATAAAATGCTTTTTGTAGCTAACTCAGAGAATAGTAAAGATAATCAGGAAATTCCTCACGTTCTTGGATCATTGTATCTGGATGAAGAGAATGGTGACAGACGCCAGAAGAAGAGGAAGAATTCCAAAGGACACCCCAAAGGAAGAATTTACTGCCTCTCCGTTATCAGGGAATGAGGAGGGTAGGATGGAGCCACATCTGCAGGATGGAATGAGGGCAGGTTGGGGGAACTCAAAGGAGTGTTTTGAATAATGCATGAGAGTCTATGAGTATGCAACATGTTGATGCATTTAAAGAAGTGTTTTCTGAGTTAGTTTGTGCTCTTGGCTGAATGCCAAGCACCTGGCCGTAATTTCTATTTTTGCTTTTGTCTCTTATTATCTTTTTATTAAAACTTTTAAATTTTACCAGGAAAGTGAACCTCGTTTTCCACAACAGTATTATCATAAAATCACCCCAAGACAACAAACCTCCCAGGGGCAGCCAATCCTGATGCCCCAGCAGGACCCTCAGAAGCAGCAAGATGGAACAGCAAGAATGAGCAAATATCCCAGGGTGGTAGATGTATCAGAAACTCTGCAGCTGTAGCTGGAACCTCGGGGTGAGTGTCCAGAGGGTGTGGGGCTATAGTGCAGCAAAACACCTGGAGCAGTGGCAAAGAAACAGAGGGGCTGGGCAGTGGTAGCCTGGCTCCCAAACACGGCAGGGAGAGGCTCCCTTGGAGAGGGAAGGGGCTTGGGGATCCCGGGGTTTCCCCTGAGGCCCCCCAGCAGATGGCAAAGGGTCCCCTGTTTGGTGAGGTGCAGTGGCTGCTCTTACGAGCAGAGCTCCACTCACAGTAGAAGAAAGGCAGCAAGAGATGGAACCCCGCAGTGGTGAGGAATTCTCCCCACAGCGACCACAGCCTCTCTCCCCTCCGAATGCCAAGAGCACAGGATGCCTAGGAGCTGTGCCTAGCCCCTTTTCCCCAAGCCCAATTCCTGGTAACTCTGCCCCTCCGAGAGAAACTCCTCAGTCCCCACAGTAAAGCCAGCTGCACTCTTCCCCCTTCTCCATAGTTACTTCTTTTGTCTCTCTTAGGTACCAATCGTTAGTGCTTCTTAGCAACAAAAAAATGGGAGAAAATTCCCGAAGAAAACAGAAGGAAAAAATCCTAAACCCCAACACAAGGTGTCCCTTCACATGGCAGTGGTGTGGAACTGGGTGGTCTCTTCCAACCCAGTACCATTCTGGTATTCTAGGTTTCTGTGACTTCGTCCTCCACCAGTTTAATCCCAGGTACATTTTTGACTTGTGCAGCTGGGCAACTCTAGACTGTTGCTTCTGTGGCCAAATTTGCCACATCAGTATGACGCTGTACCATCTTCTTGCAGCAAAAATTGGGAAAGTGGTGTCGTGTCTCTCATTTTCAGGAGCCCATGGCATTGTTAATGCCCTGAGCATTGCAATGAGGAGAGCTGCTGACACTGCACCCTCTGTGCTCTGAGAGTGCTGCCTTTGCCCCTTCCTGCAGTTCCAGCCTGTGCTGCCTGTGAGGGACTGCTGAGGTGATAAACGCTGCTGGATCCACGTCCTGTGCCATTAAGATTCCTCTCACGCCAAGCAATTGCCCTCTCCAAGTTGCAAGGAGAGCCCAGTTGGGTTTTCTCCGCAGTTGCTTTGCAGCTCTGCCCGCAGTGGTGCAGAGCTGCTGGCTCAAGCTCTGCTGGGGGAAGGTTGCAAAGAACAATGTGTTTCATTTCCAGTGGCACAGATGATTGTCCACCTCTTGCTCTTGGCTGGTTATGATACATCCCAACCTTTATTGTGCCACATGCCATGGGAAGAGTTTCTCCCTCAATGCACCTTTGCCTCCAGAAGATTTTAGCCTACCTGCTAAATAGGCTTTCTAATTATCTGAAAAATGTTACCTCAAAATCCAGTTTTTCTCTCCTTCCCAGGATTTTACTTTCTCTCAGGACTTTGGTCCTGAACAGCATCAAGGTCAGAGTTAAGGGTGGTTTGAGGACTGCTCTGCTTTGAAGGGCTGTAACAAGAGACAGCCTCTGAATGACCTGCCCCTTGTTAGTGCAGTGCCATGGTTAGGGAAATGGATTTAAACTCATCCCAAACCCTGCGAGGGTGACTGAGCTGCTTGAGGCAGGATGGTGAAGCCAGGACACCCAGCTGCACGCTATTCCTGCTCTGCTGCCCTCACTGTGCCACTGCTGCTGTCGTTTGTCACACGAGGAAGTTGAGACATTAATTACCATCCAGCAAGGGGCAGAAGGCCACAGAGCCTGCAGGGAAGGCACCTGCATGTCCTTTCTGCTTAGCACCAGGCTGTGATATCCCTTGGGAAGAGGAGCTCTGGTTAAGGCCATGAGAAATTCCACCTCAGTTTCCATGTGCCAGAGGTAGGGAGCTGGGGAAGCCTGAGGGATGGGTGTTAGCAAATGGCTGTGAAGTGCAGGGAGCATGGGGCTGGCCATGAGAAATAGGAACATGATCCAAAAACAGTCCATGCTGCACCTGAGCAAGGGTCAGTGCCTTCCCCAGCTCCTGCTTGCACCTTCCAGGCAGGAATAGCCCATTTCCTACTCTCTTGTCAGGCATACTGGGTGTCCCTAGGGTGAACCCACAGCCTCTGGTCATACCCAAGTTGGCCTAGGAGAAAGGCAAGCCCCCCCGATGGACACTGGCAGACCCCTTCACCATGGGTGATCTGGATAAACAGTCAGATGCCTCTGCCACCTGAACACACTTCCCCACCATACAAGAGGCTTCATTTTCCTTGGGAAGAATCTTGACGGGGCTATTCCTGCTGAGGGTTAGAAGCAGATATGGCTGAGTGCCACTCTATGTCCACCACCGCTCACCCCGGGCTGTGGCTCAGGCACTGGGAGAGCCCTGGGGCTGCCAATGGGACACTCTGGGAGCAGCTGGATGCTTGCAGGAACAGCTGCTCTTCATGGAGATGGACATCTCTGCATGGAGCACAGTGTCACTGTACAGCAATTAGCTCCCGTTTGTATGGTGTGTGATTAGTGTCCCATTAATGCAATTAGCAGGGTGGCATTAGCAAAAGTATGTAATTGGCACCAAGATAGCTGCAGCTCAGCTGTTGAGCACCACACGGCTCCTATTTTGGGGTTTATCTGAGCTCAGTGAAAGGGGGCAGCTGGTAATCCCCTCCTCAAGCACTGGACAGGCTGGTTTCTCTGTGCAGCCCTGGCTGTGCACCCTCCTTGCTTACTTCAGCTTTGATAGAAAACAATTCCCCACCCTCTGTTCTTGCTTCAAACTCCCAGAGCTGTTCCAGGGAGCTGATGAGGGGGTCACAGCTGCTTTCCAGAGCTGCAGGATGCAGAGCTGGGGTTTATCCTTTTAGGAGGTCAGAGGACCAGATCTGACCTTGGCTGGACACAGGTTCTTTTCTAAGCCTTTTATTCTCCTTGTGACTGTCCATGTCGTCATTGCCAGAGGGATGAGGGTGAACAACGGAAGGAATCACATGTCTGCCCACTCACAGCCATACTCTGGCTCCATCCCACCTTGGGAAGATATCAGGCCACATCACAGCTTGGCTTTCAGAGTCTGACAAAGTCCTCCCCACAGCACCAACACTGTTGGCCATTCAGGATGTCAGGGAAGGACAAGGGCTGTGTGGGATGGGGACAGGGCTGTGAAGTGTTCATTTCCATTCAGCTCCACCAGAGATGTCACCTTCCCAGCCACCAGTGTGAAATCCCTAGCTCTTTTCCTGAAAGACCGACGAGCCACTGGCCTCCTCTGACCAGCACATTCATGGCTGAGGGCTGAGCAGAGGAAGCTGTGGAATAGCAAAGTTCCCTGCCAGCCCTCACTCCAGTGAGGATGTTTGGCTTTGGAAGAGCTTCTGACAATCCTGATTAACAGCCTCTTCATCTATTCACGCTGGTGAAAAGCCCTGGAAGCTCTGGGCCGTTGCAGCCCTATAATCAAGATGGTTTGAAAGAAGCAATTTTCTCCTCCTGCAGCTTGGTTAATTCTCTTTTAATTGCTTCCCATTTTGCATAGATTTCCCTTGTTTGCCATGGCACTGGCTCCACACTTCCTCCTCTCCAGCAGTGCTTGACTTGTGCCTTGTTTTGCCAGATTGGCATTTGTGATGATTTGGGCTATGCCAGGGCCTTCAAAGCTCCCCACACAATTTAGGTGTACCATGCCTCAGTTGCAACTTCTATAGGAGAAAATCTCTGGGGACTGGGCTAGGCTTTGTTCCTTGCTATCCCATTATGTGTGGGGGCACTGCTTTTGGAAAAAGAAATGGAAAAAACATGAGAATTACACACAGGTGGGAAATTTAGCTGCAGGAAATGTATTTTCTTTGGAAAAAAATAAACCCAACCAAGCAGAATTAATTGTTTAAGACTAAAGTTTTGCCCGGGGGTCAAAAGACATGAATAAAGCCTTTGTAAGCTGATCTGAATTAAAATATGTGGGATTTATCCATTTTAAGTTTGGGTTTGTGTACAAGGGCTAACAACAAGGAGAAAAGGAGTTAGAACCCTCCTGACCAAAGAAACAAAGAAGCTGATGAAAGTTTTGGTAAGGAGCTGGGGACCTGATCCTAGGTGGAAGCAGTGGGACTGCTCCAGGAGTGGGTGAGATTCACTATGATCCAGTTTGTGATTTATGTGTCAAACCTCAATTCTGGCAGTGGGAAGCCATTCCCCCTTTTCCTGGTACTCCAGGCCCTTGTCCAAAATCCCTCTCCAGCTCTCTTGGACCCCCTTTGGGAATGTAAAGGGCCTCTAAGGTCTCCCTGGAGCCTTCTCCAGCTGAGCAAGCTCTCCTTGCATGTCTCCAGAGTAGAGGAGCATCTCCATTGCCTCCTCTGGCAATCACTGCAGAAGGTTCCATGTCCTTTCTTTTTTGAGGTCTCCAGAGCTGGACACAGCACTCCCTGCATGAGAGTGGGGCAGGACATTCCTCAGAGGAAAAAAAAATCTACTTTATGTGCTTATTTATTATCATTCAATATGCAGCCTCTAAACACACCTTAACCACATTAATGCATTAAGATATAGCTGCCTTTAGCCACACAAATAATTTTAATCAGAAACATGAGCATTTCTATTACTCTGGCTTGGATTAGTGATGGAGTGTCACTCAAACTCCAATCAGGATGCAATTATTCTTTCCTATAATTCAAGGCTGTTCCTGAGTATCTCATCCTATTTTCCTTTTGGACTAGCTGGCACAGTCACACTGCTTTTTCCTGACTTGTACTAAGATCCTGCTTCTGTGCTTGCATGTTTCAGTCCCAGTCTGCAGTTTCCCCTGTTTGTGTTTCTCCAGGTCTCTGGCTCCTCTGCTATTGGGATTGCTGGAAGTGCTTAACCCAGGGCTTCCCTTTTTGCCTCATATTTCACATGCCCACAGGATTCTTCAGAGTCACCAGCTCCATGTAACTGTCCAGCCATCCCACTGCAGGAAGAGCCTCATCCGCCCTCCAAGACCTCACCTGGCACCCCCAGAGTTGCAAACACAGATCAGAAGGCCCTACTGGTTGCAACATCACTGGATCATCTGCTCTTCCAAAGGCTGGTTTCATCCCAAACAAAGCTGACATTTTTCTGGAAGGAGAGAGATGTTAATAGTCCCTGGCAGTCAGAGAAGATCCTTTGGGACTGAGCCAGAGGCTGACCTCGTGTTTGGAGGTCAGCCACACTCAGCACACAAACCCCAAAGACTTTTTGGTGGCTGGGCTTTGACAGCCATGTCACCAACACCATGTGCTGAGAATGGCAGGCAAGGACAAGTCCTTGATGATTTGCCTCTATGAAAAATGAGGAGGCAGAAAATGAAGCAGCCAGGGACCAGGGACATGGACATCTGGATCTCAAGCATCTGCATTGGCTCCACTGGGTACTGGCCCTGTGGGCACAGTGCTGAGTGAGGGAAGTTGTGACTCTTGTCCTGCTTCACCCAGAAGGTAAGGTCTGGCAGGGCACCTGGATACATCAGCTAGCTGGCTGGAAGTGGAAGCTGCCCAGAACAGAGCAATTGTGTTTGGTGGGGTTGGCTGGGTCAGGGCGGAGTGCTGGGGACATTTCCTTAGGGCAGAAGGAGGCTCTGGGCTGCTGAGGAGGGTCTCAAGCCCCTTCACCCTGATGTCTCCTGAAACAGGTCTCAGACCTTTTTGGAGGATGCTCTGGGGCTGGAGGGTGCTCTGCAGCAGAGGTGTCTGTCAGGACAGTGCTCAGCCAGAGTCCAGTGTTTCCCAAATCCATAGCAAATCTGTGCCTCAGTTTCCACACTAGCAGAAGACTCAGCAACAGAAGGCAAATTTCCCATGGAAAATTTTGCCTGACAAGGAGGAGGGCAGTGTCAGGGACTTCAGCCATGGTGCTTGCAGAGGGTCTCCTGGGAGCAGGTGGTTGGGGACTGCAACTATTTCCAAACAAACCCAGAAAACTGGAAAACCCAGATAGTCCTTGGTGCATATCCCTCTGGATGAGGGCGCCAGCTGGGAGGATGGACTCAGTTGTGGGTGAGCTCACAAATTCCTGGTTGTGGGATTAATCCATTCCCTGTTCTGGGCAGGTGCCAATTCCAGCAGGCTGTGTGATCACACACTTCTGCTGCCTTCAGTACAGCTGGGGGGTCCTCAAGGATCCTTTTCTCCATGGCTGAGCAGATGAGCTCTCCCAGATCTTGTATCTCAGATCTTTAGTTTTTCTCCAAATTGGAAAAATGTGTATTTTTGAAATTTTCATGAGGGTGGCAGAGCTGCGTGTCTCCCACCACCACATGTGACTGAGGGCCATGGCTGTGGTGACAAATGTCAGCACAAGGCTTGCGCTGGAGAGAGCAGTGGAAGGGCATTGGAATTAAAGGATGAAATATTTACTTGGGAGTTTAGCATTGCTCGAAGGACAACACATCACAGATGAGAGGCATCTTGGGGCAGACAGTGCTGAAAGCCACAACTGAACCCACTGGGCTGTAAAACTGCCACGAGATTTCCTCTCCCTCCTGACTTCCCACCTATTCCAGAGTCCTTACCTGCCTGAGAAGGTACAGAAGGGTTCAGTGTCTGGGAATAGCCCAAAGCTGTGGACCACGAGGCAGTTATGTGTTGTCTGAAGAAGGGGAATTACAGCCCTGCTTTGCTTTAAATACCGGCCATAAACCCTCTGATTGACATGCCATGGAACTGGGTGGTCCTGGCTCTGGCAGCGGGGATATTTGCATAGGGCAGCCTGGTTGGAAGGTGGAATGAAGGCACAGATCCTCCACAGGGAATCAGGGTCATAAGCTTCCCTCTGCCTCCATTCAGGCTCTAGAGGGCAGGTTTTCTCCATTGCTTGGTTTGCTGGGGATGTATCTCAGGGCACCCAAACTTTGATCCCAGGTGGTGGGGCTGAGGGTGGGAAATGACTCCAGGGCTGGTGACAACCTCCATGGTGGGTTTAATGTGTCAACCAAATAAACAAGCTTAATAAAAATCCATCTCAGTGTGCTAGAGAAGCTCCTGTGTGCCATCTCACTGGGATATCCCATAGCACCACAAGATCTCGTCCTTGGAATCCCATTTTGCTTTTCCCAGCCCTGAAAGGTACCAGGACAACATAAAGGGTTAACACAGGATGATCCCAAGAGGCTTCAGTCTTGTCAAGAGCACTGGATTGGCAGGTCATTAATCTCAATTTTACTTGATAACTTTAAATACAATCACGTAATCAGCAGGAGCTCCTAATTATTATTTATGTGCATGGTGCTTACTAAATTACAGTGCTCTCCAAGGCTCTGTGTGATGAACAAATTAATTCTGCATCAGAAGAGCTTGACCAGAAATCTGTTTATGTCTGAATTTCACTTGTAAACATTGATGTATGAAATGAAAGTTGAGTTTAATTGGCCCTCCCTCCTGCTGTGAAACACATTATATTTTTATTCTGTACTAGCTCATCTGGCAAGGGAGAAAACCTGGAGGACTTTCTCCAGCCCTGACAGTACTTGTCTGGAAAACCCATGTAGGATTCTCTTGGATGAGATGGTATGGATACCTTTTGTGGAGAGCCACCTCTGAGCTCTAGGCACGTGGATTTGGGGTGGAAAGGAGACAAAAAAGCCTCTGGACCAGTGGGATGCTGAGCCCACTGCAGTGTGAGTATGGTCCCATGGAAACTGGGGAGGGGCCATGCCAGGGTTGTCTCTTCCAAAAGATAAACATGCCCTCAAAGTCCTTGTAAGAGGAATTGAAGTATTTTTAATCAAACAAGACTGAGAATACACACTCCAGCTATGGAAAGCAAAGTCACGTCAGTTAGGGCAGACCACCAAAAGAAGGGAAAAACAGTGATGTGAACACAGATGCTTCTATTTGGGTTTCTTTCTTTGGCTTTTCAATTTCCAGCTTCTCTCCACCAAAAGATCCCACTTTAGAAAAATCCAAATTGAACATACAGCACATCATTTTTTGGCACATCACTTGCAGAGATTATGAAAAAAGATCTCTGGGGCATTTCCCCTTCTCCATTGCCAGCAGATCTTTATTAGCTCCTGCCAAAGTACCCAACAGAGAAACCAAGATACAGAAAACACAAGTCTACTCTTTGCAGGGCACTAGCAGAAAGTGTCCATCGAACTGGGAACTGTCACTTTTCTCATTGCATAACTTCAGGGGGATTTTCACACCCATATTTTGAAGAAGGGGCAGTTGTTGGGATTGTTGGCAGTGGCTGAACTTGAACAAAGACTGAAACATGCCCCATGTGCAGGGTATGGTCCTTGTTATGGTCACTGTGTCATACTGGGAACTGTTGCTGTTCCCAACAGGTTATTGGAGTCAATGGGATATTTCCAGTTTGGCTGCACTGTAGTCATGCAGATAGAAAATCAAAATGGGAGGGAAGTGGGAGTAGTTTGCTCCAAACTACTACATTTCACAAATGTTTGAAGAAAGAACCCAGAGGTTCCCTTTAAATAAAAAAATGCAAGATTTTATTCCTTTCTGGTGGTATATCCTGAGGAAATCACAGGATACTGCAATTTCAAAGATGTTTACATTTCCCCAGAGCAGGAAACATTTATGTCTGTTCTTCATAGTGGGAAAGCTGAGGCACAGAAGTGTGAAGGGGCTCGCACCAGACCCTGTACAGCCCCAGTAACAAAATCCCTGGGATGCAAAGGGCAGACAATCCATAAACCTGCTGTAATCTGTCCCCTGCCTGGGCATCTCCAGACCTTGTATGGGACAAGGAAAAGGTGGCTCCAAGGAGGTCAAGGCAAATCCCTCCACTTGCATGGACCTCTCCACTCAGCTGCTTTCGATGACCACATGGAAGAGAGCAATGGGAGAGGGAGAACTGGGGACAATCTGGAGTCCCCAGAATGGGGAGGGAGATAGGAAGAGAAGGAAGGGAGGAAAGGAGGCTGCTGCTCCTCCAAGGCACTTAACCCCAACATGGGAATGGTTTGGTCCCATCCCCTGCACAAGAGCAAGGAGCAGCTTTGGCACTGGGCCCATCTGCCCAGGTAAAAGCAGGGCAAGGAAGAGGGGGCAAAGCCAGGGCCTGTCTTTGCAGTAGCTGCCTTTGGGGATCTCAGCCACTGCTCTCACTGCAGGGCTCCCTCACCTTTTCACCCTCTGAGCAGGGACATGGAGTCAGCCTGACTTCCTGGGCTTTGCAGAGATGTGTGGATCCATCTGGGCTGGATCCATCTGGACCAGAGGATTTAACTAATTCCTGTGCTGCCCTGCAGATCAAGCCCACTGTATTCTGTTCGGAGCCCCTAGGACCCATCCCCATGGGAGGGGAGTTCCCTCCCCTCTCCTACCCCGTTGCTTTACCTCACCTTTGGTGTCAAGATAAGAAATTACCTGGTTAGATGAAGCAGCAGTTACAGGACATCTGGAGACCCAGCAAGAGACAGGGGAAGGACTCAACCCCAGTGCTACAAAAACACAGCCACATAAAGTAATGTCTGCAATCACTCCAGGGCTCTCCATCCATCCCCTTCTAACACATAGGACTTTGGCTCCTCTAGAGGGTTCCCTCTCCACAACAAGAGCATTCCAGCATGTGCTCACTGGAAGGCTGACCCAGCTTCCAATGTAATTAGCCCCATAAGCTGTCCCAACAATGTCCTGGTGTCCTGTCACCTCAAATAAAGGCAGTGACATGAGACATCCTACCCAGGATGGAGCTGGCAGAAAGCTGCTGCAATCTCTCCAAGTTCTTCTGGCTCTTTCTGCCATGCCAGCAGGTCACACAGCTGCCAGGGAGATGACAAAGCAGCATCTCCGCTGTCCTGTCCTCCAGGCCTACTCAGCAGACGGGGCAGGAGCTGTGCAGGTGTCCCATGACCGAGTGAGTTCATGCTCTCCTTGCAGGGCTGGGGCCACAGGCAGGACCTGGTCCTGTGCCGTGTCCCCCTCCCCGGGGTTCCCCACAGTGGGGACGTCGGCTCCCGGTGCGGCCTCTTGCTCCCGGCTCAGACAGCCGTGGATTGCTTGATGCTGTGGAAGCTGACGCGGGTTGGGGAGGTGGGGATGGACATGGCCCTCGCCACGCGGGCACGGATGGAGTGCTTGTCCTGCCAGCGGTGCCACCGCTTCCGTACGGCTGATCGCACCTGGGTGAGATGCACGAGGGACGTTTGGTCATCACACAGAGGCTGTTCAGAGGCACCAGCCATCCTCCTCCTCCTCAGTCCTCCAGCCAAAACCAGACTAATGGTATGTGATTTGGTAACAAAACAGGTTCATGTGGGGTAAACATTCCTGAGCCAGAAAAGGTGTGGGAGCATTTGGAAGAGGCAGAAGAAAGAGCTGCCCAAATATTTGGCCCCAGGATTCACTTCTACTCTCAGCTCCCTTGCTTTCTGCTGTTTGTGTTTTGGGTCAGAGCCTGGGAGATGTCCTCATCCTTATGCAATCCATATGTGTATGGGGCTCACCCTGGGAAAGGATTTCCCTGGGATGGGGCAGGGGGACCCTTGGCTCTGCTGCACCAAATCACACAGGTGCACCCTGAGAGCATCTGTTCTCAGGGGTGGATTTTCCTTCTCCAGAGGAGGACACAGACAGCAGCCATTCCTATTTGGGCAACATCTGGGGCTGCAGGTGAAGCACCAACTCCAATCACCAAGGACCTTCAGATGGGAAATTAGGGACCATCACCCCCCAAGACCTGTGCAGCAGTAGAGCCACGTGCTGAATTTGTCTGCTTGCAATGAAGGGTGCCACAAAAAACCCCAGCCCCTTGTGCTCACCTCACTGTTCAGGAAGCAGTAGAAGACAGAGACAAAAAAGCCCTGGAAGGAGACAAGCAGAAGAGTCACAGCCAACAGGTACCCCCAACCCAGGAGCTTTGGAACAGCTCTGGGGTTTGGGGATGTCTGGTTTCAGGAGGGGGCAGAATCGGGATGAGGCATCAGCTAGGATGGGCTCCTCCATATCCCTTGGTGAAAGGACTGGGATGGAAGCCAGAGTGGAGGACCATTACCTGGAAAGACTCCAGAAAGGAGTTGAAGTAGATGAAGACTATCCTGGAGACCTCATCCTCCCCTGGGTTGACAAAGAACAGCATGTAGGTGATCCCCAGCAAGGGCAGCAGCACCAGTGTGGCCTTGACTGCTTTCCTAGGGAGCAAACAGGGACCTGAGCTGCTACAGTGCAGCCCTGGGCACAAGGGCTCTGCCCATCCCACTCCTGGCACCAGCATGGCTTGGACAGGTCTGCTGGGACTTGAAAAACAGTGACTGTAGGAGGATGGAGGCAAGTTGGGGTGTTTTCCAGTGCAATTACCCTGGGACTAGGCTGGTTTGAGCACTGAGCTCCTGCTCTGCTTCTCCACCCAGAAAAGGGCAGTGGAGAGCAGAGGCCTGACCTTGAGCTGGCATGGAATGATTGCCTGGCCTATCTACAGCTCAATTAAAAAGGAATTAAGGAGGATATAATAATTCACACCCTTCAACATGAGTTTGTGAAAACCTTATCTCAGGTAATTAATTCAATATCTTGATGAGATTACAAGTGCAGTTTGAAAAGTCACAGTGCTGGTATGGAGAGTGTGGGAAGGATTGGGGCTTGGCACCTCATTCCTTTGGATCAGGGGACAAGAACAATGCCAAGTCATCACTTTTTTCTTAAAGATCCTGTTAATGGACAGATTCCAACAGTTGATGGTCATCCCTGGAGGGTCTGAGCTGGGCAGGGGGCGGTCTGGGACCTGTTTTGTATCTCTGACTCAGAGGAGAAAACAGTCCCTGACACAAATAGGCTGATGACATGGAGGAATTGGAGGGAACCAAGGACAGGAGCTGGAAAACTACAGAATACACATTCACTGGTGTAGCTTCTCCAAGGGAGCAGCCATGGCAGCAGGGGACACATCAGCTTTTTACCATCTAAGGTGAGCTGGAGCCCTCCAGGGCTGTCCCTTGCCTGGTTTAAGCAGAAGTGCACAGTTTATAAGATATCAAGTTCTCCAAGTTTTCTTGTTCCACAGAATATTTCTGGGAAATGAAAATGTTCTCCTGCCCAAAGGTGAAAAACCCTCCCAAAATGAGGCAAATACTGGAAAACCAAAAGTCTCTCAAAATTGCTGACTGGGGCCTACCAGCCTTTTCCCAGAAGCTTTATCTTTGCTTACCCCAAGCTGAACCCCTCATTCCAGTTCAATACTCTGTGATGAGGAAAGGTGGCATTTCCAAATAATAGAACCAGAATTTTTCCAGTCTCAGCTGAAAAAGCCACCCTCTGCATCAAAACAACTTCTCTTGACCCGGCACACAGCAAGATTCCCCAGTTCTGCCCAAAAAATGGTCCAGATAGAGGCAGTGATGAAGCCCAAAGTGTCTTCTATTCTAGATACCTTCAGGAGCTGCTCTGATCATGCACCTGTTATGTTGTCTGGAAAATATTGCCCAACAGGCAAGGAAGAGTTAAATCTCCCTGCCTTGTGCTTTGGGAGTACTGTCTTCTTCTTTACAAGGAGGTGTTGAGGTGGCATCAATTCATCACTTCTTCCTCAGCTTTTGCTTTTCTGTCAAGCAGTGATTTAATTCTCACCTCCATGCCAGGATTTGCAGCTCTCAGCCTGGAGAGCTCATCAGGTCCCACCAGAACAGGCTTTTGCAAAGAGACTCAAATCCCAACGGTTCACTTCAAAGGCAGAAACAGCCATCCATACTCTACATCACAAGGCTCTCTCTAGCCAGATTTAATGACCATGTGCCTCCAAAGAGCATTTGAGGCACTATTAGGTGTCTCCCAATGCTCCTATCCCCTTGCTACCTAGCTAATGGGGCTGTTCCCATCCCTGCTAATTGTGAGAGAACCCAATTCCTAGGTTGGCTTCCTGCAGGGTCGCTCATGCTTTTACCTGTACTGGATTGTCTCTGATGTGGTTGAAGCTCGGAGCTTTGTCATGAGGATTCGGACGATGTTGAACAGAAAGATGAAGTTGATCTGGGAGGAACAGGGTCACTGGTTAGTGTCTGCTCCCTCAGTATTTCCTCTCACTTCCTCTGCAGTGGGGTAGGGTAGGGTAGGGAGATGGGGGAGCCAAGGGAAATGGGAAATGTTTCTTCTTGAATCTGATCTACTGCCTTCCATGCACCATGAGAGGATGTCTGGCTTTTTAAAAAACACTTGAACAATAAGATTTAGGAGTTTGGTCCAGGGATCAGGGCAGCAGGGCATGCCAGGAGATCGCCAAGGAAGGACAAGTGCTAGAGAAAGTGCTGAAGGTGAAAAAGTAGAGGGAGAGGAAGAATCTAAGGTTGAGAGTGGCTGCCATCACAGCCAAGATCTGCCTGGCTGCTCTCCTGGCTGCTGAATTGCTAATAAAGAATGGGAAGGCATGTTTAGAGCTGAGCACAAATGACAGGAATTAGTAGTGGCCTGGCAGCCTGATGGGCTGGAAAATGGGAAGAAGGATCAATTATTCCATTATGCCAGGAATTTTTACTCCCTTGAGTTTTCTCAACATTGGGCGAGGAGGATGGAACAGTTTTGGGACTTCACGCATGGCTTTCCCCCTGCAAACACAGGTTGGACCTCCAGCTTGTGACCTGCCACCTCTGCTCTTTCTTGTCCCTCCCCAAAAGACAGAGCCCCATCCCTGTGACCCTTGGATCAAGCATTGCTACTCAGATGGCGACCAGGAACAGAGAGGCAGAACCAGGATCAGGTAATGGAGTCAAGGATCCCAGGCTTCTGCAAATGCTTGGCAAAGCATCCACCCACACCCAAACAGTGCTAGGGCTCAGGTGGAGGGACCTACTGATGCATGTTGGAGTCTGCTGATGGGACATCCCTGTCAGAATGGGCTTTCCAGGCTTCTTCTGCAGCCCACCCCAAGCCCAAAATTACTCAAGGGGCAGTTTGGGTGAGGAGCAAGGGGAGCGCAGCAACCCCAGCAGAGTGAAGCTAAAGGAGGGGGCCATAGCCTGTACAGAAGCAGCTATGTCCCACCTGCACACAGAAGGACTTTCTGTTTAGCACAAAAGGTCACTTTGCCCTTACCAGAAGCACCAGGATCATGGGGCCTTGGTAAATGTAGTCAGTATAAACACCTGCTCGCTTCCCAAACCAGCACCTGCAAGACAAGGACAAGTGGTGTCAGGGACAAGCCTGATATGGGAGTGACCTGGATAGACTCCTGTCCTTGCACAGTCTCTGTGAGTCACTGTCTGTGAGGTGAAAGCACTAAAACTCAAACTGCTGCAGCCATTGTGGAATAGCTTCCCTGGGAACTCAGTAAAAGGAGGTGCATGTGGGCTTGTGGGAGTGTTTATGGGCCCCATATGGATGTGGGACCTGGTTATTGCAGGACAAGCAGGGACATCCTCCTCACAAAGGAAGTGGCTGTCCCCACTCTGTTCTGCACAAGGGCAGCCTCACTTCACATCCTGGGGGCAGTTTTGGGCACAATAATATAAGAAAGATCTGAAGTCATTAGAGAGCATCCAAAGGAGGGACATGAAGATCAGGAGCAGTGTGGAGGGGCCACATAAGAAGCAGCTGAGGGCACTTGGAATGTTCAGCTGGGGCAGACGAGACTGAGTTTAGACTTCACCAGGGACTGCAGCTCCTCCTCAGGAGCAGCCCTCATCTCTGCTCCCTGTGATAGGGACAGGACCCTGGGAATGGCCTGAGGTTGTGTCACAGGGGAATTTGGGATGGTTATCAGGGATAGGTTCTTCCCCCAGAGGGTGTTGCACACTGCCCAGGCTCCCAAGGGAATGGTTACAGCCCCAAGTCTGCCAGAGCTCCAGGAGCATTTGGACAGTGCTGCCAGGGTGGAATTGTTGGGGGGTCTGTGCAGGGCCAGGGGTGGTACTCAGTGATCCTTGTGGGTTTCTTCCAACTCAGCAAATTCCATGATTCTCCATAATCTCACACACACAGGTACAGGTTGGCTGTCTTCCACAGCAAATGCTGCGGGAGCTCACTCAGTCTGTCCCTGTCCTGGGAGCACCTTGTCAGGGTTGTTCAGTCAGTGCCTGTGTGAGTAGCACGGGGCTTCTGAAGTCAGCAGAGAAAACTACCTCTGGAAAACAGAATAAACTGCCATTCATCTCAACGAGCTCCTTTCAACTTCCCACTCTGGGATGAACTCTCAGGTACCTGTTAAGACCTTCATTAGCAGGTATCTGTGAAAATGGCTCAGGTGGGGGTAATTTAGATCTCTGCTGGTTAAGTTGCAGCTCCCTTTAGCAAACCTATTGTAGGGGATCTGGTTTAATCTCTTTTTCCCCTCAAAAATCACATTTGCTTTTTGAGGAGAGGCAAGCAGGGGCAGGACTTGTGCTGCAGAGAGCTGAAAGGTGGGATAAAAGAAAGAATGGAAGAATAGTATCCTTTTTTTCCTCCCTGACAGAATTCCTGACACAACAGATCCCTGAGGATTTGGGATAGAAAGAAGAATGGAGGATAAGAGCAGTCAGGCTCACTTCTCGTTGTCGTAGTAGAGCTTCCCAATGGCCCAGGCAACGATGATGGGAAAGGGGATACCTGCAGGGGAACACACAGGTGAAAGGTCACCACAAAACCACACTGTAACAGGGGTTTTCTCACACATAAACCACCCAGTGAGATGATGTGTCCATGCAAATCCCATCCTCTGCTCTTGGCACCCTTTTTGCAGCTCTTTGTGTGCAAGAAGAACTGGAGCAGGGGATGGAGGGGGCATCACCCATTAATAAACCCTGGGTACTGCTGGGTGAGGGGAAGCTTGGCACTCACACCAGCCGATGCAGATGAACATCCACTTGCGGAGCTTGTCCGTGGAGTAGGTGAGCACGATGGCCGTGTGGAGGTAGCAACCCTCGCCAAACATCCAGAAAAAGTTGGTGACGTGGAAGTAATTGTAGGCAGCAGTGACCAAGCGGCACCAAACCTGCCAGGAGATGTGGAGCCTGTTGAGCTCTGTGTCAGTGGTGCAAACAATGCACAGAGCAGCACAGCCCCCAGCAGAGCAATCAAACCCATGTTTCTCATACATATGGGGTGCCTGCTAGCCACCAGCCAACCCTATTTGCCACCTGAAGTTGCTTTTGTACGGACTTCAGACTGAAAGAGAGTAGGTTTAGGGAAGAAATTCTTCTCTGGGTAGGTGGTGAGGCTCTGGCATGGGTTGCCCAGAGAAGCTGTGGCTGCCCCATCTTTGGAAGTGTCCAAGACCAGGTTGGATGGGGCTTGGAGCAACCTGAGATAGTGAAGGTGGCCCTCTCCATGGCAATGGGGTTGGAACCAAATGATCCTTAAGGTCCCTTCAGACCCAAGCCACTTCGTGGTTCTGTGGTCTCCAGGGTCCTCACACCCCCCCAGCTGCTCAGGACTGGGCTCAGCCTGGCAGAGCTGCACCTACCACGTTGCTCTCATGCACCTCCGGGCTCATGGTGAGCTGCACCACGAACCACGTGGCATTGCGTAGGATGAAGGCTGTGATCAGGTTCCAGTGGATGATGTTTCTCAGACACCGGATGCTCCTGGAGAGGGGTGGAACAAGGCACCATCAGAGCAGGGGGACTGGGGGCAATGCTGCTTGTGGAGCTGAGTGTCTCTGTTGGGACCCCAAGGGTGATCTGCTGGGACCGTGTCCTGAGTGAGCTGGGCAGGAAGAAGACCAGAAGGTGAAAGGCACTAAGGAAGACCCTCTGCCTCCATAACCAGGTGCTTTAAAAAAGCAGCAAAAGAAAAACAACCCTGAGATAGGCAGGATCCCTCCAGCCTGGAGGGCACTGGCTGTGGGGGAAGGGATGGTAAAGCACAGGGACTGGGTCCATCTTTGCCTGAGATGACCTTGCAGGAACATGGCAGCAGGTTTGTCACTCACCGCAGGCGCATGAAGAGGACAAAGGCCACAAGGAGGGCCCCCAGCGAAACACAGTGCCCCAGGTAGTTGATGATGACGGCGATGTGGTAGTGCAGCTTGCTCTTCTTCTGGGAGTGGGGGAGATGGGCAGAGGGTCAGCAGCAGCCCTGGTACCAGCATAAACCCACCTCCTCCACCACATCACCTTTGGCAGCTACCCCTCAAATTTTGGGCCCCCTTTCAGGAAGCAATTGGAGCCCACCCTGGGACAGGACAGTGGGAATGGAAGGAGATGGGGCTAATGTGGGAAGGAGAGGCACCAGCCTGGTTTTGCATCTCGCTTGTACCAGAGCAGCTCATGGGACAGCTCAGTGCTGGGACATCCCAACCCATCCTCTGGGGAAACCCTGCTAGAACTCAGCTGAGCTCACTGGAATCTTGTATCACAGTCCATCTTCCATTGCCCTCAGGGCAGCTGAGAGGCTGCGATGAATTTGGGCAGAGGGAAAGTGTGAGTGATAATTGAATTAATTGATCACTGCTGCTGTTAGGCACTCATCCAGTTGTTGAATTAGCAATTAAGTGAGAATGAGAAAACCATTCCTGGCAAGAGATATCAGCCTCTTAAATACCAGAGTTGATATCAACTGCAAATGAAAAACTCATTTTTCTCCTCTGCTTCAAGGGGTGGCTTGACCTACTCAGGGGCTTGTAATTCTTGATCTCCATTTATTTATCTCTTTCAGCTTCCTAAATATCTCCTTTATTTCATTGCCAGCAGGGAAGGAGGGGGTTTTCACTGAGTGCTGTGTCAGGAGGGAGCTGCAGGGCTGATCTGTACCCAGAGGCCCTGGAGACCTCACACAGCCAATTCTCTTGGATTTTTAATGGGGATGGAAACAGGCATGGCATAATTTCTGATGGGGAGTAAAAATGCAAATCAAGAAGGGGTCATAATTGCCACATGCAACTTTGTCACTGGGATGGTGTTGCACTCTCAGCCCTCAGCTCCCATGGGCCATTCCAGGCCTGGACGCTGTTGCCTTTCAAAACTCTATTGTCTCTTGTTCTCCTGCCAAGAGCCAGGGACTCCCAAGCTCCTACCTCTTCACTGAGGATCTCCTGGCACTCGGAGTAGTTGACACGTGCTGCCCAGCTCCCGTTCGCCAGGCATTCCCTGTACCCATTATCTGAAAGAGAGGATGCCCATCCAAGAGTTAACAGAGTATGGAGATGGGCACAGACATGTGACCTGACTGTCACTAATGCAGAGTACTGACATCAGGCCAGTGGCATCTTCTACTTTGAAGGCAGCTCAGCTGCTGCCTTGGTCACAATTGCAGAACCAAAATCCTTGGAATATTTCAAACCTGCTCAAGAGCTTTGGGTCTGCACCAGCTCTGCCCTTGGCACTGGGGGACCCCAACATCTCCTCACTGTACACAGGGATGCAGTGGAACCAGCAGCAATTAGACTCTTCTTCCCTTTCACTCTGCTGTTTGCTTGGGTGATCATGTGCCAGCCCAGGATCTCTGCTGAGATGGCAGCGTGAAGGTTCACTTCTCTCCCTGAATTAGGAGCTTTTTTGCCTTCTAGAGAGGACAGTAGGTGGCAAGGTTAATTGGGAAGGAATGGCCCAGGTGCCCCAGAGAGTCTGTGATTGGTGCCAGCAGTGGAGCAATGCCAACACTGGGTGAGACTAGGCTTGTGTTAATGGGAGACTGTGAGCCTCATCAGGGTGATGTGGTGGGAAGGGCTCAGAGACAGGCTCAAGTTGTGATTGATGCAGAGAGGTTCCTACAGCAGCACAGGAGGCACCACAAAGCAGGAGCTGTGTGTCTATGCCATCCTCCATGGCTGCAAGAACGTGCAGGATGGAAAAATATATGTTTTTTGTGAGAAGCAAGGTGTTTCTTTCATTGAAAACAGCACTTGGATGGTCAGAAACTCAGCCTTATTCTAGGAATTACTTTGGGCACTTTTCATATGCTATTGCTTCATCCTCTACTCCCAGCAAGTCACTGGCAGTGACAGTGCAGCCACCTGTGCCAGTAGGTGACGAAGTTCAAAGTCTCCCAGTCTTTGCTCAGCTGGGGGCTTCAGACTCCTGTACCACCTCCAAGGGCAGAGCAGGATCACTCCTCTGCCTTTGTCCCCAAGATGGGGACATCAGCCCTCTCCTCCTCCCAGGAGAACCTGGTCATAAAGCTGCTTCTCTGAAATGACCCTCCCTGAAATCTGGGGTCTGAGGCGATGTTTCCTCTATGCTTGATGAGCTTTGTTCCCAGAGGTGGATTGTCACTTGTGTCCCAGAACCCTCGCCCACCGTGTCCCCAGCAGCGCTGCCCCTCTTACTGGTGGTGTTGTACCGCACACCATAGAAGTACTCAGGGCAGGGCCGAGCCACCAGCTGTCCCACCGCGCTCCGCGGCCAGCATGTGCCGATCAGATCCACCGAGGCGTTGCACTGGGGACCTGCAAGGGTGAAGGGCACACGATGAGCAGAGGTCTGTGGGCCACCATGGGCCACTTCCAGGCTGTTGAAAGATAAGGATTTGCCTACAGAGATGGGGCTGCTGGATGAGCTGATGGGTCACCACAAGCTCAGCCCCCAGAAAACCCTCATGGCAGACACCAACTGAGGGCTGTGCAAGACTTGCAAGGGCTGGTTGAATCATCATGGCCATGACTATTACTCTGGTTCTGTCTAAACTACTGGGCTAAACTCAGTTCTGGCACAAACTTGGTTTTAGACCTGGCTTCCAAGTCCATGTAGGGTTCCCTGGCTCTGGTTTCTCAGCCCTGTTCTTTCCTTCAGTCATGACTTTGGCATGTAGCCCCACAACTGACAATAAGCCAGACTTTCTCTTCTTCAGTGGTGCATCCAGTCTAGTTCTAACGCTCTCCAAACATCTCACACCTCCTGGCTACAAAATCTCCTTCCCAGCCATTCCTGTTGATCTCTTCCAGTCTTTCTCAGGTAGAAAACCCCAAAACTGCAGTTATTTCAGTTTTGTGTGTTTTTCCCAGCTACACATGGTGTGCTAACATAGGCGTTAGGTAGGCCAGATTGTAGGCTTTTTTATGTATAATTTGTGTATATTTAGAACAACACGTACTGTAGCTAAATATGTCCCTGCTCCATCTCACAGTGATGTTGGAAGCACAATGGCTGCAATATCCATGTACTACAATTCAAGACAAGCAGAAAATGGGTGAGCAGGAGATGCTGGAAAGGGCAGAGTTCAGTCCAAATGACTCCTGGGTACCAGAGATATTTGTGCTGCTGGCACAGAAACAGAAATTGCCATTTCCTAAGACAAAACACCCCAATTCACAGCTCCTTGTGTACAAGAAGAACACAGTGTTTCCTCTCTCCCTGGGTTTGTGGTTATTTGAATGCCTTTCCCCAAAATTCCTATGGATGGACTGGCTAAAGAATGACCAAAGGAAAAAAATACTGTTGATGATGATGATGAAGGTTTTTCTGGATGAATATTTGTTTTCATCGATTATCTGAAAAATTGGGTCCTTGTTATTTTGTGATGTTCTCAGAGAAAATTTTCAGGGCTTTCAGTCTCTTCAGATATCTTAGCAAAGGAAAACAGCTTCCAAGCATGTGAGCTGGGGAAGCATCAGAGCATGGTGAGGGTTACCTTCTGCCTCCTGTAGCTTGTAGGGAGAAATTAATTTTAACAATGACCTTTGCATTTAGCTTTGCTAATGTGTAGGGTTGCTGTGGCAACCTTCCCTTTAAGTTAACTGTTCTAAGCCTGTGTTTTGTAGGAAACCAAGGTGTCTTTTATCACGTGTGTCTGTGCCTTTCTGCATGCATTTGAATTTATTGAGCTCCTTCATTGTTTTGACCCAAATTTGACAGAGAAATAGGGGTCACAGCTAAAGATTTCATGGTAACATTCATCCATGTAAAGAAAAAACAACCAGTAATTACTTTAACTAAGGACAAAGTTAAATTGCATGTGCTCTCCCTGTTAACCACTGAGGTGAGAAGCTTCGTGAATGTCTGGAACATGAAAATCTTCACTTGGAACAAAGCAGCACAGGAAAGTGGGGCTTGCACAGTACTGATGTAGTCATGCAGCTCATGCAGCTATCACAACTCCTCCAGGGACTGGTAGGGCTGAGCATAAACTCCATTTTCTTTGCATCCTCTTTTGTCTTAGTTTCCCTCCTGCATTCCAAAGTCTGTTCTGGGGGGATGGACAGAGATTGCTCAGGGAGAACAAATAGGAAGAATGAGTAATTAAAAGTTGGCAGGGCCAATGAGCAAAAATGATGATACTTTCCACCAGTAAAACAAACCCACAGCAATGCCATTAATAACCAAACCCAAGAGAGACTCATGGAAATGATGTAGCCAGAGAGAGGTGCATCATTCTGTGATATGTCTGCTTAAGGCTGGATTTCACATCTCCACCTTTCTCCATGGCACTTGGTGGGATGCTCCTTGGCACTCACATTAGAGCACGACAGGATCCCACCAGACACCAAATCCAGTGGGTCCCACCAGTCCCACCACAGGGAAGGCACACCAGCATCACCAGGAGCTCAGGCCTCCTGGTCCCATGGGTCAGGGTGGTGCTGTGGGGTGACATTGCGATCTGGGGCTGCAGTCAGATGAGGAGATGCTCAGCCTGGCTGTCAGATGCTTCTGGACATCTCCTTGTGCTTCACCCCCGTGCTGCCACTTGGCAGCATTTGGAGCTCTGTCCCACCAGGATTTCATCTAGTGGGTGGCTGTAATATTTTTCCCAGGCTCACACTGAGAACGGCTTGATGAAGAAAAGCAGAAAGCAGATGCTGCAATTTCTGCTCTCTCCAGCATACAGAAAAGAGGAAAAAAACCCCACCTGGTGGGGGGTGATAAGTGAAACAGAGAAGACAAAGAGTGCCACGAGAACTGCAACATCCCCTTTGCCCAGCAGAACTCTTTGCTCCAGCTCCCTCTGAATGGCATCTGGCTCCCAGCATTTAGAGCACTGTTTGGCATGGAAATGATATGTATCAGTACTAAATGCTTCCCTGCCTGCTCGGCAGCCCATCCGTGTTTGCAGGGGGACTGTTCTCCAGGTTCTGCACACAAGTGCTCTGGCTTCTCAGCTCCATTGGCTGCACAGGTTGGGTCTTTGAAGATTCACAGCAAGAAAGGCCAGTGAATTTCCTACTGGCACTCAATCCCCCTAGTTTGGCTTCTTCCCACATAGGAACATGGTGTTTGGAGGAGGAAGGAGCGGGCCCTACTTTGAGACAGGGAATGTGGCACAGGGGAAGTCACTCAAATCCCTTCTCACCCCATTGTCTTTGGGTTGTGCTGCTCTGAAGCAATATAAAGCATTTACTTTCTTCTGAAGAAAAAAATGTCTGTCCAGGGACTTACACTGAGACAACTATATCACAATAATTGTCTCAGGATAACTGTAGCAATATCCCATCTGTTTCTAGAAAACATCCATCTCCAGCCTGCTCCCACCACTTGCCTCCAAGATGGCTCTGAGCTAAAGCCACAGAACAGTGTGACACCTGGCAGGGTAAAGCTCTCCACTCCCAGGTAATCTGCCAAAAGCTTTTGACCAAATTTAAAGAGGATGGAGCATGTTTATCCTGGTCCAGCAGTACCAGACATGTGGCCACAGTACTCTTGAGTTGGTGCCAGGAGGTCTGAAGTATTATCATACCACCAAGCCATTGCTGGGATGATCTGAAGAGGAGTAGAGCAAAGGTTGTGCTGATATAACTGTGCTGGCAAACACATCCTGCTTTACACTGGGCAGAACTGTGCACCAGCACAATGTCCCAGTTTGCTGCTGTGCACAGACACAGCTCTGAATGGTGGAAGGGTGAAGCCTCTCTCCCCTTCTGCAATGCAAAGGAGCCAGGAGAGATGATGGAAATCTGAACTACAGGCTCATTCCTGTACCTGGGAGTGATGGGGTTATTTACCTAAGGTGTCTCAATAGCCTAACAGCTGAAAGTTGTTAACTCACATCACTCCCTGTCCTGAGCTCTTCTTCAATCATAGTTTTCTCTGTCCAGCCCTGATGCCCTCTGTGACTGCATTGCTGCTGCTGCTGCCTTGAGCCTCTGGCTCCCTGAGAGTGTCCCCCGTATCTCTGCTGTAACATTTGCATTTGGCATTCAATTTGGGCTCCATCTCCACATCTAATCAAAATACAACTCACTATAATCTCTCTGTCCCTCCCAGGAAGCTCCACCAGCGTGGTGAAAAAGAAAGACCTATTTCACACCTTATTACCCAAAAACAAGGGCCTTTGGAGGATGCCTTTACTTCCAGGTGCTGAGGTGCCAGGGAGGGGTGGCCGAGTTGAGCTGCAGAGTCACTCGTTAAATGCTTGAGTAGCACCTTGAGGCATTGAGGAAAAAGGCACTGGGGGACAATTTATATTAACATGGGGTAGAAACTGGGGTGGTGGAGCTGTTTGCCTTCCCTCTGAGCAGAGGATGGCTGGGAGCAGCTGTGGCTGCCTCAAAGTAGATCCTTGCTTACACCCTATCTCCAGCACTGATTTTGATGGCACTGGGGGCTTCTGTTTACCTTTGTAAGACTCCAGTCCTTAAAAAATCCCCAGCAATCCTCCCAAGCATTCAAGTTCCATGATCCTCAATGTAAAATAATTACCCAGGCTAATTAAGCATTATGATAGCTGTGGGTCTTTGTAATGAATTTTTGGCTTGTTGCTATTCACTGTCACTGAATATCCCCTCAAGTCTTTGCTGCTGCTCTGGAGAAGAATAAATAACAGGCACCAAACCTAACTTGTGCTGTTGGTATCTGCTCATCTGCTGATGCATCTGCTCAATGTTGTTACTTAAGATGATCCATGTACAGCTTTACAGCATATATATGTGGGTATATGTATATAATGTATGTAAAGTATATAATGTATATAATGTAGTGGGTTGTGTTTGGGGCTTATCATGTCTTCCTGACATGAACCACAGAGTGTTTGGAGTTGTGTTATAACCAAACATGGCAGGAAGTTGTTTATTCCCTGGTGTTGGCTGGGATTTGGTGGTGGGTGAGTGAAGCATCAAAATCCCTCCCTGGCAGAGTCTTCCTAGCAGAGCCTTCTAGTTTGGCTACAACTGAACAGTCTCTGGCAGTGATTTCACTGCATCCAGTCCAAAGTGCAGTTTAACTGTTGTAGCTGCTGCTCACAATGGGAAGTGTCAGGACACAGTTTCCTACTGGGAAACCTCATCATCTTCCCACGTCCACTACAATAAAATCTGTGAATATCAATGAGTTGCTATTGACATCCCTGTTTCCCAGATGATGGAGCAGAATGCCCTTATGGACACTGTATATATTTAAACCACTAGGATTTTCCATATAGATGAGAGTTTTGTTTCCCAAAACTGTCCAGTACCATGTCTCTCCCTCAAGTCCCTGCCTAGACTCATTGCTACGTCTTTAAACCTTGCTCAGCTCCTTTATTAATATTTCTGCCTCTCTCAGCCAATGAGACTGATGAGAAAAGAGTTGCTAATGTTAATTTCACCTTTATGAATTTAAATTCCAGACTCACCCCAAGGGAGTCAGTGAGTGAATGAAAGAGCAGTGGCACATGGGCTGATGGAGCAGCATCAGCACTTTGGGAGCTGAGCTTGTGTGGGTGGAAAGGCTCTTGGTCAAATTGTTGCCCACCGTGAAAGGTGTTACCAAACTTATCTGATAGTGCCTGTGAAGGGTTTGTTCTCATCACTCACTGCTTCTTAGCCACAGGATTTTGCTGTGGAAATCTAGAACAATTAGATTTGCATTATTTAATGCAAAGCTACACTCCCTTTCCCCCTTGAAAAAACCTTGAGTCAAAAACCCACAGACATTTTTTTTTTTTTTTCTGCTTAGCTTTGGGTGTAATTTTTCTTTGCTTTAGGTGAACTGGCACTGGCATGAAACATTTCTTTCCTGACAAGGAACTTTCTGTGCTCCCCTCTCTCTCCTGAGCACACACACAGGATTGAGGATAAGAATTCATCACGATAACAAGCTTAAAGGAGTGGATTGTGCAGCCAGGACCAGAGGGAGATGTGAGCAGTTGGGTGGCAACTCCTTGGGCTGATCCAGGAGCTAGGAATGGCAAAACAACCTCTTGAGAGTGCTCCAAGCTCGCTCTGCTCGAGCTTATGCTGAACTGCTTTGGAAAAGCCTCACCATTAATTAGGAAGAGGATTTCCCATCTTCTCAGATCCCCCCTTCCCTCCCCAGGGAAGCGGTCCTGCAGCTGCAGGGAGTGCTTTGCCCTGGTGGATGAAACGCCCTTGTCCCTCTCTGATGGATTTTGTGACAGGGTGAGAAGCAGCTGTACACAGACACTGGGGAGCTGAAATCATCAGCCAGAGAAATCCATGGGCTGAGTCAGTCCGTGGGCTGGGAGCCCTTGAGACAGCACCTATCCACTCCAGACAAGGGATACTGTTCCTCATTGTGTTCCTTTTCAAGCCTAGTCAGAGACTTTCATGGCTTGCAAATGTTTGGGGGTGCAGCTGACCTGACTTCCTGAATGCACCACATTGACCTCAAGTCCTGCCTGATATTCATTCTTCACTGCTACTGTGGGAGGCAGCTGTCTGATGGAGCATCCAGCTGTGCCCGTGCCCCAGTCCCAGCCAAAATCAGGGGCTCACTGACAGGAATTTTTGATGGATTCCTGAACTATCAAGTTGGAGCATCACAATGAGCCTGAATTCCCAGGAATATCACTCCCTGCACCCCCTGAGCCTGGACAGCATAACCCCAGGGGGCCTCCACCCTCCACCCCACTGATGTGGCAGAAACTTTTCCACCTCAGTGCACATGCCTAGAGAGTGCTGGCACTCTGGTGACATCACCGTCCAGCCACACATCCACCTTAAAACTGAGACATTAAGGGACTGGTGACCCAAGAGAGGAGGAGAGCCCATGCTGGGCTGTGTTTTGGAGGAGGGATGCTGCACACAGGCACAAGGCAGTTCCTGTCCATGCATCCAGCAGAACTCCTGCTGAGCCATGCACAGGAGGACCACTGGGCTCGTGTTATCAGCATGTGTCATTTCCCAAGGGTTGTGAAGACATTAACAAATTAGGTCTCGGGGCCCTGCTGCAATTCTCATTAGCATCATCCTAACAACTCTTCATGTTAAATAGCTCAAATCAAAGTTTCCAGTTTAGTAAATATCCCTCCAAAGGGATTGCTGTCTCCATCAGGCAGGGCCTAAATAGACCAGAAGGACCAGGGCTGGTGCTGAACTCCAGTTCCCAAGCAGACATAAGACAATTAGTTCCACCTCTACCTCTTCTTCTAAGTCCCCTTCTCCAGACAGAAGTGGCTCTCACATATACCAGCCCCATCCAAATGAATGAGTTGCTCAGGAATTGCAGATTGGATGTGTAGAGATAATGGACAATTTGCAAATCTGAAGCCTCACATTCTCCCCTCTGCCAGGGAGATGGACACTGAGGTGCAATAAATCCTGGTTGGAATCATGCTGATAAATCCCCACTGAGCAAAGCCCAATCCTTGCAGAAAGCAGCACCTAGTGCTTGAGGATGTTGGTGATTCCAGGGCAATCCATCAGCAAACCACAGCAGAAATTCTCCCCCATTTCTGACCTCTCCTTGGGGCTTGGGAGGTTCCAGCAGTGGGTGGAAAAGGCCACGAGCTGGGCGTGAGGATTCTTTGGGGCCTGCCTGCTGCCCTGGGTCAGGATTTATCACAGCTTAACATGGCCAAGGACAAACCTTCACTGAGAAAAATGATGAAACTTTCAAGGAGCAAAGCACATGAGTGAGGACTAAGTTTCTTGTCTGACCAGACATCTAAGCATTGCCATTCCACAGGCAGCTTTGCTGTCCCCTGGCTTTCTGCCTCCACCTCGTGGGCTTGGGAAGCTTCTTGCAGGGCAAGGTAGCCTGTGTTTGGCCTGAAACTGGATCAGCTGGTGCTAAGATGGGATTTGTTAAAATGGAGCTGTTAACGCTGCTGTTAATGGGTGCTGGGCAGCCATCCCTCAGCACCCAGTCCTGTGGCCACCTGTCAGTGCCCAGTCCTGGGGCCATCCATCACCCTGACAGAGAGTTCCTTGCTGCCTGCTCTGATTCTCATTCAGTCATGAAAAATCAACGCTGTGGCATCGCAGAGCTGGAGAGGACTTTTCTCCTTGTCCTTGTGAGCTCCACACCTTCTCACACTTCTCCTCCCCCAAAATCTGTCACTGAACCAGACCTGTCACTGCTGAGGTGACATCCAAGTCACATCCTGAATATAGGCTAAAAACCAGTTTTAGCACAAGCTCTGACCTGATTGTATCAAACCCATGTACAATGTTGAGTAGGAGTGGGCTGTCGACCCTGCTGCTCCCACCCAGCAGGGCTGAGCCAGCCCTGGCCATAGCGTATGTCCAGAAGCTCTTTGTGATGGGTGGCCTCCCAAAGTGCTCAGTTGCACCTGTGTAGGAGTTCTAGGGGAGGTGAAAGTTACCCGAGCCTGGAGCTGTGGTGGCCATGCTGCACTGGTGACGTGGTCTGCACAAAAAGTCGAAACCTCCAGTCATCATCCCTGGGCAGGGGGATGGTAGAGTGAGTGGACATAGGGGCTAAAGTCCTGGTGTCCCTGGGCATGGCATAGAACAGGCAGCTATGCTTGATGTCTCTTTGTCCATCTCCCCCTCTGCTCAACAGACATTTATTTTCTCTATTTACATCTCCTGAGATCTGCACCTTCTACGTTCCTTCACTGCCATCCTGCAAGCAGGTTGCAGCAGCACCAGCAGAGAGCTGCAATGCAGCATCCAAACATCCCACCTCCCCAAAAAGGATCCATGCAGCAGCAGATGAGCCCAGAGACACCCCTGACACTGGATCTCCGGGGAGGTGGCTCGAGTGGGCTGGGGCTGGGGGACACTTACCAGTGTGGTTGGTGACAGGCGGCAGGCTCTCGCAGTACTGCTCCTGGATGGAGGCTGCAACCGGCCTGTCGCAGAGGAGAAATGCCTGGATGGGGAGAGAGCAGACAGGGGTGGGGTTATATGTGCAATATGCTGCTTCCCCATCCCCATATGCTTCCTTGGGTCAGATCTGAGCCTGCCCATATCTGGGTGGGTAACACCCCCAAAGCTGCATAATGGACATGTACCATTTTCAGGATGGTTTCCTATGGAAATTGTGCTTCTCTGAGCCCAAGGCTGTGGCACTGCTATCTGTTTCCCACCCAATGATCCCCTCCTGCCTCCAATACCTCCCTCAGTGAACCCTCCTGTAGCCCCTGTTGAATCATGGAACCTCTGCTATTTAGCATTTTAATCAACTTTTGGGTTTAGCATTTTTCAATCCTGAGAGCAGACAGGGGAAACATGATGAGCCTGACACCACGCTTGGATTTTCAATCCCTTACTGAAATCACAGCCTTGTAAGCTGTCAGTGGGAAGATGTTCATACACGTCCTTAAGGAGATCTGATCCACAGACAACCAGCTCTGGCTAAAGTCTTTTTTCAGGAGAATTGTCAGCAAACACCAACATTCCCATTGAGTTGGAAAGCACTGACCATGATCCACACAGCTCTGCTAAAACTCTGCAAAAGGAGCTGTTTTGGAAAAATGATTATTGAATTATTGTGCCTTTGCAGCAGTTTGGGGAAACTAAAAGTGAGAAAGGCAATTGCCAGGATGAAGGGATTGCAAGGATAGCAAAGGGACGGTGCTGTTGGTCTCACAGCTCACCAGGGTGCCAGATGAGAGAAGGAGGGGACCTGATACTTAGCAGAACACAGATTTCTACAGAAGCAGCTGCCCACTGTCTCCTCTGCCTCAGAGAAGGGTGACACAGGCTCATCCCCTCTGCTGCACCAGCACTAATGGTGGATGACGCTCAACCCCACTTCTTTCACCTTCAGCGACTGACCAAACCCCCTGGAGAGAGAGTCACTGGTTAAATGACAGAGCTGAGCCCCAAAATATGTCACATACAGATCTCTTGGGAAACAACCTTGAGCCTGAAGGCAGGAAGGGCTGCACCTCCCCTGTTTGCAGGCAAGCTCCCAGCTCCTCAGGGACAACAGCCTCTGCCTTCCCCATCAGCCAGGCTGATTCCTAGTGCCCCCTTCCTGAGTGCCATTTACCTCCCAAACTGCTCTGAATAGGGAGACAACATTCTTCCTCTTGTCCTTGAGCCATAGAAACACTGTCTGCTCTGGCTGGCACACCCAGCCATCCTCATGCCTTACCAAGGCATTAGCAGGATTTATTCAGACACAGACAAGCTTAGCACCCACTTGCTCTTTTCCAAACCACTGTTTACTGCCTTGGGAAGCTGGTTTTGACAGCAAGAAAGATGTCAGGCAGACGTATAAATGGAGCTGAGAATAGCTCCCTTGTTGTAACTGCTCCAGATGGCACAGGAGATCTGGCAGCTCAACCCTGCCCTGGCACAGGAGCTGCTCAGAGCTCCTTGGAGCTCCTGGGTGGTGGTCCTGCAGGAGCCCAGCACCTCCTGAGTCTCCTTTCAGAAAGCTGAGACCACCTAAACTCCAAACAGAGATGAGTCAAGGTGTAGGGAGTCCGCTCCCTTCTGTGTTAATGCCCACAGCTGGTGTCCACCACACCTGGTGGGTCTTGGCATGGGCATCTGGGACAGAAGGATTCTGCCCAAGAGATGGCTGGTATGGTTTGTCTACCTGAACAGGCTTTCAAGTGTTAATTGGACGTGTTTCTCCTAATCCCAGCCTGCTCCAGCATGGCAGTACCCATTCTCCTTCCAGACACAGGGAGAGGTCTTGGCACTGAGCAGCACATGGACCAAGCCACAGGCAGGGAGGGGTGTGGATGGAGCAGTCACGGGCTCTTTGCAGGCTTTGTAAATGAGCCGAAACTGCTACAGAAGAAAGGAACAAAAAAAAGGATCCGCAAAACAGAACTAATACTAAGAGCTTTTTTACCAGGCTCTGAGTCTTGTCTCAATGCAGTATGGCCAAAGCTCTTGACAGAAGCAAAGGTTTTGTCCCACTCCTGTCAGCATTTTGAGGAGAATAAGCAGGGGTGGTGGCAGCTGCAGGGGGATTTGCCCCAGAGAAAAAATTCTTATCTGGCACTTGGTGGTCGCTGTCTTATCTGTTTTGCTCTTTGTGGGTTAGTGCAACCCCTCCCCATGCTTTCACAGAGAGAACAGGTCAAAGCTCCGTCCTTGAAGAGCTTCTCAAGCCAGAGCATTGCTGCTCTGTAAGATGCCACATGGTGCTCAGCAGGGCCCAGCCTGGCCGGGCTAGAGCCAAGCTCACCTCAAGAGCCCCAACACAGCAGTGAGTCGTGCTCGGGCCAGAGAGGGGCCATGTTTCTCCACCCTCCCAGCCCTGCCTTCACACCGCTATGGCAGATCCCGCTCTGCAGGCAGGAACACCTCTGTGACCTCTCTCAGCCTGCCAAAATCCTGGAGAGCCTCAGCTGAGCCCTCAGCTGTCCACAAAGGAAGGCAACCTGCTCCTCTGTAAGCAGCTGCTTTGCACAGTGCTCTCAGGTAGCCTGGGGAGCTGCTCCCACAGGGATGGATGATGGTTCTGCTGGGAGCTGCACAGGCCTTGTGAGGGTCCACTCTGGCAGCACCTTCTTCTCCATCAGAAGCCATCATTATCTCCCCTGCTGTTGCCTCAGCTCCACCTAGCTCCCTTCCAGGCTCTGTAACATCCCTGTTTTATACACAAGGATGGTTCTTGTTTAACCTTGGGCCTCACGGAGCACCAGCTCCTTCCTTTCATCCCCACATTTTCTGTAGCAGGACAGCCCCGCCAAGTCCTCATTGCTCAGCTCAGACACTAAAACCTGACACTGTTCCCATGTTTCCTGCATCCCACACAGAGCAAACATCTGCTGTGTTGGGTGTCCCACCACCACCATGCCAGAGCTGTCCCAGAGGGAAAACTGAGGCACTGAGGACCATCTGCCTAAGGTCACTCAGGCTGCGGGGCACCACGTGGGGAAGATCTCTCCTATCTGGACACACCAACCATGTCCTGGGGCCACCAGGGCTAAAAAAAAAAAAAAAAGAAAAAAAAAAAAAATTGGGGGTTTTTTTGGAGCTGTTCCTGTGCCTGTGAGGGGACAGGGTGGCAGATCCCCTGGGCCAGGAGTTGCAGCACAGTGGACTAGGACAGTGTCAGCTCATCAGCACTGGGAATCTGGCTGCTGCTGTGGGGGTGAGCAGCACAATCACACACACATGGCATCAGTCTCTGTGACCTTGCACTGACCTGGCAGAAAATTTCAATTAATAACAATTAGGAATTAATGTCCCCTTGTGGTGCTTTTGCTCTCCACGGATAGTAATGAATATATTCACATCCAACTGCAACCACACCCCCTGCACTGTGCTACCCAGAGACAAGCATGTGTCCCCCCCTGCGATAAAGCTGCCTCAAAAAAGAGGGGATCTGCATAGCAGGAAGGGCTGACAGCTCTGAGCATGAGATAGATGGCTTGTAGGCTAATTAGCAATCTAGGAGGTCCAGTGCCGAGGGGCTGTATTGGAGAGCAGAGTGATTAGTGGGATTGTAGCCTGGGATGAAGCCCTGTGAGACAGAGGCTTTGCACAGAGCTGCAGAGGGCAGTGGGAGCAGTGCACAGTGATGGCCACCATGACCTTCCTGGGAGGGAGGACAACACCAGCCACCCTGGAGTCATCTTTGCTGTAGGGAACTCTCTGACCCTTCAGTTCTGCTCCCTGGCTTGGCTGGGCTTGGTCCCCACTACAACACTTGGTGTGGAACAGGAAAGAGCTCCTGGAACATATGAGCAGGGAAGGGCTGAGCAGCTGCTGCCCTGGACCTTTGCTGAGGTTCCTCGGGGCATTAGGCTGGGATGGAGACTGTTCTTGGCTCTGAGCCTGCAGCAAAATGTGCCAGACTTTGGGTGTTAACTGCAGTGAGTGTTAAAAGAGCTGGATGCCAACTTCAGAGGGCAGAGCAGCATCAGTGGTGTGAGAAGGGAGCAGCATGTCCTGCCAGAACTGCAGCTGGAGGCGGCCTGCAACAAAAGCTGCCCCTCAAATGTGCTTGGAAGTGCCTCCAAACCCCATGTCTCCTGCCTTCACTGTAGGGTATCTCTTTCCCTTTGTCTCCTCTGAGTTCCAGGCACTGTTCTCTGCAGCTGGGGAGCTTCTTACCTGCTCCACCTGGAGGGCCTTCACTTGGAACAGTTTCCTCCTCAATTGAATCTACAAATGAAACCTCCAGGCAGCATCTGGTCCATGAAGGACCCTCTTTACACCTCTGTCTTAGACCCAGCAGTAACCTGCTTTGCCACTCATGATCTCAGGCTTCCTCCAAGCCCCTTTGCTGCCCTACCAAGCCCCTGTTTCTTCTTCATTGCTTTTCCAAAGCCCCATCCCAAGCCCTGCCAGCATCAAGGCAAAGCTCAGGCAATGGAACAAGGCTCAAAGCAAGACCCGTGGGAGGATTTTCCATGACTGATGTTACTCATGGGGAGAGCAGGCAGTGAGAACATCTCCATCTGGCATTAAAATCTGTGAGTTTATTAATTTATCTATATTAGAGGGCCAGTCCCTGTGGTGTGTAGATAGGAGCTTTGGTGAGAGTATTTATTCTGTTTGGAGTATGTCTCCGAGTGTGCTGGATGCAGATCCTAACACTATCAATCAGGACTAAATACATGCCCTGTAAAACCTGATTTATGAACAATTAAAGGTTTTCCTGGATTAAGCTCAGGTCTCTCTTGCTTACCATAGGCAATTCTGACCTCATTTATCTGTCAAGAGAGACATGGATTTTTTGGGGACAGGTGAAAAAATGACTAATGGCATTTGGTTGTTGGAAGCTAAATGCACAAACAAGCTGGGGAAGGGGACACAATCCATGCAGCTCCTATGGGATCTGCAATCCTATGGATTTGCAGGGACAAAGGCTGCTGAGGAAGATTGGAGTGATGGACAAAAGCCTGGGGGAGGGCTGTTTTTCTAAGGCAATTTTATTAAATGATCCTGCATATTGTACATGTGGAACTCCTGTGCATTGACAGGGATTTTCAATTTGGGATTGGACATTTTCCCCTCCAGCTCTGTCCCAAAACCCACATCTTGACTGCTCCAAACCCCCTCCTTCACCCATCACCTTTTTAGGGTTACACCCTGGAATGAACAGCCACAATTTCATTTTCCCCCCTCCTTTTTTTTTTTTCTTTTTTTCCCCAGTTTATTCACATTCATAGCTCAGGAAATCTTGGCCACACCAAAGCTGCATCTGCCACTGCCTTTCCAGGATGGATAGTGCAGATTTCAGGGTGGAAGAGGGACTGTAATCTGCAAAATTCCAACCCACTTTGCCCTTGGCCATGGGAATGGAGGCAACTGCTCCTGGGAGGGTGAGTGTGGATAAAGCAGAGGAGGGTCTCTTCTGTCAGCTCAGAATACAGTTAGGGAAAACAGGAGAAACAACAGATGAGCCCCAGGTATGTTATTCCATCTTCAGAAAGAGTCACACTCTCCTGAGTGACAGATCTGAGGTGTGGACAATGGCTCCTGGGCTCTGCTTGGTGAGAGAACCCCATGATTTGGGGGTTGATTTGTGCTTTCTTTGGGTTCAAAAATTGTTCTCACAGACAAAGCCATGGATGCAGCCTCCCTAAACCCTGCAGACTCAATTATAGCTTGAGCTTGTCGCTCACAACTAACTTCTAGGCTAACCCTGTGCAGGATTTTGGGCGAGCAGAGCTGGATTTCAGGGCAGGGTTGAGCTGGTGGTGCAGGAGATTCTCATCGTATTCCTATATATTCATCCTATGGTGACAGAGTAGTTATTCTGGGAACAGGCTGTGCCTTTTCCATTCACTTCTTTGCTGGAGATGCAAAACCACAGGGATGATTTCACACACACTGAATCAACCCCAGCTTTTAAGGAAAGCTAGGATTGGAAGAGATCCCCAGGGTCAGCATGTCCTGCAACTGCAGCTCTGCATCTTATGCAAGGATTGGAGCATGGAAGAGGAAGGGGCTGTGTTTTGGGCTTATTGCTCCTGGAGATGGTCAAGTGAGAAGAGAGGGGAAACTATCCCACCCTCAGCATCAATCTCTGATTTTTAATAAAAAGCTTTTGTAGTTTTATCAGCCCTAGAAATGTTATCAGCTCCTGACAGAGCTGCAGGTGAACTGGTTTATTTTTTAGTTTGTTTAAACGACTTGCAGGATGCCAGGGAGCACCTGGCAGCAAGTTTGGCTGCTTGTCTCCTAGTCTGTCTGTCCAACCCCCTGAGGGATGTCTATCTGGTAAAGCAACATGAGCAAACTGATGTTAAAGTGGAGGTGCTAGCCAGGTGCATGGGGAACACCTAAACTGTGCCAATCCAGTATCTGCAGGAGAGGTTTGTCCCTTCTGAGCTCTGTGTTGGAGCTGGGCTGCTGCAGGTCTCTGCACTCACAGGCTGGAAGCTGCTGCAGGTACATCTGGCTGCAGGGATGCACTCACAGCTGGAGTGTCATGGTCCTTTAGCCCATGCTGTCCCCAGCAGAGGGTTGAGACTGGTTCTGAAAAAGCATCTGAGTTTTGAATGCATGTATTTATAAGGAAAAATAGACAGCTTGACTGCAAAGCAGGGGAGGGTTGTATATTGGCTGCTTCTTTTTGGAGCCAGCTGGGAGAGGCTTCTCTTTGCCTGGACTGGTTTTTGTGACCCCCTTCCTGGTCCCAACCCCACCACAGGGGTGGTTTTGTCTCAGACTCTGGAAGATTTTTGTGGACCTTGTTGATCCAGCTTCACAAGAAGAATATCTTTGGGGAACACCTGGGAGTGGTGAGGGAATTCCCTGAGCTTAAGTAGCTTTGACAGAGGATAGGAGCTGTGTCTCAGCACCTTTGGGCTTCTTTCAGACCACTTTTTGCTCACCGAGGTTATCAGAAACTGTCACGCTCACCATGGCTGTCCCCACCAGAAAATGACCTTATTGCACTGGGTCTGTGCTGTCCCCACAGACTGGCCAAGAAGGACCTGGGCTGGGGGAAAAGATCCTGCCCTGTCTCACCTTTATTTCTTAGATCAGAGGCAAAAAAAAACTGAACCAGGGAAGGTAACAGCAAAAGAGCTCCCATAAATCCTATCAATCAGGCTTAGTGGGTTGCAGCGATAGGAGAGAACAGCTGCTCAGAAGAGGAGTTTTTACAAGCAACACCAACTTGGCAGGGGGGTCTCCTGGTGCACATCAGCTCTTCTCATCACTTAGGTGAAAACTTTCATGGCCCAGAGGTGCAGCTGATGTGTGAGATGCACAGTGAGTTGAACAGTGGAGTGCACAGCCCATGGGGTACGAGCCATAGCAGTGCCAATGGGGAGGGCTCTGCCTCTGCTTTACCTGCTGGTTTAACTCTGCAGTCCCAGCTGGGCCACTGAGACACCATTCTGCAGCCAGCCAGGCAGATTTGCTCTTTTAACCCTCCTTGACACAGAGGTTTTATCAAAAACTGATCATTTTGTTTAACTGCCACTATAGGTTTGTTCAAATAAAATTCAAAATTTCACTGGAAACCCCTTCATCTCGTTTGTCCAGGGTTTGGGATTTAAACAAGCTTTGGGCTGTGAATATTTCCCTCCTTGAAAAGCCCTCAGAGAGAAGGAATATTGCTTCTGACAAAGCATTTGTATATTGTGCAGAGCTGGAAAATTAGCACTGGCTACACTTCCACAGCAAGCAAATTAGAGAGAAAAAGTCTTGTGCTTTGCAGGTGCAGGGGGGGAAAAGGAGAGGCTTCCTTAGAAAATTAGTTACAGGGGGTACAATTGGGCTCTGCAGTTGCGTTGTCCACATGCATCACACCCCTAGAGTGGCCATCCCCTCCCAGCAGCCTTGGAAACTGGTGGCAGCTGGTTTCACTGGGAGGTGCAAGGCTGGGAGTTGCTGGGAGCCCTGGGTTGAGCTCAGGAGGACCTGGCTGCGATTCTGTCCCCCTTTAAATGGTCACTCACTTCAGCCCCCCTCTCCGATAGTTTTTGAGCATCACGAGCTCCTGCCAAGCCCCAGCGCCTCGACTGGAGGAATTCTCCCGAGGGCCCTTTGTGTTGCGGTTTCTCTTTTTACTTTTCCCTTCCAAGAAATTGAAAAGTCACTGCGGAGGAGGCAGGCGGTGCAGGGGTGATGGGGAGGAGGCAGAAGGGCCCTTACGAGAGAAGGAGACTTAAAGCATCTTACCTGGATGAGGAGGAGGAGGGCAGGACGTAGGCTGGGCACCATCCTCAGCTGCCCCTGCGCCCCTGCGCTCTCCGGGGCATGGCTGGCAGCGTCCCCGCTCCTGCTGGGCTGCTTCTGCTGTTGGGGACAGAATTCTCTGGGCTTCCAGCGAAGGAGCGTGGCGCGTCCCCGCGGGGCTGCGCGGAGGCTGCGGGTCCTTCTGCGTCCCGGTGCTGCCTTTTATAACCTCCCTGGAGCCGGTCCTCCGGCTGCCCACCTTCCAGCTCGCCTGGCGATGGCTTACATCCCTCCTCATCAGTCTCCCACTCCCCCTTCACTCTCTCCTCCTCTCCCTCCTCCCCCTTTCCTTCCTCCACCTCCCTGGTGCCTTCCAACTCCATTTGATTTTTTTTTTCCCCTTTCTCCTTCCTTCCCTCAGCATCTTCAGCAGCAGAAACTTCCCACCGGCCCAGGGACCGCCCTCCTGGCTCTCTTTGGAGTGGGGTTTCTCCTCTCCACCCCTCTCGCTCCCATCGTGCAGACGCCGTGGGGTCTCTCCTGCAGAGCCTGGGGGGCTTCCCTTGTGTCTGCAAAGTGTTTGGGGCTGGAATTTGCCGGGGATGAGGGGGTGAGCGGGTGTTACGCATTCGGGGATTTCACTCCAGGGCTCTGGCAGAGGATCTGGGGTAAGGCGAGATTTCCCCCGCCAGCCTTTGCAGCCCCTTTGCAAAACGGATGGTGAGCACGAAGGGAGGGCAGAGCCTCTTTTCTCGTCCACAGGGATGGGGTGGAAGGGGTTTCAGCCCTGCCTTTTGAGGGAGATGCTCCTGACGGGAGGACGGGGATGTGGGGTGGGTGGATGCGGGTCTTTCACACAGCGGGGCTGTGCGGGGAGTGTTTGATCACAAGAGCGGTCCCGGAGGAAGTGGAGGTGCTGCTGGCACCGTGCTTTGTCCCGTAGGATGGGTGGTGGGAGGGGCAGAGGTGATGGGGCAGGAGCGAGGAGGCTTGAACTGATAGAGAAGGCGGAGGACAAGTGTCCTGGGGAGGATGGGGGACAGTGGTGTGGGAGAGCCTGGATGATTGTCTTGAGGTCTTGGATAATGACATTTCCTTTCTCTCCCAGCATAACCCTCAGGCTTTAAAGGGTCTCTTGTCATACCTCTGGGCCTCGGCTCCTGCCATCCCCTGGCAGCCGTGCCCTGGTCTCCTGGGGAGGGATCCCACATACCCCTGTCTCTTTGGGATGCCATGGTCAGGATTGGGTCTATCCCTGAGATGGATGAATTTCTGGCTGGGTTAAACCTGCTCCCCCCTGCCAGGGCAGTTTTAGAGCATGCCTTCTGTACCCACTGAGGTTTAGAGGAGTGCCCCAGCTGTGAGTGCTGCACCTATCATGGGAGTGAGCCAAGCTACATCAGCCTGAGGTGAGCCAGAGCAAACAGCCAGGCAACACATGCTTCCTTCTTTCCTTGAAAAAGGAAATAAGGATCAATGAGGTGTACTGCTGGGAGGGGGATGCTGGAAAACATTGCCATGGGACCACCATCCAGGGGTGTGATGTTTCTCTTAGCTGATGATGGTTCATCCACCACCAGCCTCTCATGGGGTGCTGGATCACGCTCCCCAGCTACAGCCTCTGCCTCTGAGAATAGCTGCAGACCACAGCGGGTTGCAGATGGATCAATAGGAGGACAGTGTCCCTTGATGAATTCATGGTCACAGCCTCCATCCATCTTCACTGAGCTGCTCTTTGTCTCTGGAGCACCCAAGAGGGCAGGAGGGGATCAAGGTCCTCCCTGAGCTGTGGGACCAAGGCACAAGAACTGACCAGGGCTTGCCCCAGCATGTGGGGGCACCCAGTGACCCAGCCCAGCCCAGTAATTAGGGGAATAAACAAGACAGACATAAATCTTCTGGCATTAGCTGGGTTTAATCAATTGTGTCACTGCTTTGGCAAAGAAATCTGAAAATATATAAAGCTCTAGTAAATTCAGGAAACTTTTTGTTTCTGAGGTCTCTTAACATCCCTCCCCTGACAAGGATGGGATGAGACAGACTCCAGAGTCACACTTGTGTTACCTTGCATTTCAATAAACCCATGGAAAATGTAAAGTTTTTAAAAAATGGCTTGAGGAAACTCCCAATAACTTTGAGCAGCCTGGATGGAGCTGAGTGCATCATACAATCATGGAATGGTTTGCGTTGGAATATCACGTAGTTCCAATCCCCTGCCATGGGACACCTTCTACTGTTGCAGGTCTAGGGCACAGCTCCTGGTCACAAAACACACTCTGGTTTTGGGGGCTGCTCAGAGCTTTGTGCAACCAGGGGACAGAAGGGACCTTGCAATGGGAAGCACCAGAGACCTCATTCCCACGCCAAAACCAAGGATTGTCTTTCACCATCTTAGCCTGCCCATGGCCACCAAATGGAACACGTGGGATGGCCACGCTCTGCTCAGGTGCCCAAAGTGTGAGGTGATCCAAGGAAGGCAGAAGTGAACACTATTTTTACTTAAGAAATTGGTTGCCCCATAGATCAGGGAAAAGGCTGCAGTGCTGTTTGAAGCACCTAATTGAGGGGATTTATGGTAAAATGCAACTTGTCAGATGTGGCAAAGGAAAAATAAAACATTCACCGAGACATAGAAATCAGTCCATTCGTCATGGTTAATCTCAAACCCCTTGGTGCAGTGCAGAGACAAACGTGGTAATGGGTATTAGGGATGAAGACAATGAAGAGAAATATAGGATCTCTAGGAAGGAGGCAGAGGAGAGGTTTAGTCTGACTTCGGTAAATTATTATTATTTTATGTAACTGCATGTGGTTTGACGGTCCTGTGTCTGAGCAGCTCCATGACAGCTGCTGTAGTGGGCTGTTTGTGGGACTTACACCACTGCCCTGCTCCTACCCTGTCCCTGCAGCCAACCCTCCCCTGGTTTGGGAAAACTCCATGTGTCCTTCCTGCACTATAGGGATGAGACTGGGACTGGTCCGTGCACTGACAGGGCGCAGGGAAATGTGTGCCTGCTTCCCACATTGGTAGCAGAGCAATGGTAGCAGAGCTTTGCTTCCAGCTGGGACATCTGTAGGAAAAAAATAATCCTCAGCGTCCTGGGCATTTAGGTCAGGTTGATGGAAGGGTGGAGTTTGGCTTCTCAGCTGAAATTTCAGCTGAGATCAGCAGTGTGCCTCAATTTCCCCACCTGTGTGTTGGGACTGTTTCTTTCCCAGGAGGTTGAGTGGAGCTGTGAATGCTCAGAGTGCCGCTTGGGGGAGGACAGGCTGTCAGCACGTGGGGCTGTGTTAGCAGCTGCAGGCTGAGAAAAAAATCCAACCCAACACATTAAGTTTCTCCCAAGAGAGGTTTGTTGGTTTTTTTTCCCAGCTTTTAAAATTAGTTTCCAAGTTTTCTGTCCTATGTCCTTTTCCCTTCTCCTAGACGTGCTGTGAGGGGAACATGCTCAGACACATGGAGCTGGGTTTACTCTGACTCATTGCTCCATGCAGCAAGTGACTGATTCCTTCATTCACCTGAATAACTCCTTCCTGCCATTTCTTCTTTGCATACTGTGTGCATTGATAGGAGATCCCACATTAACAAAAACATGGAAATTGCAAACTAAAACAAACAAACTCGAGGAAACCCACAAAGATCTGGGATCTGACTGAATTTCTCATTCGCTTCCCAAATTTCTCAAGTGTTTGCCATGTTTTTCAGGTTGCTTTTGGGAGGATGTGTTGATTTTGAATAGAACAGAAACACAAAAGCTTTTGTTTTACAGCTAATTAAACCTCAAGGCAGAATGCTAAACTGATCACAATAAAACTCATAATTATTATTTTTCTCATTCAAAGCTAAGTCAACTGAAATTTCCCAATCAGCAGTTGGCATTTCCCATCAAACAGATCACAGTGGTTTGTGGTTGGGAAAAACTCCATGGTTTTATTCTGGAAACTGATCCCATCAATGCACCAGCCGAAAGTGGCTCTGTCTTCACACACTCTGTGACAAACAGATGCACAACCCTGTCAGCTTTGAGCCTCTTTGTAGCTGTTTGTTTGGCAGCACAGGGACCCATCATGATTTTGCTGCACTGGCCATGGTGTTGTTGCAGATGTACATGAGTTCCAAGGATGTACATGGATGTACAGATGCTCTTGCATGGATCATGGAATCATAAGATTGGAAAAGCCCTCCCAGACCATTGAGTCCAACCTGTGCCCCATCCCCACCTTGTCACCAAGCCCACAGCACCATGTCCTGGTGTTCCTTGGATATCTCCAGGGATGGGGACTCCAAACCTCCCTGAGCAGCCCCTTTCAATTCTTAATAGCTCTTTCCATGAGGAAACACCCCCTAATGTCCATCCTGAGCCTCCCCTGGCCCAGCCTGAGGCCGTTCCCTCTCCTCCTGTCCCTGTTCCCTGGGAGCACAGCCTGACCCCCCCGGCTGTCCCCTCCTGTCAGGGACTTGTGCAGAGCCCCAAAGTCCCCCTGAGCCTCCTTTTCTCCAGGCTGAACCCTCCCTCTGTCCCACAGATGAATGGGCATATCCAAAGTGTTGCACTCACACCTCTGGGCATAACCCCACAGCATCATGGACATGGACATGGACATGTCATGGGTGGTCCTGCAGAGATCATGGGAGAGATTGTGACATCCTCAGAAACAGTCTGTTGTAAAAATACCTCCCCACTCCTCAGGTCTGTGAATCAAGGCAGGAAAGGTTCTGGATGTCTTTCAAACCTGGTTATTTTTTCCCTGTCTGTTTGATGAAATATTAATCTCCTCACCTCCAAAAGGCAATCAAATAAAATTGAGAAGAGATGACACACAGGGCCTCAATACAGACAACAGAAATCAGCAAAATAAAAATTAAATAAAATTCCAAATGTAATGTAAAATTCTGTAAAAGACATCTCTGCACTGGCTCAAAGGGCAGAGATGAAGTGACATGGTGTCCTCAGGGCTTGGGAAGCAAAGAAGGACCATGCAAGGAAGGGGGTGAAGAGGTTGGGCCAGGCAGTTGCTCAGGTTGGTCTGAAGCTTCTCTGTGAGAACTGTTGGTGGGATTTCTTTGCAGATTTTGCCTTCTTTCTCTTGTGCCTTAATGAGAGGGTGGGTTGGTGCCAAGGCAGCTTGAGCTATTGTGCTGGGAATGGAGGGAAGGCAGACGGTGGATGTGTTGGAGGTGGTGGCAGCTGGCACTGGGAGCAGCCATTCAGTGTGATGGAGACTGGCAGCCTGGTGAGGACGGAACTCCAGAGGGGAATTCTCCCTGCAAGCTCCTTCAAGGCCTTGGCTCCATCTGCTTGCAGGGTGATGCAGCCTCAAACTGGACTAAGCCACTGTCTAAGAAGAAATGCTGCTCCATCTACTTGAGATGGCCCTTGGAAAACATTCACTGCTCCTGTGGGTGCTGCTGGTACTAAAGGGTTTGCAAATACAGCCAAAAAGAGTCTGGCAAAGTCTTGTTCAGTTCATGACCTCTTAGCCCATTTTCTTTATGTGTTTGGGTCACATCTTTTCTGTACAATAATCTCACAGATAATCTCCTGACATTTGATGAGGCCAAAAACTTTCCACCATCTCTGTTTCTCTGGCTGTTACAGTGTGCAGGTGACGTGGGAAGTGGTGTGAGTACCTTGTTTAATAGTTGCAGTTATAAAATAATTTGGTCACACAGGTAAAAATTCTCTTTCAAATGTTTTGCTCCAGGCACATGTTAACTATGATCCTGTAGGTCCTCAGTGCTTCAGCTGGAGACAAAGGCCAGTCATTTGTGTAGGATGTCTTTGGGTTTGCCCTCTTATTCTGTAAAGTCCCTCTGCCTATGAGAACCCCAGAGATTATTAATATATATATATAACGCTTTGTCCCAGAGAGTTTAAGGTTTTGGCAGTTTGCTAACTGTATTCCTCGTCCATATTTTACTCCATCATTGCTCAGTCAGGATTTTTCCTTCTTTAGGAATAAGTAAAGGGCAACCAAAGGGCTGCAGTTTATTACAGGGAATAGAGGAAATCACAAAACTGCTCTGCCAAAAGGGATCCAGTTTGCACAGGGATCTATTTCCCCTTTTCTCATATGTCCTTGGATGTGTTGTGGTGGCACCATGTGTGAATGGGAAGTTTGTACATGGCAGCCCATGATCCCTGCAGGCACAGGGAGCATTGCTGTGGCACTGCAAGGGTGACTGCTGTGGAGCAGCAAGAACAGGGAACAGCTGCCCTCAGAGCAGGGCAGGTCCGTTTTCAGATTTAGAAGAAAAAATGTGAAGAGGAGAGGAGAGGAGAGGAGAGGAGAGGAGAGGAGAGGAGAGGAGAAAAAGTCCTGCTCTTCCTCCTTTCCTATCTCTCTGAACAGTGCACCTCCTTCTTGTCAATCTCTCCTCCTTGCTGCCTGACTATTCCAATTCCCCTGTGCAGGTCCCAAGCTCTCTGGGATGGGAAGCCAGAGGCATCTCCCACATCCAGGCTTCTGTTTGACCTCAGGCTACCAGCGAATTCCTGCTGGCAGGAATGCTTCTCACTAGGAAAATGCAGCCTGGTCAGACTCCATGCGTGCTGATGCAGGGCTGCAGGAAGGTCTGATTTCCCAGGGCCAGCTCCAGACTGAGAGAGGTCACCAGTCCCTGCCATGGTTGGGATGTGCACTGGACAAGGAGAGTCCTCACCATATCTCAGCCACCTGGAATTTGCTGTGCTGAACTGGGAGATGGAACACCATCCCAGAACCTCCCAGTATTGCAATACCATCCAACAGCAGAGCCCTCATGGCTGTACTGACAGATATCTGCTGCAGCTCATTGTTCCCTCCCATCCTTTTCCCCTGATTTTTCCTGCCTGCTGCACAGCTGACAGGCTCCAGGGTTTTGGGACCCTGGAGCAGGGCTGAGATGTGCAGCTTCAGCCTTGGCATCTAATTCAATCCCACAAATCAATCTTGCTGCTTGTGTTTTGCCAATTAGCCAGAGAGACAGCGCAGAAAGCAGCCACACAGAAAATGGCAGGGTTATATCTTCTGTGCAGGAAGGGAAGGGGAAGCAGCTGGAGCTGCCTCTATTCCTGTGCCAGAGGAAGGTGCATTGGCAGCACTTTTACCTGTGAGCAGATGAAAGCCACACTCAGGTCTGCCAGCCTCAGTCTGTCAGCCCAGCTCTGGAGCTTTCCAACACAACCACATCCACTCCACAGCAGGGACATGGCCTCATGGGTCCTTTCCTACTTGGATTTTGTTGCTACGTAGGATGACTCAACACAGCTAAAGCCTCCACATACCCATTAACTTAAGAATAAGCATCTAAATTAATGAATTTGACAAGGTTTGGCTCCAGTTTGGCATCAGTGCTCTGGTCTGCCCAGAGCTGCCTCTGGCTGGAGGGTGTGCTCATCAAAGGCACTGAGCAGAATTTGTCCATCTAAGGCTGAGTGAGCTGCTCGCCCTTGAAAGCTTTGCTGCTGCTATGAGAGGTGTCACTGTGCCCATGAATTCCCCTCACATGGGAAGGAACTGGCTCTATTTGCTTTCTTGGCATGGAGGTTTTTTTGCTGCTCTGGTTTACTCTGAGTCTCAAAATACTGATCTGTGCTCATGCTCTAGCTCCTGACCCTGCAGGAATGGTCACTGTCCATTCATACAGGAAAGTCAGGAAATAAAGGCCCAAAGTGACCCAAAGATACTCAACGTAAGAGGGTAAAAACCCCAAAGTGCATTGTTTTTTGTTGTCGTTTTGGTTTTTTTTAATAAATCATATGGAGATTTAGGCTTTTTAATAACTAAGGCCTTCTAGTCAGTGAGAGACGCATTGAACACCAGGTGGGAGGCTCCCTTGAAGCTGAAGGTGCCAAACCAGGTGGAGTGAGGCACAGAAATGCCCTTTGAAAAGTTCTGGTCCAGGAGATATTTTCCTTGGCACTTCCAAGGGCAGATCGCAGGAAGTATGGCTGCTTTGCAGGAAGCTGTCGCATCTGCTGCCATCAAAACCACCCAAATATTTCCCTCCAGGAGGCCACGGGGATCAACTCAGTTCTTATAGAGTACCTGGAGCATTCCAGAGGCTTGTCAGCTGATAAAAGGCCTTTAACCTAAAATTAGCTGTGTGGCCCAGGCAAGGGAACAGGTGGGGAGGCAGACTGGGAGTGCAGCAGCTGCTCGGGACACTCACTGGGATCTCCAGGAATGTTATCTGTGGTTCTCCTCCATTCCTGGGGTTACTAGTGCTGGTTTATCTTTCTGACAGCTAATCCCAGCCCAGACAGTGCCAGCTCTGATAGCACCAACTACTCATCACCTTGTACAGGTTCAGGATTGAGTGAATTGTGGCTTTGCCAAGAGGTCTCTTTTCCCCCATGGACAAGGTCAGGTCAGGGTGTCCCCACAAGTTCATTTTGCTCCTCTGGACCAGGAGGATGAAAGGATGAGCATAAAAGCCACTTGGGCTGCTGGGGTTTAAATGGGAGCCTAGTCCAGCCTCTGAGCGATGCACTACAGTCTTGGTATCCTTAGATGCTGAGTAAAGGATCTAAAATATGCCTTAGCAAAGTAAAATTTCTTGAAAGAGGAGGGCTGTGTCCTTGTCCTTGGACGAATTATGTCAGAATGGCTTTCACCAGGGCTGAATCCTCAGGTCCTCCATATGCAAGGAGGTCAGGACAAAATGAGCCTCCAATCTGTCAGTGCCTCCAGGCATGGACTAGACTTTTATTATCCAGTGGTACAATTACAGGGAATGTGTGTCCTGCATTCCCAGCACACAGAGCAGCACAGGCAGGAGAAGCGATGATTTATGTCATGCTGCCAACATGCTGAGCCAGCAGTGGATCCCACTGCATCCTGGCCCTTCCCAGGGCACTGAACTGCTTTCCCAGCTGAATCCCATGTGTGCTTCAGGGGCAGCAGTTCCAGAGAACATCCTGCTCTCTGGTGAAGGGAGGTAGGTCTGGGAGCTGCTTCTCTGAAGCACCTCCATCCCTCCTCACATGGGGGAGAGGACAAATTCCAGAGTTATTTGCAAGTCTCTGCAATTTAATCACGCAGTCACAGAATGGTTTAGGTTGGAAGGGACCTTCAAAGGTCATCTTGTCCAATCCCTATGCTCAGAGGTTAAACCATGACACCCTGTAGCCAGGGACCAGGAACACTTGGCTTCAGAGGTGGAAAAAAGAGTTCTGTGCATCTTGCTTGTGATCAGCCCTTCTGCCCTGGTCCTGCTCTGGTCCCGCTCTGGTCCCTTCAAGTTGCTTTTATTTCATGGGAATCTCCATAAGCACTCAACTATGCCTTAGTTTTACTCTGCCATGAGCTTTCTAGGACTGCAGCTTGCTTCATGGATTGGGAAGGAAAACCCTGCTGATGCAGACCAGGGTTTGACTGTGGGATTCTGGGCAATGGCTCAACCAGTTTCCATCCCTAAATCCATGTCTGGAAGCTGAAATCATCCTGTTTCCCAATAGCAGGATAAGCCTAGAGCCTGGATCTCCCCCATGCCACACCCAGGGGAGTCTCTGCTGTGCTTATGCTGTTGTGATGAAGGTGGGTGGGGGGAGCCTCAGCCTCCAAAGTAATCACAGGGAAAGGAGTCTGTGTGATTAACTTTGTTATTCACACAGCCAAAGGACCTGGAGCAGCCCCAGACAGCCTCATAGCTGCTCTGTGCATATTACCCAGCCCATCCATCTTCAGTGTAATTATCAGGCTGGAGGGATGAGACAGACTGATCTATGGATATCTGCTGCCATTTAACCAGCCTGGAACTGGGAATATTTAACACAGAATAATTTGGGGGCTGGAAAACACCATTCAGTGGGAAATGGAATTGGTTCACAGTGGAAAAGGCCTAAAGGTATCCTGGTACTAAACATGGGAGAGGTTTCTAAAGGCATTGATATATTTAATATAGTGAAATGACATATTTCACCTTTTCTTTTCAGTTAATTTTGTTTTATACTGCTTGGTGGGGAAAGGTTGTATTTTTTCACTATGGAGGTCTCCTCAGTGGGACTGGTCACCTTAAACTCCTTCCCACCCGAAACAAGACATCTGTTAGATCAGATAAAGCAAACCCTCAGTGAATTGAAGACAGAAGGAAGAAAGTTATCAGATACAGGGGGGGAAAAAAATCACCTCAAAGCATGGACCAGAAGCAGAGACTGACTGGGCTGTGAGAAAACTCTGCTGTGAAAGTCAGAGTTATTTTCTGGATAACACATATAAAAATTTCCTAAAACCTTCCTGAAAAATGAGATCTAGTTGAGCTGATGGAAGAGAATTATCCAGAGATGCTCTGCTAATATAATGTGACAAGGTCCCTGATGCAATGTGTTAAGTTCCCACTTAAAAGCAGAGGACAGAGAGAGTGTGAATGAGTGAAAGCTGGAGGGAGACTCCTGTGCTCAGCTGTGACATCAGGACACCTCAGACAGGGGGCAAAAAGCCAACCAGAGGCACTGGCACTGATCCGTGGCAGGAGATAGCCTGGCTGTGTCAACAAATATTTTGGATTATAATTGGCTCTGAAACTAGGGGTGGGTGGGAGTGTTAGGTTTCCAGCTTTGGGGCTTCATGAGCATTGGAGATTAAGAAAATCAGCCAGGGATCAAACCCTGGTCTGGGGGATGCTAGGGAGCTACAGCACAACACTAGACTCTCTGATATTCCTGGAGGCCAATAAATCTCAGTCAGCAAATCTCCTACCAGCAAAAAAGATGGTCCTAAAGAAGTAATTCAATGCCTTTGTTGCTCTCTGTGCATATCTCAGCATGTAGGAAATTATTTCTGCATTTCTGCTGTTTCAAAATTGGCTTTTCCCTGGGGAATTCTGGAGTTGGTACCAGCAGGAGAAAAGAGGCTCTCTCACATGAACTGGGAATCAGCTGCTTTTGTTCCATGGTGATTTGCAAAGGTTTTCTGACTGTGAGGGTCTGCAGGACCGTGGGGTGTTCGCAGGGAAGAGCCAAGCAGCAAGTCATTGGGACCAACAGACCAGGGAGGGAGCATCCTTCATCCACCTGGACTGGCTGGATTTGGATGAAGACATGGACAATGCATCAGAGGGCCCAAGGAATCACAGAATCACAGAATCACAGAATGGGTCACATTGGAAGAGACCACAGTGGGTCATCTGGTCCAGCTCAAGCAAATTCACAGCATGTGGCAGGATGTCACAGAGGGTTCTGGAATGTCTCAGGGGAGGGAGACTCCAAACCCTCTCTGGGTGACTTGTTCCAGCCTGTGGTCAGCCATGCAGCAAAGCTCTTCCTCAAGTTCAGGGTCAATGACTTTAGTTCAGTGGCTGAAGGCAGTTCTGCTCCAGACAAAGAATGTCTGAAATGCAGAGTCTGAGCCACCTCCTCAAAGCAGAGCTGGACACAGCTGAGTGTGTCCCCTCCTAAACCCCTGCATTGCAGAGCAGGTGAGGATGGGACAGGTGCCTAATGCTCCGTCAAAATCCACAGCTGACTTTTCCAAGGACTGCACACAGCAGCTGTTGGATGTCTCACTGCAAACCAGCCCACACCACTAGGGATGGTCAAACACTGCCCTGTTAGTGGTGGGGCAGAGCTTCCACTCACAGGGCTGTCCCCCACGGTGGTCTGGGATGGAGGGACTTTTCCCTTGCAAACAGAGTGGGGACCTGTGAGGTGTCCCCAGGCACGGGCAAAGCAGAGCCGCCTTATTCTAAAAACTTGGTCATTTTAAGCCATTAGCCAGTTATCAGTTCCATACTTTTAAATCGTAACAAACATTATTCAACCAACTAGTGACTGGCTCTTAAATTGATGGCCAGATTAGCCAATTAAAATCAGGTATACAGCTCTGGGTCACACAGGCTTAAAGTAGCCTTTGAAGTTGACACGATCCGCCTTGCAAGCGGTGGTCGTGGAGGTTCTTTTGGGTGATCTCAAAGTGCAAAAGACACACACAACAAAGGACTTCACTTAAATCACAGTAAATGCACCTTCATTGAGTGCCAATCAACCTTTATGCATCAAGTGTGAGAGAGAGTGTGAGAGAGAGAGAGAGAGATTGAGAGAGAGTTGTCAAGGGGGGAATAGGAGGAAAGAGGGAATAGCTACACCATGAGTCGAAGTCCTTGCAGTTTCTCTGCCAACGGCACTTCAGTCCAAAGAAGGCAGGGAGATCTCGGCGTGAGCAGGTTTTGGGAGCATCTTTATTGGATTTTTCGAGGCAATGGGCAGTTGGCCAAAAAGGGGGGCGAAGAGCAGCAGAGATATTGTCCATTGTGCACAGGCCGTGCGCAGGGGAGCAAAATGGCAGGTACCAAAACCAAGCTGTACCCCAGGTGCCTAGCCGAGCACCCTTATTGTCCCTGAGCAATATCCATGGGAATGCACTGGTCCAGTGAACACACCTGGGATTGGCAAACATTCCTTCAGCCAACCTGGAACTGAGGTTGAGAGGGGTTGTGCAGTGCTCAGCGGTCCCACCCTAGCTAGGCCAGGCTCCCGTTTGGGGGGTTCTAGGGAACTCAGTCCATAGGGACAGGTGTGAGGCAGATGAGGGATCTTCAGGCCGTCTACTACAGAAGTCCTGTGACCTCCTTTTCCTTCTGGCCGCGGAGGAGCTAAGAAAGCAGTCCGGCTCTCTCCTTGTTGGAGGGGGGCCGGGATGGTCTGGCCTGCCTGGGCCAAGCTTTTTACAGGAGTCCCACCCGGCCGGTGACTCCCAGGCCAGGGGAGGGGATGAGCATATGCCCCTTCCCAGCTGGGATGGTTTTTTAGCAGCTGTAACACACCCTGCTGGCTGCTCCCCTGTGGAGGGGCAGCTGGCTCCAGGCCTGGCCGGCTGTGGCTCCAGACCCGCATCAGCTGCCAGCAGGGGCTGGGCAGGGCCCGCAGCCCGGGCCCCTGATACCAGCTACAGGCTCAGTTTAGACTGAGGGGTGGCAAAAAAGGCATTGATGATCCTGCCAGTTTTGATTCTGGACTGCCCTAGTGCTCTCATCTCTGAGGTCTGGGGTGAGTTCTTCCCCCTCCCCCATCACCAGCGTGGCCTTGAAATCTAACACCTGGAGCTGCAGAGAGAGAGAAAGACCCTGGGCAGATTTAACCCTTTCCTGGCAACATGAAGCTTTTAAGACTCAACTCTCCCAGAGAGAGAGAGAAGAGAGAACCAGAGTGAACATAGAGAAGACCCAGCATGACAATCAGCTGGAGAGAGTGAGTGAAAGAATAACTAGAGGAAGGATGAAAAAGTTGCCTGCTGGCTGGACTTCTCATTGAGCTATGGAAATGAACTCTATAGGTAGATTATCCTTTAAATCATGGAAAAATATGCATTTGGAGAGATGATTGTTTATGGATTTTTGAGCAAAGGTGTTTGTGATGGACTGAGTAATATTGCATAAGAATCTGTGATTCTTGTGGTCTCATGAGGTGCCTGAACAGAGAGAGATGAGAAGCCCCTGTGCCAGTGAAAGAAGTGAGAAGACATCCCTGTTCCTTGAGATGAAGAATTCTTTGCCTTTGAAGTTGCTAATTTTTAAAAGGTGACACCCCAGATGCCTAAGTTCTTCTGACCTGTGGGAAATAAAACCACTAGGTATGATCTCCTGGTTAAAGTTGTAATTGTTATTGTAGTTATTAAGTATGATCTCCTGGTTAAAGTTATAATTGTTATTGTGGTTATTGTTCCAAGTTACCTGTTGTAAAGTTGTTCTTCTTAGTCCAGTTCTTGGAGGTTCATGGTGTATTGTTGAATATTGTGATGTTTGTACCCCTTGTACCCCCATCTGCTATCCCCTATCACACTATTGTACTCCCTTTTCCCTATCCCTTACTCTCTTTTCCCTATTCTGCCCATGTGCACCTTCCCTATGGTCCCTGTTGTGAGGCCGCTCCTCTGCTCCCATGAGCACTTGCACCCGAGCTGCATGCAAATGAAGCTACTCCAGGGTGATTAAAACCCCTACAACAATGAGCCAAAACCAAACTGAGGACTAAAGATGACCACTCCAGGTCCGGAAAGTCACCAGGAACATCGCACCACCCAGAGCTGGATCCTGTCCTGTTGCCATAACTGCTGCAGCTGTTGACCAGAGTGAGGCCCCCAGACAATGGAGCCGATGGTGACTCCCTGGGCACTCTCACAAGGATGGCAGCCCCAGCTCTGCCGTGTGGCAAAGCTGAACCCCTCCTCCTGCGCGTCACCTACTGGGAGCAGTGGCAGTGTGCGCCACCCCTCAGATCCCCACCCAGCAGCTGGCCTTAATAAAGGACATTTACAGAGGAGCTGGACTCCTGGGCCTCCATTTCATGACCCACAAGCAATTTGGGTAACTGCTAATGGGAGGAGATCACATGGAAACAGGCTTCCCTGGGTGGCTGTTTCTATGGGAGTTCGGACTCACAGGAGAGCTGTTCTAGGTTGTCAGTGGGGGAAAATTCCATGGTAAACTAAGAGACTCCTAAAGAATTGATGAAAGACTATATTCAAATGGTGAAACTGACTGAAAATCACAGGTTTTGTCTCTATGTTGTTTGTAGAAAAGTGAACACTGGTCGAGGGGGAAGAGAAGGGTTTTGAAGGTTTAATTTGGGTTCTTTTCTTTTCTTTTCTTTTCTTTTCTTTTCTTTTCTTTTCTTTTCTTTTCTTCCTTTTGTGTATATGTTAATAAAATCTATCTGTTTACTTTTAAGTTGAGCCTGCTTTGCTTTTTTCCTCTTAATTCTACCTCACAGTGCCAAAGGCACTCAAACCATTACACTGAATTTGGCAAACAAAATCTGGTGAATGTGAAACCACTACATAAATGGTGCATCGGCTGGGAAAGGCATACGAAACCTTTACAGTAACCCTAATGTTTTTCTACCCCTAATTCAGCTGAGTCTCTTTCCCATAGTCCTTTTCTACTTAGCCAAAGTAACAAGCCTGAATCATGATTTTACGAGGCCTCTCTTTTATAAAACCTTACTTGTCGGTAACAGAGACCCATTTGCCTCAGCCAGGCTGCTGGCCATTTCCCTCCTGGTAGAGGGAAGTGCCAAGGGCAAAGATCAAATCCAAAGGATCTGGTGAGAATCTGAGCAGTGTTGGAGGAACAGGTGGAGCGCCAGGTCCAGAACAGAGCAGAGCCCTGCAGCTGGGACCAGCTGTGACAATTGCTCTGCTCCACAGGGAGCTGCAGGACCTTTGCTGCATTAGAAAGTGTATTTCTGCCCCTAACTGACTTGACAAAAGCGCTGCCTGCCAGAGACAGGAGGCAGTCCCAGGAGGAGGCTCATAAGTGCCGTCATTGCTCTTGCCCTGGCTGCTGACTGCAGAGCTTTCAGCCAAGCAACTCCTGATGGCCAAACCTGTGTGTGCAGGCAGCTCCCACACTTCCTTTGCAATGCTCTCCCTTGTGACCTCTAACAGGATGCAAGGGTCAGCTGGGTGACAGAGATAACCAAATTGTTGTCCCCCTCAGTTCTCCCCTTACCTGCCTTTGCTCACACTATTCCCTCCTGCTCTCAGCTCTCTGGTCATCTGTCATGGATCTGGGCAGATGCCAACACTTTTTTCTTTCCTTGACTCTCCCAGCTGACATTGGACATCCAAAGCCTTGCAGATGCCTTTTGTAGAATGGATAAATACCCATTTTATATGTTCTGGACAGACACTTTGCAGTGATTCTACAGCCTCAGTGGAATCAGCACAATTTTCTGCAGATTTCCAAGCTGAGTGCCAGTCAAATGAAGGAATGTTCTGCCTTCTGATTCTTCCAAAGTGTCATACTGAAGTCAGAACTGTGACTCCTTCCCATGGGAATCTATTAAATCCTAATATTATGAGCAATGTTCATTTAATAAGGTTCCTACTTATTCAATATGCCAAAGTGTGAGAAGAGGTATGATCCAGCACAACTCATAGCTAATGCCCCAGAAATATAGAAATATATTGGATTTTCTTTTTTCTGCACATGCTCTGTGCTCTGTGTGTGAGAGCAGCACTGCATGAGAGTGCTCCTAGGGAGGTGGGGAAAGAAGCCATAAGCTTTATCAGAGAAATTGCAATTGAAATTAAATTGCATTTGATGTACAATGCTTAGCAATCCCAGAGTGAATGTGAAACAACTAAAGTGATAGTGCTTATGTGAAATGCCTTGTTCAATCACTTCTCCATATTATTAAAGTCATTTGGAAACATCGTCCCTTGCCATTGACATCGACTTGCCTAACCCAAGAAATGTGAACTCTGGGTATGTCATTCATGGCCCAAAAAGCTGAGAGGATGGGAAGTGCTTTGCTCTGTAAGGTGTGTGGTACATCCAGGGTTGCCCTGTACAGACTGGGGAATTACAGGCTGGAGAGCAGCTCTGAGAAAGGGACTTTGGGCTCCTCGTCAATGGCAAGGTCATTGAGTCAGCAGTGCCCTGGAGCCAGGAGGGAAATCTGTGTCCTGCATCAGGGAGGGCAGGCCAGGAAGGGGATTGTCCTGCTCTGCTCTGGGCTGCAGGAGCCCCACCTTGAGTGTAGGAGCAGTTTTGGGCACAGCAATGCAAGAATGATCTAAAACTGTTGGAGAGGGTCCAAAGGATGAACACAAGGATGCAGAACAGTCTGGAGAGGCCACACGAGGAGCAGCTGAGGGCACTGGGATTGTCCAGCTGGAGCAGAGGAGGCTGAGGGCAGAGCTCAGCAGGGCTGCAGCTCCTCCCCTGGGGCAGCTCCAATCTCTGCTCTGGGACAGGGACAGGACCCAGGGGATGGCTGGAGCTGTGTCAGGGGATTTGGGATGGAGATCAGGGAAAGGTTCTTCCCCCATTTGGTGCTGGCACTGCCCAGGCTCCCCAGGGAATGGTCCCAGCCCCGAGGCTGCCAGAGCTCCAGGAGCCTTTGGACAGCGCTGCCAGGGATGCCCAGGGTGGGATTGTTGGAGATTGTTGGGGGGGCTGTGCAGGGCCAGGGGTTGGACTGCATGATCCTTGGGGAGCCCTTTCCACCCAGGATATTCCATGATTCTAAGTTTAAGCCCATTCCTAGCTGCGGGTGTGGAGTTTTGCCTGAATTGGAAGTCTCGCTCTTATGCTGGTGGGCCAACCCCTACCAAAATCATCACAAAAAAGAAAAGGGGAGGGATTTAAAACAAATTTGGAAAGACTTCGGCTAGCAAGAAGTTTACCTCTAAGTACAGATGCAGCTGCAGTCTTTGCTACAGAAGTCTCTTTCCCTGTAGGTGGATCTGCTGCAGGTGAAGAGACCTCAGGGGGACATCCCCTGAGTAGGCTGCAAGGTACCAACCACACCATCACATAGCAGCAGTTGTGGCTGGACCCCAGACCTCCAAACTCATCTTCCTGGGGTCTTCAGCCAGCCTTGACTGTTGTTAGTGTCCTACTGTGTCCAACTGCCACCTTCTAAATTGCTGAAGTGCAGCTGGAGAAGCAGAGGAGACCAACCTGGGAACCTGAAGGAGCAGTTTAGCAGAGGCTTTCCATGTTCAGTTGTGCAGATACACCTTGCAAGTCCCAAAATCTGTCTCTAGTGGCCCACTGGTTTGTGATGCCACAGTTATCTTGCATGATGGCAATGCCTAATTAGATATCTCCTGCCTCCTCCTCTCCCTGTTCATCACCCTCAGTCCCTTATGAGTCTCTTGATCGTGCTGTACAATTTCTGAGTCTGCTTAGTCTGCTTAGTCAGGCTGGATGAGGTTCTGAGCACTCTGGTCTAGTGGAAGGTGTCCTTGCCCCTTGGCAGGGGGCTGGAACTGGATGATCTTTAAGGTCCTTTTCAACCTAAACCATTCTAGGATCCAACCAAAGCTTTGAGTTTTTCCCTTCTCTCATTTTGTTTGATGCACTTCTACCAGCACAAATGCACGAAAGGTGTCCCTAAAGGCGCTGCCTCACTGTTTTCCAGGGCCAGGTGCAGGTTCCTCTGAAGGAAGTTTCTGAATGCAGAGCAACAGCATTTCTGTGTTTGTTTATTATTCAAAGGAGGTTCCTCAGAGGCCAAAGTGTTTTCACTACATTGAACTTGCAGTAATGCAACACCAAAAGAATAATTTTGAATCCTGAGAGAATGACTCTTAAATAATTCAGTCAGTGAGAAAAGTGATTCCAGGATGTTTATGAGATGGATGAAGGGGTTTTAATTAGTCAGCAAGACTTCATTTAAACACACAGAACTCCAGAAGGGGGATATCAACTGCTTTGTGGAGTTTTATGCTGTTTCCAGCAGGTATCTGATGGATTGGCTTTCATCAGAAGCAGAATGCAGATTTTTTAAACTATGATAAGAGTCCTCAGGATGAGGAGAAGCTGCCAGGAGGTCCTGGGTGTGCAGCAGGCAGTGCCCAGGAAGGGGTGCTGGGAGGAGAATGAAGTTTTCCTCAGAACAGCAGGTAGCTGCTGCTGTCTGGCAGCCTGCCCAGGCAGAGACTGCAGGAATTTCTCCCTCATCGGAGATGCTACTGTGGAAATGTGACAGGAAACACCTCGTGGAGCAGCCAAACCCACAGCTGCAGCAGCTGGAATGAGTTAAATTGGCATTTCAGAATGCTCTGTCCAGAGAGGGCTTCAATATCCAGGTACATCAGACCTGGCTGCTTTTAGTTTTCCTTAAGGATGGAAAAGGTAAAATTTTGCCTGAGTTACATCACCCAGTGCTGGGGAAGGCAAATTCCTTTGCTGCCTTCAGCCCTGCAGACGCCCCCCTGTGAGTCATCCCCCAGTGCCACTTGCTCGGTGCCTTCTCCCACTCAGGCTGAGTCACTCCTGGCTGGTGGGGTCCCCCAGGACAGCACCAGCAGCAGGAGTTAACCTGGAGTCTCTTTTATTGAAGTGTAAATCTGGGAATCACCCCACGTTTCTGGGAGAAGGACGCTAAAGGCAGAGGCGGGGCTTTGTTTTGAGTTTTTGGAGTAGGTGCAACATCTATATCCAGTGCCCCATTCCCGGACTGTTGCACGCAGGTTCACGGAGTAACGTGTGACTGCTGCTCACCTGGAGGATGCAGTCTCACTGGAACCCGTAGGTACGACTGCAGAGTCACTACTCAGTTTTCACATCACTGAGCTCTTGAGCCTGATCATAGCTGCTGGAACAGCACCCAGCTTTGCTCTGGAAACAGCAGAAGGATGGCTAGTCTGTGTTGCATGGATTAGTCATGCTCAGTGCAGAAAAATCTTGTGCCTGATTTCCAATGCAAAGCTACCCTGGTTCAGATCCTCACCACTGCTTCTGTCTCTGCATTCAAGAGCACTCGAGTACCTTGTATTTTCTCTGCAGGGAGGCACTTATTCACTGTGATCAAATCACCTCTCAAGCTGCCTTCTTTATATTTTTAATTTTTTTCCTTTTTTGAGCAGCAAACCACACTGAGGTCTGTAAGTCTCCCACGGTGTGATGTTTTCTGTAGCTCTCTAATCACACCTGGTCTCTGCTTTCAGTCCCATCTGAATTTTCACCTTCTTTTCAAGAGCACAAATGCTGGCAGCACCTGAGCTGTCCATGTAGGCAGGGCCAGGGCAGCACATATTCATTAGCTGGGTATTTCTGGTTCCGTTGCCTCCAGCCTTTTTGGCACGGCTGGTGTTTGGTGCTCATGTAGATTCATTTTCTGAGTTGTCAAATTCCCCCCACAGGTAAGCCTGGCTTGTTCTTAACTAGTTTAGGAGAGATGAAGGCAAGGAAGAGGCATAAAGAGATGGATTAGAACAGGCTTGTTTTGTGGGAGATTTGCAATCACGGGCTCGTCTTCTCTTCTTTGATATTCCCTAAATTATTGAGCTTTGCACATGACTTGGTTGCATGTGATTTTCCATCTGCTTCAACATCAGTAGTGAATCAGCAGAGAGGTATCTTCTAGTGGAAGGTGTCCATGGCAGGGGGTTGGAACAAGATGGTCTTTTAGGCCCCTCCTAACCCATTCTGGGATTCCATGATTCCATGACCTGATTTTGGTTCTGCAGCTCTCCACCAGTAACATCCCTCCTAAAGATGGTTCCTTCTGGCAGCTCTTTATTCATCTGCTTCATCAGCACTGGCAAACCTGGCTTTGCCATGACAGGTGATATCTTTTCTCAGTCCTGCTGGGCTGACAAAGCCATTTTTGGCTCAGTGCTGATCTTTTAACTGGTGCTAAGCCAAAGGTCTTTCAGAAATCAAAATCTACCAACTGTAAATTGAGTCTGAAAGTCCTCTTGTACAGAGACAGCCTCAGTCAATGCATGGCACAACATTCCCAGCCTTCAGTTCATAATTTGCTAAATCCCGAGATCAACTTTCCCGTTATGTTGCCCTTGACAGGCACCTGTTAGTGAATGTGGTCTGTGACATCCTGCTTTTCTTCTCTGCACAAAGCTCCATTAGAGTCTGCAGTTCCCCAAAGGAAGGATTTCCCACTCATTAGTATTTAATCTCAGTGTGCTGGATAACTCTCTGACAATCTTTTTGAAGACTGGGGAATAAAAATTATGTAAAATTATTGTTTTGAAATTATATAAATAGAGTTTTGTTCCCATCTGAAGTTGGCTAACAACCTCCTTAGTTACTAATGGACCAAAAAGTAGTTTATTTCTCTGATGCCACACAAGCATATTTTTCTGCTCCTTCACTAATACAAAATATAACTATTATTTGATATCTTTTCTAGACTGCCAGCATCTGTTTCTCAGAGATTTACAGCAGAATGAAACCTCATGAAAGGATGAGTCTGGAAATAACCCAGTTAGTGTTCTCAAGGGAAAATATGACCAGTGTTTTTGTGAGAGAAGAAACTATTTTTTAAAATACTTTGAAAGAAAAAGCAAAGGTAACCTCTGACTCTTGTTCTGAAAATTATACAGTTACACAGAGCGTTAAAGCCCCAAACAATCATTTATAGCACACAGTGTGAGAAACTGAAGCCTTTGGAGAAAACTCAATGAAAAGGAAGAAGGACATAGAAATAATGGCCTAACTGTCCCGCTATTCCCTCCATTCTGCTGGGGGACACTGCACATCTCAGACACCCACCAGCTGCTCTCTGTCCCTCCCCAGTCAGGAGCATTGAAAGGGCTGAGCCTTCCTCATACCTAAGGTTGCCAAAGAAATTCCTGTGCCCTGGATAGTGAGACTTGCCTTCTGGGAAGAGATGGGATGGAGTTGAGCTGCAGGCTATGGCTTGCACCTGCAGAAGGACATTGGAGCACAAAGAAGCACATGGCAACACAGAGAGGCTTGTCTCCGCATGACCTTGGGGACAGGAGGTGCCACCAGGCAGAGCATTGCAGAGAGGAGCCTGCCCAAACAGGTGTCAGGTTCACCTGACAGGTGAACAGTGCATGATCACCCCATAGAAGGACATTAAGAAAGTGTGTTGGGATGTGGTGGCGTACATATATAGTCACTTAGTGAGAATTACCATGTAAGGAAATACTATGCCTTGAAACAGTGTATAAAACCAGCTCATTTCTTCCAATAAACAATTGAGATTCCCTGCTGGTCTGAGTCTGTGCCTCAGTCATCACATTGCCTCATCCCTGAAACACTTTTAGCCAGCAAAGGTCTTTGAATAGGAGTCTGATTTTCTGCAGGCACCTCAGAGGTTTCCTGCTGCCTCCCCTGCTGACTGCAGTCACATTTAAGGGTTGAGGGTGTGAGTACAGCCACGCTCCTGATGCTCCTGGATGTCTCAGTGTCTCCCGTTGGAAGTGCTTTGCTGAGGGCCAGCAGAGCTGTGCCAGTGGGAGCTGGGGCTTATATGCTGTAGTGGATATTCAGCTGATTTACTTGGGAAAAAGCTTCTCTTTTCTTTCTACGGGCAAGGTCTTCATGGTCATCAAAACGGAATCCTCCAGGAGACAGTACATAGGTCTTGCATTGTGGTCCCTCCCCTCCTCCCTCTTCTAACATCTCATCCCTATGTCATCCCCTCCTCACCCTCCCCACCTCTCCATCTGAGCCAACTCTTCTGTTGCAAGCCCTTACACAGAATCCCACTGCACAGAAGGAGAGATGAAAGATTTGTGGAGTGGTATGGGAGCTGGGGGGAGCAAGGCTCTTGCACTGAGAGTGGGTTCAGGTCCATGGAGTGGGCACTGAGCATTCCCAGGGCTCTGAGGAGAGGAGCAGGGCAGGTACCTTGTCGTTTCCCAACAAACACACATAGACACCCAGCAATAAACCAGCTCCAACTTAAAATGGAATTTTGGCCCAGAAAAACCTGCATTGTGGAGTTTAGGAGCAGGATGACTCAGGTGTCCCAATCCACCTCTGCAAGTTTAAACTGATTTCCAGCTTCGACGGAAAATGCCTTTCTCCATCCGTTTAGCTCCCTGCAGCCATAGGCATGGGAAGCAAAATGCTCTTTAGAAACCATGGGAGCCCTGAGCCTCCAAGGCCTCTGTGCCGTAGCTGTTTGTGCAGCTGCTCGAAGGGGTAACATGGCAGCACTGGGAACAGGCACTAAACCCAAATCCGTGTGTCTTCTTTCCATGGCTCTCCATGGTCCCATCCAAACCCAACTGGGAATGCTGCTGGAAATGCAGTATAGATTGAAGCAGGGTGAGTGGGTTATAATTTGCACTTGAAACTTAGTTTGAAATCTTTATTTATCCCATCTTAGAAAATCAAGAAGCAACTTGAAAAGACACCCAGAGCCAATTTCTAAAATATTGTGACTTGAATGACTCACCTCAAGTTGAAGAAGAGGGTGGAGAGGGGAAGGATGAATCCTGATTTCCCAGTGTGGTGGGGAAAAGGGTTTAAGAAAAACAAAATGAGACAAGGAGGTTCTTGCATCTTCATGAGGTGCCAAACTCAGCCAATCTCCAGGTGAGCTCCACACATACATAATCCTCATTACACATTCCACAAACAGCTCCCACTCTGCTTCCAGACAGCCCCCCACCAGTCATTGATGTTCCTTGCATGACAACCATGGAGTTCAGCAGCTCAGGAGTCACGGAGCATGAACCAAAGAGGGAACTGTGCCATCATCTTCCTCACGTGGTTTCTCCTGGGGCAAGAGGATCAGTGCCCGGTGAGGACACAGGTCTGGAGCCAGGGCAGCAGGGTGATTCCCCACATCACAATTTGGGACGGAATCATAAACTCGCACAATGGTTTGGGTTGTAAGGGGCCTTAAAGATCATCCAATACCACATCCTGCCATGGGCAGGGATATCTTCCACTCAGCCAGGCTGCTCCAAGCCCTGTCCAGCCTGGCATTGGGAGGGTGCTGATGGAGAATTAGCTGGCAGGAAATAGAAGTATTTCAGCACTGATAGTTTTGGGTCAGGAATTCTCCCTTGGTACCTCATGGCTTCAGTAGAGGCTGTCTAGAATTGACACATTGAGTTCAGTTGCCCAGACATGTGGTTGTTGCTGTCTGAGGTGCTACAAGCTGTCCATGAGATCCTTGGGGCTGGAAAACAGGATATAGGACAAGTGGGAATAATGCACCCTTCTAAAGATACAGACAAAGGCTGGGGAGTTCCTGGTGCATCTAACACAGAGAGAGACACCTCCAAATAGGCAACCACAAGAAGCCCCATGGTTGGTGAACTGTCCCACTCCTCCTGTTCTGTTCACTGCCTTCTGAGCTGAAGCTCAGACACCAACCCCATGGCAGGGGTTTGAACAGGATTAGGGTCCCTTCCAACCCAACCCATCACATGGTTTCATGAACTGACACACCTCAGGCCATCTGGGGATGCTGAACCTGCCATGGTCACACCCTCTTGAGCAGGATTCCAGAGGAACTCACTGGGAGTTCACTGGAGAAACAAGGGGACAAAGTCCTGCTGCCGTCTCAAGCAGCCAAGAAGAGGATGGCTCAGCCTTCCTGGCTCCCAGGTGTCTGAATCTGGGACACGAGCAAATGCATCAAAACACTGGGATGCAGGTCCAGCTCCTGAGAGCACTTACTGATTTTATTCCAGTATATTGATGGATCTGCTACTGGCTGTGGTTGTGAATCCCATGGGAGCAGCTGGGCAGGGGTGAGTTATGAACAGAGGGATCCATGTTCTTCCAGTGTGAGATCAACTCAACTTACCCCTTCCAATGGTGACATGAACAAAATAAATATCTCCCTTTCCTTCCAGCTCCTGTGCATCTCCAATTTCACTGGAGTCCACTATTCTTGTGGACTCAAATGCACACAAAATCCAATTTGGCTACTAAATTTAGCTTTATTCCATTGTAACGGGAGAAAACCAAATTTGGGTTGTCAGAACAGCAAGTTCAGATCAGACCAGACTGGCCCAACTTCCCTCCACGTCTTGGTTCAGAGCAAAGTCTCAAGCTGGACATTTAGTTAAGGATGAATCAGCACTTGGATTTTTGGCATTCAATATGCCAGGCTGGGAATCTCGGCAAGCTTTGAGACAAAGCCCAGTCATGACTACCTTTTCCCCTCAATTCTAAAACTGATATTTTCCATTAACTTCCCCCAAATTAACAACAACTAGAACTAATTATCTTTATGCTCATGGTGACTTCCAGCACTGATCTCAACTTGGGTGAAAGATCAGAGGGTTTATGTGAGCTCTTGTTTATTGACATCTGAGCAAGAGCCCTTTGTGTCTTGGAGTGGGCAGAAGAAATAATGCAAGGGCAACAAATATTTGTTCTTTGCCTGCAAAGGAATTTCCCTGTAAGCTTCACTAGTCTCCTGAAATACCCTGACATGTTATTTTCTCTTTTCTCCTGTTGATTCTTGAAGCTGCCACAGTGATAGACAAAGAAAAGTGCTCTGCAAACCCCCCTCTAAACAGGGAAAGCTTTCAGCTGCCTTTTAACTTTTTGTTTAATTTGTATTTTCATACCTTCACTGTATTTTCAGCACCAGTTCTCCAGTTTGGGGTGGGGGGAATAATTTGTTTCCAGCCTGACTAGTTCACAGATTATCTGATTTTCTCATTATTGTGTGTTTCATAATTCCTCCCTCATATAACTCTGGAAGTAAGTTTTCGATCTGAGCATTAGGAGCTGAAAGCTAATAATGGGCTGGTTAAAAATTAATTGTTTTGCTTTGTAAGGAGAATAAATAAATTAATAAAGATTAACAGCTGTGCTACTAAAACACAAAATACCAGTGGCTGTCTGAGAGCTGCTTGGTGAGAGAGATGTTTCTGTGAGCCACTGGAGCGATGTACAGAAATAATTCCTCAGATGGATCTGTTCCATAGGTCTGGCTTCTCGAAATGAGCAGAATGTATTTCCTGTACAGTAATTAACTATCTGATATGGGTTGAATATATTTATAGACCTATTTCTGATGCATTCACTCAGTTCAGGCTTCACTCACAGACTGATTCTTTTTTTTAATCTTTGGGCACAGAAAAGTTGCTTGATGCCTCTAAGTCTGGTTGACAGATACTACAAAGAATTTGGAGATGATTCAGATCTTGGATGCTTCTCTTCATTCCAGGAGGAATCTCCACCGGAATGACAGGGGTGGGATGTGACACAAGGAGCAGGGCAAAGAGGAGGCATGAGCTGGATGCTGGGGCTTGACAGCACAACATGGAATAGATTTGTTTTTGAGGGATTTCTCCTTGGGCAGGACCTGGATAAATTCATGAATAGGATGAATGAGTATCAGAGGTGTTTTGGATACCCTGGTTAACAGCTTGTGTGTAGAGTTGATCCAATGTCTGCTGCAAAAGAAACCCATGGTGTGGGGGTAAGACAGAGCCTGAAATTTAATTTTTTACTATCCCAAAATATTGCAGTGTTGGCTGTTGTGTTGTGGGGACTGAAGGTGTGTCAAGGTGGATGTGGCAGGACCAGGAGATCATCTCTTAATGGGGTCTTTCCTTCCTGTCTATAATGTGCTCATGAACATTACTGGGGGATCCAAACCTCTAACTGAGAATTTATTTTAGCATTTCTCTTTTCTTCACAGTCAAGTTCAATATGCCTTATTTCTACAAGCACAATAAGGGGAAACTCTAAGGGACTGAAAAAAAATAGTAACTTTTGAAATGTCAGAGTATTTTAACAGGTTTTGATTGACTCAGAGATCTCTGCATTGTCAAAATGGAAATGATTCTTTTGTGTTCATTGCAAGACCATGAAATGCTATTTCACCTCTGCTCAAGTGAATAAAAAGTACAAGATGGCAGATACAGAAGGGGAACTGAGAGAAAGAAATGGTTTATTCCTTCCGACCTGGAATCCCATGGAGTACGTAGGGAAATGCAATATGGGGTTGAATGTGTATCCTGTATGTGTGTGTGAACTGTGGGAGCCCTTTTGGCTCCTGCATCTCCACTGCATCCCTGCTCTGCTGAGACACCCCTGCTCTGCTGCCTCCAGCCTGGGGATCCCAGCTCAGCACCTGGAGCTGCTGGAGAGAGGGCAGAGGATGTACCAGGATCATCAGAGGATGGAGAAAAGGCTGGGAGATGGATGGAAAGGCTGGGAGAGCTGGGATTGTTCAGCTGGAGAAGAGACCAGAGGACAAGAGGTGACCTCATTGTGGCCTTCCAGTGCCTGAAGAGAGCCTGAAAAAAAAAAAGGAAGAGAGACTATTTACAGGGGATAAAGAGACAGGACTGGGGAAAAGGCTGCCCACTACCAGAATACAGGTTTAGATGGATATTGGGAAGGAATCCTTCCCTGTGACAGTAGGGAGGCTCTGGCACAGGGTGCCCAGGGAAGCTGTGGCTCCCCCTGGATCCCTGGCAGTGTCCAAGGCCAGGTTGAACAGGGCTTGGAGCACCCCAGGACAGTGGAAGCTGTCCCTGCCCACAGCAGGGGGTGGGGCTGGGTGATATTTAAGATCTCTTCCAAAACAGACCATTCTGTTATTTTGTGATTCTGTGATTCAAAGGAACAAATCTAGCTCCCTTGGCAGCCAGAAGGAAGTTGGTTAATACAACATCCCCATTAGAAATGGCTCAGTCCTTTTCCAGGTAGGTGAGAAAGAATTGATCTCCATCCACCACTGAGGGCTGTGGGAAGTGAGACAAAACTTTCCAGTATCAGGCAAAAAACCTTATTTCCAGAGGCTCTCTCCCAAGAACTCAATTCACAGGTGCCAAACCACTTCCTCTGTGACCTCAGCTGGAGATAATTAGAGAGCATTTAAAGCAGAGCTTCCGACTTCCCCGAGCTCACGTGGTGCTCCCACCCAGGATGGCAATTCTGCAATTTCCATAGGTAGATTTTTGCTGGGAGATTTAATGAAGTCACGGCAGAGAAACTGCAGGGCATTAGTTACAGGGCTAAGGAAACAAATCTCACAGCATAATCCTGAGGTGCCTTTAATGTTCTAATTAAACCTATATATAGAAACTGCAGGCAGGAAAAATTGTGTGAAAAGTTTCTCATCTGCTGAGTATTTTTCCATCCCTTTCCTTGCCCCAACCCAACCTTCCTTAACCCTGAAAGGGGCTGAAAAAGATCCTTCACATTGATTTTGATGGAGAAAGAGAGAGAAATGCCAGGGAGATAGAGATCAGCAACACTTCCATTCCCTGGGCCCTTTGGATAGACAGCCCTGTCAGCACAGCTCAGTCTGCTGATAAGGCTGACTTCTGGCCTGATAAGGCTGACTTCTGGCCTGATAAGGCCAGGCCAGCCTAAGCCACTCAAGGGGTTGAGCATTAGAAGCCTCAGATTTTTCTCCTCTAATTGCAAGGCAGGGCTGGAGATGGGACAATAAATGTGAGGAGCTAGGAAATCACAGAGACTGTCTGAGAGAATTAGTGTTCAGCAAAGGATGGCAGTGGGACAGGAGAACCTCACTGCCTTTCCATTTTGGAAGGGTCACTGGAGACAGGTGAGGAAGGAGGACAAAATCCTGCTTTCTTTTGCCACTTAGCAAAGACATTAAAGTGATAGATGATGAATCAGAAATTGAAATAATTGTTTAGGTTGGAATAAAACTAAACATCATCTAGTCCAACCACTGCCCCAGCACTGCCAAGGCCACCACTGACCCATGTCTTCAAGTGCCACATTCATATGACTTTTAAATCCCTCCAGGGAGGATGAGGCAGAGACTCCACCATTGCTCTGGGCATCCTGTTCCAGGGCTTGACAACTCTTTCAGTGAAGACATTTTTCCTAATGCTCAATCTAAACCTTTCCAGGTCTGACTAGAGGCAATTTCATGTTGTCCTAGTCAGGACACGAGTTTGGGAGAAAAAAGACCCCTTGAAGCAGAAGGGGGTGTGGGGTGAGAGCTGCTCAGCCAGCAAGGGCATCCCAGGATCCCAGTGGCTGCAAGGACGTGGTGTTGCTCAAGCTGCCACACTTTTAAGTCTTGCACAAATGGCTCTTCTCCCTACAATTTATCATCTGTGTTTGAGCTTTCCTCCACCATGCATTGGACACAGAAGTTCTCATGGAAACAGCATAGGAACATGCAGAGAGGTGGCGCTTCAGGCTTATGCAACACAGGGAGGCTGGATTGAGTTTAAAGTGCAAATACTGAAGAAAGGAATCTCAGTGTTAACAGAAGCCTCTTTCAATCATATCAAACATAAGTCCAAAGCAGGTTTTTGTCACTTGGAAGAAATGCATCTGCTTTGGCAGAGCTCTCACTATTAGTCACAATCCAGTTTGGGGTCCAGCTTCCCCTAGGAGCTCCCTGAGTTATCCATGCAGTGACAGACGTTGCTGTGTGATCCTACTCCATCACAGAAGGACTGTCTGAGACCCCTTGCTCCTTTCTTTCATTTCCCTTCACAAGGTCTGCCTGGAGCTAACAGCCAGGGGTATCTTTATCTCTCTTTTATCCCTCAGGCAGCAGAGGGAGGGGCCGAGCCTGCTGATGCGGAGGCAAACTGAGATGTTCATTACCTCCCTCTCCATGCCAAAGGACCCCCTCCCATAGCAGGAATTAGTCTATAATTAGCTTAGAGAGTAAAGCACTTTTAGTTAAGGATTAAAATTCAGCAGGTCATCTGCCTGGTTTTATTTGTAAGCAATAGGATCTTCTGCTGGCAGCACCATTTTTCCTGGTTCCTCTCTCTAAACCTCTCATTTGGGCTGAGACTAGGGTTGAGCGTGGGGGGTGGAGTCAGGACATCATATCCACATTGTCCAAGACAATGCACTGCAGTCTGGTGGTTGTTACAGTGCAAAGCCTCTCTCAGAGACAGCCATGGAAGCTGGGATGGCATCTTGCTTTCCTTCCAGCCTTGCAAGCACTGTGACAGCTGCAAGGATCCCACCCAGGAAATCTCAGCAGGTGATTGCCCTTAGGTCCCATATGAACCCTTTGCTTTGCTCTGCAAACACTCAGGGGGCTCAGAAAAGCCACAAGTACAATTCCTGACACTTTCCTGCCTTGTGCAGCTGTGGGAGGTAGTTAGAAGTAGTTAGATGGGACATTAATAAGAAATTCTTCCCTGTGAGGGTGGTGACCCCTGGCACAGGGTGCCCAGAGAAACTGTGGTTGCCCCTGGATCCCTGGAAGTGCCCAAGGCCAGGTTGGAGAATGCTTGGGCTTTAAGGTCCTTTCCCATTCAAACCATTGTGGGATTCTATAATTCTAAAATTATGATAGATCTTATGAACCACAGCCATGGGATTGTTTGGGAAGCCTGAGGAAAACAAACACAATTCTCAGTGTCCAAGAAGCTTTCAGAGAACTTTGATGTTTGAAGTTAAAACTAAATTATATCTCTTTTACTCCTTTTTTGTTTTCAAGCTGCAAATGGATCAAGACCCCCAGACTTTCTGCAGTGCTCTGCTGTGAGACATGGGCTGGTGCACATACTGCCAAGGAACCCAAGGGTCTCAAGGGCTCCTTTCCACCTGAAGCTTTCTCAATTACTGTCATAAAACCAGAGAAAGGCAGGAGGCACACCTGGAACTGCTGCCTCCATTCTGGAGATGCCTTTTGTGGAGCAGCTGACTCCCACCTGCATGTCTTTTATTCCCAGGTTAGGTGACAAAACTGCTGCTGCAGCTCTTTCACCTCTCCCCCAGGATTATTATTTTTCTTTATTGTCATTATTACTAAGGGCACAACGTGATTTATTTTCTGTAAAACAAGCCATGTTATAGTCAAGGCAAATCAAAAGGACTGGGTTAGGCAGAGACATTAAAATACATTTTGTATGAAAATGAATGATCATAAGCACTTTCTTGGCAGACCTAACGTCTTTCAGGTCTGCTCTTTGGGAATAGCAATTCCAGGCAGGGACTCTGGAAAAAGTAGAGTGCGTTGATATAACGAGAAGCTGTATCAGAATGGATATGCATGAGCTGGGCAGATTAATATTTAATGAACAGTGAAGCCTGCTATCCCTAATCATGGAGTGCCTGGGATTTGCAAAGTGACTAATTTTAAAGTATTTTGAATGGAATTATTCATGCATTAAAAAGTACATGACTCCCTTGCAGTGAAACGGAATTAAACTCAATGAAATTTAGTCATCAAAATGTCAGGTCTCAGGTCCAGCTGAGACAATGGGACAAGGGTATCGCTCTTATTGAAGGACACAGTGGAGCTTGAAATGTCAGCATTAGGGCACACAGCTTCCTGCAGGGAGGAATGGCCTCATCCCAGTGGGTTTTCTTGGGAACCCAGAGCAGACAGATCATTTTGTGGGTTTTCAAAGCAAGAAAGAGCCAGGAGTGGAAACAGGACCAGCAAGAGCTCCAGAGCAGGAAAATTATTTGAATGGATGAAAAGGGAACACAAAGATTCAGGTGCTGGGGCAGGAGCAGGGCTGAGTCAAAACCAGTGACATCACTTGAGTGACATCTCTGACATCACTGTCATATCTTTATTTTCATTTGTATTTTGCTTTGAATGATGTTCTTCAAATTTCCTTGTTGATCCAGAGTTTAATGAGACTTTCCTTTGGCTTGAACAAATGTTTTTTGGACCTCAGCTCAGACAATACTCCTAGCACTTCATCTTTTATCACTGGTTTCTGATAAAAGGAGACTGTTCCAAAGAAAATGTCCTTTTCACTTGGAAAATGGGATTTAGATGGGGGTGGGGAGGAAAGATTTTTTCCCCCGTGGCATCTTTTAAAGGTTTCCACCTTTGCCCTGACAGAAAACAGTTTGTTGAAGTTATTGTGTCTTCTTGAAAGCCATTGTTTGATCCAAATATGGATTTTGTGAAAATGAAGGAGGTAGAGGAGGTTGAGCCTTCCTTGCCACACAATCTGCAAACACAATAAGTTCATTGGCTTACGGAGAGGAGACAAAAGAAACCATGTAAAAGGTGTTTACAGCTATTTGAGTGCTACTAAATGCACCAAAGAGCGTTCAGGAGAGGAGAGAAAAATCTGGCAATAAAGGTATGGGAAAAGCAGTGGGGCAGGACAGGTGGGAGATGATTTCCTCTCTCTGTGCCTGCCTGGAGCTGAGCCAAGGCCCCGGGTACCTGCACAGGAACTGACGGGATCCCGGCTCCCTGGGCAGGTGCCAGTGGCAAACACGGCTGCCAGGAATTAGAAAATGTCACCTGCGGTTGTAGCTGTGACTCTGGAGGTGAAATGAATTTTGCTGATCAGGGGGAAGGAAAAGGAGGTGGGAATACACAGGATCTGCAGCCTCTCCCTAGGTTTGCATGGAAGCAGTTGGAGCAGATGTATTTTGTTATTTTTGGAACAGAATGTTGACTCAGAAATCAATTTGTCCTTTCTCTGACTAACTTAAAACAAAAGGTGAGCCTGAAAATGAGGAGAAAACATTTCATATCAGCTTGAGAAAAATGCATTAATCAATCTGAAATAAACAGGTTGGGGCATTTTGGGTTTTGGATTTTGTTTTTTCTTTGTTTAGTTTTGTTGTGGACTGGGCAAGGATTTAGAACTGGGCCTGTCCAAAGATTATTTATTTTTCCCTCATCATTTTTTATTAGATCTCTGAAAAGAAAGAACCATTATTTTCACAGCAATTACTCTAAGTACAGCTAGAAAAAACCATGTTAAGTCCTAATTTGAATATTAAACATAATTAAAAGACTTTTCTACATTGTGACTTGTTCCCTTATCTGCCTGCCCATAAATGTCAGTGTATTAATGGTCACGATTTGTCTCAGAGGTAGGAAATAGCTTTTTTCCTCTGACTGACTCTTTTGAGTAATGGGGAATCAAGCACAGCAGGTCATGCCCATACAACCAGGCAAAAAAGTTCCTGCTACACTTTGGCTTCAGCTTCAGTTGAAGATCCCATCCCTTCTGGCCAGCTGATTATATCTGCTCTTGCACACACTCTTTAAGCCAAGAAACATTATACAGGAGCACAAACAGGCAGAGATATATTTTAAAAGTCTTTAATTTACTGAACTACAAGCCAGAAGAAAATTGGAGAAATTAATAACTCAGAGTATGATTAATATGAAGCTTTTTTTTTTTTTTTTTTTTTTTTTTTTAATAGCTGGAGAGACAAGGAATTGGAAACCTGATGCTTGCTAATTATGTGGAGAAAAGATTCATCTGAGTGTTTGGGCACTACCAGATTCTCACATCCCTATGCTTGGTCAAGGCTTTTGAAAACACTGACATCCCTGCCATCAAGGCTTTCCAGCTTGGAGAACTCCTACTTCCTGTGATAAATTTCCATGGACTTTGTTCAGGCTAATGACCTTCAGTTATTTATTTCTTTGATTTGATTTAAAGTCCATCTCTTGGTGACTGCATCTTTTAGAGATGAACAAAAGGATGGCTCCACCACACATTCCATGAAATGTTGCACCTTAGGAAATTCCTTGGGAAACACATGCATGAATAATGGAAATAAATGTACTAAAGACCAAAAGTCACAGACAGGGAAAAAAAAAAAGAAAAAAAAAAAGGAAAAAAAAAAAAAAAGAAAGATCATGCAACTTTTCACTCTCTTGGCCAGACCAAAATCTGGGCTAGGAACAATTGAAAATCATTATGCCTGTATAAAAATGAAGCAAAATACATACATGTTAGACATGAGCATTGCTGTGAAACAGGCAGGGAGACGTGAAATTTGCCCATTTTTGTGTGTGTGACATTTCCAGGTACACAAAAGGCAGTTTTCCTCTGCTTTCCATGGGCATTTCTTCTAATTTGCACCACTGGCTAGAAGTACCCCACAGGCTCAGCTTTCCAGCTGAAAATAAGGATTTAAAGAAACTGAATGTGCCCCTGAATGGACTGATTTTGTCAAGAAGAAATTAAAGTGGAAATTGAAGCTTTTTCCATCTGCTTTTATCGAATTGAGGTGGAGAACTGAACAGCTGTAGCTGGAAGGGGCCCCTCAGGCCACTCTGGGCTGAAGCATTTCAAGGTTTGCCAACACTTGTCACACTCTCCCAAGGCTTTATTTAGTGAATGATTTTAACTTGTCCCCTGTGCTGGAAGATCCCAAGGTGTGTTCTGGGATGTGTGAACCAGGAGCAGCAGGAAATGCAGCAGTTTGGGTGAGCAGAGCTTTGGCTCCTGCTGGTGGTCACAGGGACCCTCGGGCCCACATTTGAATGTCCCTCCCAAGAAGATGCTGTCGACCCTTTCCTTGTTCCTGCTTTCTTCTGCATCTGTAGTTCTTTCTCTCCTGTCCCTTTCTGTATCCAGAAAAGGATGAAAACCCCATTTGTGGATTTGTTGGGAACTTGCTGAGCACAACTCTGTGAAACCATCCTGAATGTGAATGAGCCCAAGGTGTTGTTTTGAGGCCTTGTTCCATCACATTGATCCTTCTGCTGCTCTGGAGAAAGCTGGGAGGGAGGTGTAACTGTTCCATGGCTGTGGATGTCCAGCACAGGACACCTGAAACTCCCAGAACAGCCACAGGAGGCTGGAGTTGTGATGGGAATAGGACATGGCAGAAATTCCTCTGCTGGCAGCTCTGTGTGGTTGGCACAGCCCCGATTCCCCCCTTTCCTACCTGCCAGGGCTTTCCCCTAGGAAAACTTTTGGTTCTGCAGAGTCTCAGTGCTGCCATTGTCCTAGCAGAGAGACAAAAGCACTGGGTTAATTAAAGACCCAAGATCATAATTGTAATTAAACCCAAACAAACTGCTGAATCAGAACAGCAAATTGCCCGGAGACAGGGTAAAGGCTTTGCTTTGGCTTGTTTTTCTCAGAGAGGCTGAGGAGGCACAGGCAGCCGAGCAAATGCCGCAACAAGGACATGCCACTGGCAAAAATGTTTAATTGCTGAATAAAAGATAAGGATACAGATAAAGCCAGGACTGGGAACAGCATGGTTCCTCAAGCCAATTTATGTTGGTTTCACTCTGAGAAAATTGCAGGAGTCTGCATCTGGCAAGTGTCTTTCTGACTTGGCTGGAAACCTTCCCCAACTGGGGCAACCCCACTGATCTATCCCACTCCTAATTCCCTATCCCAGTGCTGCAAACCCATTCTGGAGCGGTCTGATGGCCAAAGCACCTCTTTGGGCTCCTTGGCTCTCACCAGAATCCATGCCAAAGATGTCTTCCCAAGGGATCTGCAGGAAGGATGTAGGATTTGCTCTGCAGCCTGCCTGATCTTCAAGGAAAATCTCATGGATACATCAAGGACCACCAGAAAATGAACGTGTGAGGTATCTCTGTCCTGTGCCCAGCCAGCAATGCCCCAGAGGGTGCATGGAGGAAGTTTTGGCACCTCCCCACATCCACTACACAAGTTCTGCAATCCTTGTTTGCAGCAGCCCCATCTATTCACTCATTCCAGGGCTGCTTTCTGTGGAGCTGCTCCAGTGCATCCCACTGAAGGCATAAAGAAAAGCCAGTGAATTATAAGGTCCCTGATAGCAGGACTCAGCAAGCAGCTGCTGTTAATCTTCCCTTTGCTACTCAGTTTTTGTTCTGCCTGTAATAAATCCCTGTGCCCTTTGCTGTTCAAACTGGAGCCTCGCTACTGGAAAAGGAAGGGGGGTGGGGAGTGAGAAATGCTGGAGATTGCTATGTGCAGAAATAAAATAAGGAATTCATGTCTTGGGCTTGCCAATACTGCTCCTTATCAAGGTCTGAGCCTTTGCTGGTGTTAAATGTAATGCCAGGGGAACTCAGGCTGAACCACAACAGATTGGAAAAGCTGCTGGATTAATGGAGGAAATGGGGCAGACGGTGCTCTGTTTTCTTTGAGCAGGGTGGAATGGGAAGTTGGAGACATGATGTGATGTTGCTTCCAGATCTGGAGTAACAGCGAACTGGGAAATTGTTAATGCAAGTCTTTCCCCCAAATGCCACCTCTGTGGATTTACAGCTACTTGTCCTAAAGATAACATTCATCATAACTTAGAAAAAGAAATCCAAGAATATCTACTATTTCCTTTGATATGATCAAAATAATAATCACTATTTTGGTTCACAGTTTCTTCCAGTCTGGGGAGTTGTATAAAACAGAAGTTAAAAACATTGAAAAGTAGTAGTAGAACACAGCACTTGGCAGCACTTGAATTTCTGCACTTCTGTGCAGATTCTTCATTTGTGAAAAATTCTGGACTTTTGACTATTCACATGCACCTGAAGCAGGGAAAAAAAAAAAAAAAAGGAAATTCAGAGAAAAATGGCTTGAGGGTCTTGCTGCAGAGAAGAAAAGCATCAGATCTTCTGATGGTGAGAAAAGCCATGTCCTGCTGACAATTCAAACTTTCCCATCACCCCTCCCACTTCCCTGGTCGCTCTGTTCATGCACAGCTGCAATTCATTTCCTGTGGCTCAACAAACCCCCAATCCCAGAGCCGATTTCATGGCCGAGGGTATTGAATGGGTAGTCCTGATTCCTGGTGACAACAAGCTAACTTTATACTGCTGGCCAGGCTTGAGAGCACTGAGGGTGCAGAGCTCCACGTGCTGCCAGGCAGGAGCTCTGTGAGATTGGCTGTGTGTCATCAGGGTTGACATCCCTGTGGAGCTGTCACTGGGAGTCACATCCCTGTGGAGCTGTCCTTGGAGCAGAGCTTGTGGCTGGTGCCACAGAAGATGCAGCTGGGCGTGGAGAGACCATAAATGTTGTGGCACAGGTGAAGTGCATTCAGAGGGATAATGCACCAACAGATAGAGCTGGCAAATGGAGAAGCTTTTGACACCACACACTGTAGAAGTGTATTTTTTACACTGAGCAAGTATGTCCATATAGGGAAAGGTTTGAGGCTTGCCCCTTGTATTTCTTATAAGGTAGAAAACCCAGAAACTTCTGTAAGGGTTGGAAAGCCCTTGGCTCAGTGCCAAAGGAGAAGCTTTGATTGAACCCTGTCACTGCCTGTCAAAGCCTGCATCCATTTCTATTGGCAGCTTGCCAGTAAAGCCCACCTGAAACATTGGGTACTTGAGATAGGACACAAAGAAGCCAAGAGGCTTTTTTTGGGGTGTCTTGGCAAAGTATCAGAGGTTTCTGTGCATGGCTTTTTATTTTGCTTATGTTACAGTTTGTTATTTTAATTTGTTAAACCAGTTTCTTTACAAAACACACCCAAAGAGCTGTCTCGCTAATTAATAAACCATTTCTCTGTAAGGGCTGGACCCTCAGAGGTGCATGGGTAACACCCATAACACACTCCGCCCCCACCTTTACTTTTTCAGGGCTATGAAAGTTACTGGCTCTTTACAGCCCTAAAACAACCAGTTCTGGCTGTGAGGCTGTAAAGCATCCTCCCTGCAGGAATTAACGTCAAGGTGGAGAAATTAAGGTGAAGCCACGCCATCCACCAGAGCAGGGAAGGAGGCTTTGATCGCTTGGAGAAGGAGCTGGAATGGACTCCCTACATTTTAAAGACTGGAGACTTCACCAGCACAGCTCTCACCTGGGACACAGCCTCTCGCTTCTTCCAGCCTGGCTGCAGACAGACCCACCAGTGGGACACAATTATAGAATGAATGGAATCGTTAAGGTTGGAAAAGTCCTCCAGGATCATCAGTTCCAACCTTTGACTGAATAAACCACATCCCAACATGTCCTGTCCCTTGCTTTTTGAGCACCTCCAGGGATAGGGACTCCACTCCTTTTCCAGGGTTTGATAACCCTTTCCATGATACCCAATAATACCCAATCTGAACCTCCCCTGGCACAGCTTAAGGTCGTTTCCTCTTGTTCTGTTCATTTCCTGGGAGCACAGCCCGACCCCCCTGGCTGCCCCCTCCTGTCAGGGACTTGTGCAGAGCCACCAGATCCCCCCTGAGCCTCCTTTTCTCCAGGCTGAGCCCCTTTCCCAGCTCCCTCAGCCTCTCCTGGGGCTCCAGCCCATTCCCAGCTCCATTCCCTGCCCTGGACATGCTCCAGCCCCTCAATGTCTCTCTTGTTGTGAGGAGCCCAAAACTGGATACAGGATTTGAGCTGCTGCCCCACCAGTGCCGAGCTCAAGCTGCCTGAGACCAGTGGAATTGAGGGGTTGGGCCTGCTGAGAACCCCATGAAAATCAGACCAAGCAGGATTAATCCTAGATTCTGTAACTCCCGGGCCTTTTTTTCTTCAAGCAGAACATGAATGGTTTCCACCTGGATCTTGAAAATTTCCATCAGAATTTGTGGTAAAGGAGGTTTTAAACAGCACACTTTCCTTGACTATGGTGAGAAAAACCAAGACCAATGGGCTTCTTCCCACCATGTTCCCAGGATGGAACCCCAAAGCATCTCCTTTGAGGACACTTCTATTTTTTCCATAGCTCCAGTCTGGAAATTCTGTGGATTGGTCTAGAAACCCTCACGATGGGAAGAAAGTTGAGAAGGTTGATTTTGACACAGTAGAACTTTTTTTGACATGAAAAATCATTACTTTTTTGAGCAATTTTCTTGTTTAATTTGCAGCAGATAAGAAGTCACAACGAAGTAGCCTTGAGTGGGAGTTGAATATAAAAAACTAACTCCTGCAGAGGGATGAAAGATGTGAACTTAATGAACTTACAGTCTCAATCATATAAAACTGAACAAGAGAGCAATGTGTTTTCTCAAGTGACAGCTGTGTTGCTGTTCTCAAACATTATTTTTTATTCCAAAGATGCTAGCAGGGGTAATAAAAGATATGACTTTGCTCCCCATACTTTGCCCAGTTGATTTTTTGCAAATGCTAAATCCTGCTCTGTGTCCTCAGTAGATGCAGAATTACCCAGAGTTGTCCCCAGTTGCAAGTGTAAATCTGTTAGAAGTGGTTTATAGTAACACACAGCCTTAGCTACCACAGCACAGGGAAAATGGTTTTTAAAAAGATATAGACTCACTCCCACAGAATGAAAATGCTTGGTCTCCTTGTTCCATTTACATCTACACTGTTATGTCGACATTGGTATTTTTTGATACATTTTGTAGGATGTACTGAAGGGATTTTTAATATATTCAGATGTTGAAGAGTGCTAAACATTTCACTTTTTCTTATTTACCCAAATCTTTGGACATTATTAATAAAAAAACCCTCTGTGTGATATTTCTGAGGCAAATGCCAGGAAATTCAAAATTCCATCAATGCACTTTCAATTGATGTTGAAAAGCCAGAGCAGGGATTTGAGACTTGCACAGCATCTGACCCTTCTGCTCTGATGTGACAATGGGAATTGCCCATGATTTCCTATACAGGCATTTCTGCTAGATCTGTTTGCTGCTCTGCCCAAAAGCAAACATTAGCCCTTTCCTCCATTTCTTCCAAATTGCTACATCCCAGCAATTGGTTGTTGGTGCTTTGTGTAAAGAGAAGAGAAACCAGCTGGTTAAATCCCCAAATGGTTTGGGTTGAAAGAAAGATGGAAGGGCATCAGTCCCACTCCCTGCCGTGGGCAGGGACACCTTCCACCATCCCAGGTTGCTCCAAGCCCTGTCCAGCCTGGCCTCAAGGGTGAGGATGTCCATCCAAATTCATTGATGGGGGCATGAACCTCCTCCTATCTCTGCCCCATCCCTGTGGGGCAGCACAGCTGGGCAAATGAAACAGAGTTAAATTAGCAGCTTGCAAAGACAATCTCTATCTCTGTGTATTTTTCTTTAATTTACAGCCTCACCAGAGGTTCCAGGCCTACAGCTGATGACACAGAGTTAAGTTGAAACTTTTTAACTGGGTTTTGGCCTTCATGAGGAAAAAAGATGGCAACATTGGGGAGTGGTGGGGCAGGGGGTGACATCCCCTGTAGGGAAACACATGCCAAAACTGACAGTGAAATATTGTTTTCCAGGTGAATTATTAATGTTAACATAGGAAGGGATATTCCTTGGGAATTGGTTATTACTGAAATAACTCCTGCTTCCCTCCCCCCTCCCCACAGATCTCAGACAGGGGTTTAGGCCAAGGGCAGCAATCTTTGGGACTCTAGGGCAAACAAGCTTAGAGGCTACAGGAGAATTTCTCCTTTCATTAACTCCCAACTCCAAAACCTCTGGCTTTGCTGCTGGAGTCCAGCTATTCCCTGCCTTTGTGAGTCACAGCTGGGGACAGGAGTTCAGAGGGGTCATGCTGGGCTGTGGCAGCACTGACACCCCACAGCTGCAGCACGGGAAGGATGGATGGATGTGCCCAAGCCTCCTGTAACTGGCTTTGGAGAAAACCAGCACTGTCCAGAGAGTGCCACTGACTTAAGCTAAATGAATATTTCCATCTGCACCTTTGTCACCATCTACAACTCCTTGGGACAGGGGAGTTGCTCATTTCATTGCCAGGGAGGTCATTTGGGGAAAAATTCCCTTTTACCCGCAACTGTATCTCCCTCATTTATCCAAGCTCAGTCTGCTTGCATGTTCCTTGGATTCCTAAGGGTTGCACTTCTGGAAAAGAGCACACTTTCACTCAAGGATGATTTTTTTTTTTTGGTTGTTTATTACTTTGGATGAGGATTATTTTCTTACAAGGTTCCTTTTGCTTTCTCCTTACACACAGAGTTGGTTTCTGAATGCAGCTGGTAGATTTGTCTGGACTGGTACAGAACCAGAAAGGGGCAAAATCCTGTTCCAGTGGGAGAACATGCCCCTCTTCTACATCTTCCACATCTCCCCGTAACTTTGGAGTGCCCGGTGCTGAGGACCCTGGACAGTACCGCTCCGGGCTTTTTCCTTTGCAGGGACTACCACCTAGTGCAGTGCGCTGGAACTTCATGTTTTCACCTTGCATTTTGTCCTGCAATTCCATTGATTGGTGGAGCTGCTGGAATAATTGCTGCTTAATGAATCAGCCACTGCTCCAAGGTATTTGTTTTTCTTAACCACTGCAAGCAGTTCTGAAAGGGGACACGATTTCCACAGCCAGGAAATGGGTTCATTGTCTCCAAAAGGGAATTTGTGAAGCGATAGTTCTGGCTGCTCTTAAAGGAGAGATCTTTTTTTGGATTTTGAAGTTAACTCAGTCCCTGTCTAGGCAGACAGGATAAAACCACAGATTCCTGGTTTGAGTGCGAAGGGACCGTAAAGCCCATCCAGTGCCGTGGGCAAGGGAGGACATCTTCCACTGTCCCAGGTTGCTCCCTATCCAACCTTGACTTGGACACTTCCAGGGATGGGACAGGCACAATTTCTCTGAGAAACCTGTTCCAGTGTCTCACCACTCTCACAGGGAAGAATTTCTTCCTTGTATCTACTCTAAACCATGGGTAGCCATAAGCAAGAACAAGGGAAAGGGAAAATCCTCCCCTCCTGGGAGGTTTGTGTGTGAACCTCACACCAAGTGAGTCAAGGCTGTGGACATTTCCCAAGGGAACTGGAGAACTGAGCAGAGCCTTCACATGGACAATCTTCTCCTTTGATTCTTCCCTGCCTGCCTACCCTTCAAAGCCCTCCATGCTTCTCAGTCTGGCTCATTTTTCACATGATCCAAAGGGATGGAGCAAAGGGATCCAAAGGGATCCTGGTGTGCAGGAGGTCTCTGCTCCTCAGGCAGCACTGCTCCTGCTCCCAGAGCCCCACTGCTAGATCACGTGTAGAAAGTGGAAGGTGGGAACAGAGAGGTCCCTTGGCTTTTCCATACCTGAGAAGTGTCTCAGAGTTTGTCTGGATCATGCCATGATTTTTACAACCTGCTTTTCTTTCCAGGGTACTGGCATTTCTCCCAAAATTAGAGAAAGAGGGAGCAATGTGAGTGCTACCTCCAGGTGAGATTTACATTTTGGTTTGCCTTGAGATACTCCTCCAATACTGGTTTCAAACAGAGGCTGATTTTCCCAAATATGGAGACATATATGAAGACAATTCCAGACTTTGTGGAGATTTGCCTGCTAAGGCATCGTGTAAAGCCATGGCATGTGCCCCCTGTTTGTCCCTCAGCCAGGGCATCCTGTTTATGGTAAGGACCTGAGCACAGAACCACAGATCCATTTCAGCTGGAAACGACCTTTAACATCATGGGGTGCAATGGCCACGTTTTGTGGGATGAACAGAGACGAGGTGAACAGAGAGCTCCAGGTGGTGGTAGTGTGGGTCCTCAGCCCCCTGAGCACTCTCCATCCCCACCACTCACAGTCGAGCAGAAGTTTGAAGCAGTGGAAATAAAATTGCATTATTCCAGGCAGAGCTGATTTAATGAAAAATACATTGTCTTTCCACAGCTTCAGTGAAAATATATTGGTTTCTGCCAAATTAAATTAGAAGTCATCTATTCTCAGAACCTGTGAGGAACTGGCATGAGAGGGGAGTGGATATGAGAGACTTCAAATCTCTTGCAGGCACTGAATTAACTGACTGCAACCCTTTACCTGCAAAGGAAACTAAGTAACATTTCCTCCTGCTAAACATGCACTGCAAAATAATCATATGAAAACACTAACATATTAATTTATTTACAACCTGAGCACAGGAATTACTGGTTTGCTTTGCTTTTGTTTGACTGGCATAGTTTTGTATTAAAAGGTGAACCAAATAAATATGAGTTAAATTATTACCCACCTTAAAAACAGGAGTAATTGCAGGTGAAACAAGAAGTTGTATCCAACAAAAAATTAATGTTTATGTTCAATTTAAAAGGCTTTGAAATCCTGAGTTTGTCTGGTTTTCCCAATATTGTACCATGGCAGTTTCTGAGCTGAAAGCACTGCAATGAGAAATCAAGACACTTCATTTTGCAAATGTCAAGACAAAGAATCTTTACTTTTCCAGTTTTTCTTCCCATTTTTGTTTGAGCTGAACTCATCAAATCCTCATAAATCTTTGGGGCTTTTAAAAAGGACTCAATGTCTCTTTTTAACCCCTTTCAAACTTTTAAAAAATTAATAAACTCCCATTTACTTAAAGGTGGTTTTGTTGATCAAAGAGTTGTATCATTCTGTTGGCATTGGCTTTGCTACAGACAGCCCCAAATACATCTTTCTGCAAAATAAATGGGCTTGGATTAACTCAGTTTGGATGCTCTTGAACTGCAGTAAAGTCTTTTTTGTGGTTTACTCTCTGACACCAAATTAACCTTCCCCTGAACAAGGCATTTGTATTCTGGAGTAAATGCAATCTCACAGACAGTTATTCTGCAATTACATGAACTTGTATTTGGTCTCAGCATAACAAGAGCAAGTGTGGAGAGCACAGGGTAAGCAGAGGATGAGCAGCTCGAGCATCCCCTGCTGCCTGCAGGGACAGGCTCCCTGTGCTCGCCTGCACTGCTTCCTGAACTTGGTGTGTGCAGTGACAAGCAATCCTGGAATGAGCAGTGACAAAAACGTGACTGCCCAAAGCTGCAGTCTGCACTTTGGGAATCCCAGTGAAATCCTCATCAGGATCTCTGATCTCTGGTCTCTGCAGGGGGACAGTGCTTTAACAGAGGGGGCATGAATCATTATCAAAGAGGTTTGCACATTCTCTGACTTTGCTTTCAAGTGTTTTCATGTCCATTCCTCTTAAACTGGTTGGAAACTGGGGAAAGGATGAAACCAGAGGATGTTTTCAGAGCCTGGAAACATTCAAGGCTGGATTCAACTGGGCTTGGAACAACCTGGTCCAGTGGAAGGTGTCCCTGCCCATGGCAGGGAGTAGAACTGGATGAGCTGTAAAGTCTCTTCCAACCCAAACTATTTCATGATTCAATGAAAGAGTGTAAACAGAAATGTGCCATCAGACAGCTCATCCTGACAGCAGATCCCACTGCTCGAACCAGACAGGTTTGGAAATACTTGGACAGAGAATGGAACACAGAAATGCCTCTCCTTCCTAAATACCTGAGTTCCACCACCACAGAGCTTCCCATGGAAAGTCAGCCAAAACACCGATGGCACACTGAAAGTGATTCCCCCAGGGCCCTCCTGTGTCCCAATTCAAGTGCTGTGAATGATGAGTAAATGTTGGTGACTGAGCTCTGGCAGAGGCTGGGCTGCATTGCTGTGCCTGATTTTGATTTACCAGAGTCGGACCTGCATCTATCCTGCACCTCTCAGCAATTTCCCTGAGAGGAGGAAACAAAGCAGCTTTTGGCAAGGTTTGCTCAAGCAAATCACAATTTTCTCTTTAAGGGCTTTTACCACTTGCAAATTTGCTTTTCTTGTATTTACATCTCCTTCTTGGCCAGACTCTGGTGTATGGGGATGACCCACAGCAGAAATTATAATTGCAGGGGCACAACACTGAAGGGTTGGAGAGGTGCCACCATGGCAAATGTTTTCAGGAAGATGCTTTCAAAAAGATGTTTTCAGTAGATGCTTTCAGGAGATGGTTTCAGGAGGATGTTTTCAGTAGATGCTTTCAGAAAGATGCTTTTGGGACATGCCCTCAGAAGGTGTTTTGGAAGACGGTTTCAGGAAAGGCTTTCAGGAAAATGCCTTTGGGGGATGGTTTCAGTCAGATGTTTTTGGTAGATGCCTTCAGGAAGGTTCTTTCAGAAGATGTTTCAGCTCCACTATCTCTGCTGCTCTCTCTAGCTCAGCTACACTGACTGCACTGGGGATCCTTTCCCACTTGCTGGGCTTTGCTCTGCTCATAAAATCCAGAGTGGTTTGGGTTGGAAGGGACATTAAAGACCACCCAGTCCAATTCCCTGCCGTGAGCAGGAACACTTTCCACTATCCCAGGTTGCTCCAAGCCCTGTCCAGCCTGGCCTTGGATGGTTCCAGGGATGGGGTAGCCACAGCTTTTCTGGGCGACCCGTGCCAGTGCCTGCCCACCCTCCCAGGGAACAATTCGTTCCTAATCATCCTCTCAGCACTGACTTAGTGAGACCTTTCCTGGCCACTTTGTAAGAGTCGAGATCCTTGAAGTGCTCTTACATTCTTGGTAGCAGGGGCTGCAGCTCTGGCAATACCTGCTGTCATACCTGGCTTCTAGGTGCAGATGAGTGATGGCCAACTTCCTGCTGGCTGAGAATTTATTCCTGAAGGTCCCCACCTGCCCCGGAGAGCTGCTCCCTCCCCACCCTGAGCAGCAGGATCTGAGTCCCAGCTCATTTTTGGCTATCAGCAAACCTCCATCACATCCTGCCTCGCCAGAAACATGAACATGAACCAGAACTACAGCAGGGAAACAGGCAGTGCTTGCTTTGTTCATTCATTAAAACTTGATTTGGTGCTGTATTTAAACATAAATTACTGAGAAGGCAAAGACAGAGCTCTGCACCCTGGCTGTTATTAAAACTCTAAATCAGGCTGCCTGTGGAGCCATCCCTGCTACCTTTGCAAAATGAAACAGGGAATTGGCCCCTTCTGTCTCTGAGAGAGGGTGCAAGCACTCTCAGTGATCCTGTTAAAGCACCTGGATTTTCCTGCACCTGCCAGTTTGCAATGCTGTAAATCACCTACAGGGTTGTGGAGGAAAAAGGCTTGGAAATGCTCTTCCTAAATGGTCTGTAACTCAGACCAGCAGCTGCTCAGATCTCATTCAGTTGTAAATTCAGTGATGGATTTCTTAGGGATGGAGATTTATACCCCAAAATCCCACATCCAGCCTAAAACTCCAACCCAGAAACGTCCTCCTTGCTGGGGCATGTCTGGAAAGGCTGTAGGGAACGTGGTTTAACCCCGGTTGCAACTCAACCTCACACATCCCAGAGGGATGGATGAAGAGAATTGGAAGGGTAGAATTGAGAAAACTTGGGTTGAGGTAAACATTTGAATAAGTAAAGCAAAAACTGTGTGTGCAAGCAAGGCAAACCAAAGAGTCCATTCAGGACTCTCCCCATCACAGGCAGGTCTCAGCCATCCCAGGAAAACAGGGCCTCATCGCTGGCACGGTGACTTTAGAAGACAAAAGCCATCACTCAGAGTATTCCCTCTCTTCCTTCCTCCCCCAGCTAAGTATGACTTCATATGGTCTGGAATATCCCTGGGATCAGCTGGGATTATCTGGGATTCTGGCTGTGCCTCTCCCAGCTTGTTGGGTATCCTGAGCCTCCCCTCTGGTGGGGTGAGGAGCAGAAAAGGCTCAACTCTGTCAGCCCTGCCCAGCAAAAGCAAAACACCCCTGGATTATCTCCAGCACAAATCCCAACCACAGCCCCAGACAAGTTACTGTGAAGGAAATTATCTCCCACCCACATCCAGCACATGGTGGGATGGCAACATTAATCTGTTATATTTAGGCTGATATAACTGATTCTCTGTTTCAAAATAGTAAAAAATTCCAAAGTTTTGGGTTTGTTTGGATTTTTTGCTGTTATTACACAAGTTTTAGGTTCTTTAAATTTCATTTTCCAGGCAGCCTTTCCCTGCCCAGATATGACTGACCAGCTTCACCACACGAAGCTCTGACTGACCTGAAAATGCATTTCCATTGCTCAGATAATTGATCTTCACTGCTGTCTGCCAAGTGAGAGCACTGAGTCACTCCCATCCCCACCAGCCTGGTCACAACCTCCCCCAGCCAGGCCAGCAAAGCTCTCACCCACAGAGAGGACTCAGCAGAGGGTTTTTTCCTGTATGATGGGAAAACAGAACCTTCCTTCATCTTCTGGAATGAACTTTCTGCCCTTCTATAGAGAGGAGACCAGCAAAGGCACTGTGGTAGAGGACTGGTGATCATTTCATACCATCAGAGAGTCCCAAGCTGGTTTGGGTTGGGAAAGACCTTAAAGCCACCCCTGCCATGGACAGGGACACCTTCCCCTATCACAGGCTGCTCCAAGCCCCAATGTCCAACCTGGCCTTGGACACATCCAGGGATCCAGGGGCAGCCACAGCTGCTCTGGGCACCCTGTGCCAGGGCCTGCCCACTCACAGGGAACTATTCATAGACAGAAATGAACTTGGATAAAAGATCTATTGAGCCCAATTTGCAAATTTTTTTTCCCTCTGAAAGCAGGCAAAATTATTCTTTAGCTTTTCTGGGCCTTTTATCTCACCCATCACCTCAGACACCCTCTCAGAGAACATGTGATGAGCAAAGGGCTCAGGGTAGGACCCTCTCCTGTCACATCTTACACAAGCTGAAAGGACCTGTTAAGTTGGGGCAGCTCCATGGAGCAAAAGGCCTGAGCTGCTCAGCTCTGCCAAGAGCAGCTCTGGGCAGTTATTACTACACTGACTTAAATCTATCCAAAAGGAACACAGAAATTTCATGTCTTCTTCCCCCTCAGAAAGGGCAAGGATTTAACAGGAGGTTTGTTCTCTCAGTGCAGGAACAGCTCTTCTGGAGTAGATAGGAACCTGCTGAGAGTAAATACCATAATCTGGTCGAACCTGCTGCTTCTCAGCCCATTGAATATCCATGAACTAACTCATCCAACATTCCTGAGGGGGTAAAGTATTAGGCCCATCCAGCACACTGGGGAGCAGAAATTAAATTACATGTTCCAGCCAAAAGCATCTTGTGTGGCCTCCAGCAAACTTCACCCCTTATCCATGACTCTGATTTCCATAGAATTCTAATGGTGCCACAGGACACATCTCCAGTGTATCAATCTGTCCCCACAGCAAACTGTCATTTCAGTCAACTCACTTCATATTTCTACCTTTGGGAGGTCCACCTGCAGAGCTGCCTCCAGCCCTGGGGTCCCCAGCACAGGAAGGATGTGGAGCTGCTGGAGCCAGTCCAGAGGAGGCCACAGAGATGCTCTGGAGCCAGCCTGGGGCACCTGAGGTTGTTCATCTGGAGAAGAGAAGACTCCAGCAAGAGCTCAAAGCCCCTTCCACTGTCTAAAAGAGCTCCAGGAGAGCTGGAGAGGGACTGGGGACAAGGGATGGAGGGACAGGACCCAGGGAATGGCTTCCACTGCCAGAGGGCAGGGATAGATGGCTGTGAGGGTGGTGAGGCCCTGGCACAGGGTGCCCAGAGAAGCTGTGGCTGCCCCTGGACCCCTGAAAGTGTCCAAGGTCAGGTTAGATAGGGTTTAGACCAACCTGGGATAGTGGAAGCTGGAATTTGCTTCCAATACAAATGCAAACAGAGATTTTTTACCCGTTGGCCCTGTCCAGCCCCCCCAACAACCCCACCCTGGGCATCCCTGGCAGCGCTGTCCAAAGGCTCCTGGAGCTCTGGCAGCCTCGGGGCTGGGACCATTCCCTGGGGAGCCTGGGCAGTGCCAGCACCAAATGGGGGAAGAACCTTTCCCAAAATCCATCCCAACCCCCTGACACAGCTCCAGCCATCCCCTGGGTCCTGTCCCTGTCCCTGTCACAGAGATTGGAGCTGCCCCAGGGGAGGAGCTGCAGCCCTGCTGAGCTCTGCCCTCAGCCTCCTCTGCTCCAGCTGGACAATCCCAGTGCCCTCAGCTGCTCCTCGTGTGGCCTCTCCAGCCCGTTCTGCATCCTTGTGTTCATCCTTTGGACCCTTCCAACACCTTTAGATCTTCGGCACAGAGAGATCCCCTCTGGGGACCCTCAGGGACATCTGCCCCATGTCACCTCCCAGCTCTGCTCCTTTGGCACCAGGATTGCAATTAGCTTTGAGATTTTTTTTTTCCTTGTTTTCACAGTTCAGTCACTTGAGAAAGGACAATCAGGGTTGCCATGGCAATTGAAGGATGACTTCTTAATTTGTGGGATTCTTTCTCTAATTATTCTGAGAATTGTAATCCCATGAAAATTGCCTCCTTTGGAGAAATTCAGTTAAGAGCTGCACAGGCACTGAAGGAGCAGTTAAAAAGAAAGGAAAGCTAATAAAGATTTTTTTTTTGGCAAAAGAATGAAAAAAAAAAAGGTGAATTTTCC
>VWYP01023744.1:282353-309433 GCA_013400435.1 Pycnonotus jocosus | reverse complement strand
AGGCTTCACTAAAGCGGCTTTTCCCTCCTCGCCCCGGTTTATCCGCCGCCGTTCCCCGGCTCTCTGCGCTTTGCCCTCAGGCAGCGCGCGGCTCCCTCAGTACGGTGGCCGGGAGGGAGCCCGGGCCCGGCATGGCGGCGGCGGTGGTGGCAGCGGCGGGCCGGGCGTGTGCCCGCGGGGCGCTCCGAGCGGCATGGCGAGGTGACGGGGCAGCGCCGGGGACCGGGGGAGCCTCCGCGGGCAGGGCAGAGCCCGTCAAACCGGGGGAGAGGCGGCGGGGATGGCCCGCAGGGCGAGGGGAGCGCGCTGAGGGCGCACAGCCGGGCGGACATCCATGCGCGCGTCCGTACATCCGTGTGGAGATCCAGACATCCGTGTGCACATTTATACATCTCTGTGCACATTTGTACATCCGTGTGCACATTTATACATCTCTGTGCGCATTTGCACATCCGTGTGCACGTCCATACATCCGTGTGCACGCCCCGTGTGTGCCCGGTGGGTTTGCGCTGTCCCCGCTGCCCTCCCGTGGCTGTGAGGGCTGAGGGCAGCCCCCGGTGCCTCCCCCGCCCCGCGGGTCCGGGATCGCTGCGGGCTCAAGGAAGCTCAGGGGGGCAGATCTTCCTCATCCTCACACTAAAGGTAGCTGTGCCTGTGGAAAAACCTGCATCAGTCACCCACCCGAGGAACCCGGGCAGTAACATCTGCCTTAAGATCATAGAGTGACATGGTTTCCTTTGTAATTCTAATTACTGTTTTCTTCCCATCATTTCTACCTTTCTCCTCATCGTGAACGTTTTTAGTCAATAGGAATCCAAGGGGGCTTTTCTCTAATTTTTCTGTAATTTTTCTTTCTGGATTTTAATCCTCTTAGGTCGCTTTTCAAAACTCAAATGTATTATTTTTTCCCCCCAATATATACAAATGTGTTATTTATTTTCCCTCAGGGATTAAAGTATACTTGGAAGGCAGGGGAGAATATCTTTATTTTCTACAGTCCTCTAAAAACCTTCCTGCCTTTTTTTTTTTTTAACGAAGTCTAAGTGGTTAATGAAGTTCAGGTCTCTTTTCATCCTCAGGGCAATCTGTAATGAAGTGATGCCAAGCCTTGATTAAAGCCTGAACATTAAGAGGGGCTTGGAAACAGGCTCGTGGAGTTTCTGTAGTGGAGGGAAACATTTCCACAGCCTAATCACAAGAATATCCTTAAAAACCCCAAACCTTTTCTTGCAGGTAAACCAGGAAAAAGAAAGGCTGCAACTACTTCTTAATAATTTATTAAAATCGCTCCTTCTCTTTGTGGCATTTTCTGTAGCAGTGTTTTCCCTGCCACATTCTGCTTTGCACTTCAGGACAGAAGGCTCAGGTCTGATTCCCTTTGACAATCACTGGTTTTTCTTCCCAGAAAATGCAGTTTTCAGGGAAGGAATGTGCTGTCTCTATTAAACACCTGTCTGTCTTTGCTGCCAGGGTTTGCTGCTGTGCCAGTGAAGGGGAGTTGCAGCTCCTACTCCAGCCTGGCCTGGGCTTTCCAGACACGCTGCTCCCTCTCTGCCCCCTGGACTGGGACACTCCAGCAGTGCAGGAGGAGCAGCTTCTTCAATACCTGTAAGTCTTAAACTAGATAAAAACTATAAACTGTAACAAACAGGAGAGGGGAAGGAAATAATGTTCTGGAGAAATACAGTCATGAAAAAAAAAAAGATCTGTGCATACTGAGTTTTTTGTATGTGCTGAGATTACAGTGGCAGTGCAGGTGTTGCCAAGATCAGTTTGTCATCTTTTAACAGCAAACAAGGCTTTGCTTTATGTCCCAGTGAATCTGTGTCTAATATGTGTCATTGGCTGGGAGGAGGAAGCAGCTTCCCCTGTTTCCTCAGCCTTTATTGAGAGTATAAATTGTGTGTTTATCTTCTAAATTATTTCTGAGCCCCAGGCAAGACGGGCTGTTCAAGCTGCTGCTGCCTCAGAAGTGGAATTACTGAAATGCAAGAGGGTGTTGCACAAAAGCTGCTGGTACCAATGCTGCTGCTGAATCTGATCTTGGGGCAGTGTTTTCCTCACATCCTGAAAGGAATTTCACCCGTGCTGGCCATAACTGAGGAGCGGTGGCTGTTTAAATTCACACTCACTGTGGACTGAGATAACTGAGGGGCTTTTTCACCTGCTTTGTGATCCCTTATCCTGTTCTGTAGGGGAAGAGAAGAAATGCTGAGGACACAATCTCTGGCAGAGATAACTGCAGCAATTAGAGAGTCAAAATTTGATTGTTTATAATCCACAGGAATTTAAGAGCTCTGCAGAATCAGCCTTTCAGAACTTGTCTCTTCCTGTTCTCAACATCTGGGTGACAAAATACACAATTCTTCTGCAAAGAAATAGATTTATTTTCTTTACATCTGCTAAAAAAAAGGGCTCGGACAGTCAGGCTGGGCCTGCTGCTCATCTCATCCACTAAATTTTGACCATTGGCTGATTCCAAATAATTGAGGGCAAAGAGGTCTCCAGAGACTTTGGAAAGGCTGCAGTGTGACCTGCAGACTGTGCATGGAAAAGGCTCTCTAAGGATGCCACCTGCAGGAAAAACTCGTTTAGGCAAGCAGCAACAAGAGAAGAGTGTGTAAGAAGCCACCCTCTGTTGTTATTTTGTTTATCTTAAATTAAACCTGTAGCACCACAAGTGATTGCAGTGTGATTAGAATTTGTAGGTTCGATTTATTTCCTTAATTAGGCCTGTGTTCATACTCACAAGCTCCTGTTTTACCAGGAGCTTTTCCAGATGTCTGGTTAAATGGCTGAATTGAAAATATTTGCTGGGATGGCATGTGTGTTGTTTAGTAAAATTTTATATGTTTAGGCAAACTACCTAAAACTGTTGGCTTTATTTAATAAGATGGAAAAATGAAAGTGTACCTCCTTTATGTGTTAAGCAGAGACAGCAGCCATGAGATTCAGAAGACTCAGGGTTTTGTATCTCAGAATACAATTATTCTAAGAGCACTTTCTCTTACAGAAGTAAAAAGCAAAACCTTCAGAATGCAAATGAAGTGGATGCAAGCAGTTTAAATCACTCAAATCCTTAGCAGTGCAGTCGCTTCAGAAGTGGCAGCATTTAAAATGCAGATATGACCATTCTGTGTGGAGTAGTTGTCAAGGGAAATGTCAGCCAAGTGACAAGGCTTTGTGACTGAGGAAAGGTGACTGGATTTTTCTCTCTTGTTAGTGAATGTTTAATTATCCTCCGTCATTTCTTGGGTAATATTGCCATGCTCTTGTTAGTGGGGTCATCTATACCTTCAGCATAACTTCTTTTGATGAGTGTGCTGTGGAATCTCACATGTTTAAAGTAATCCCTCTGGTCTTAGTGTGCCCTTGTTCCATTTTTCTCTCATTAATAAATCCCTTCGTGTTATCATCTCAGGATATTCCCTTTTGAATCGTGGAGGAGAGGATTCAACCCCGAGGAGTTAAACATTTTCCACGAGTAACTTTACAAAGCCTGAGGAGGTCTTGGAATTCAAGACTTCCACTTTGAAAACTGAGAGGAAAATACATTAGAAACAAAACTTCTCAGGGCTAACAGATGGTTTGAACTGAGTTGACAGGTTTGGAACAGTATGTGAGTTCAGCTGAGGATGATTAAGGTGTATAAAAGTCAAACCCCATCTTTGTTTTGGGTGGTTCACTGCTGTTGTTTTGGAAGCAGGTTTGTAATGTAATTGTGAGGATGACTCCAGCCTCTCTTAAGAATTGAGCTTGAAGTTGAATGTTAATCCATGCAATTGGAAATGACACCTGAATGATTCCAGTCATGCTCAGCCACTGCAATGAGTTGCAGGTTTTGCTCTTAAGTTGTAGGTTTTGCTCAAATCTTAAATGATTCCAGTCATGCTCAGCCACTGCAATGAGTTGCAGGTTTTGCTCTTAAGTTGCAGGTTTTGCTCAGATCATGAATGATTCCAGTCATGCTCAGCTGCTGCAATGAGTTGCAGGTTTTGCTCTCAGGACAGCCCCTCTGTGGGTGGGTTTCCCAGCTCCTTTACCCTAAATGCTCTGTAGTTAAGGGTGTTGCTGTGAGGCACATTTTGTGAGATGGTGAGGAGATGCTGTGACATCATAAAGCCTAGATATAAAAATATAGTATAGCACTCCTTTTCCTCACCTGACCTGCTTAAATTGCAATTCTTTGCCAAAATCTGGCTGGAGTAGTTCATGTAGCCCGCTCTGTGCCAGCCTCTGTCCTAGGAATCTTTAAAGTACACATGGAAAGGGAGCTGGCAGCAGAAAGTTGTTTTTTTTGAATGGTGTTTGTGAAACAACACAGAATTGTATATTCCTGCAGAACATGGGAGACCAAATTCCTTCAAGTCAGGAAGTGTGTGGCTCTCCAGGTTCCAGATAAGTGTGTTAAACTTCTGCATTAAGTAAAAGAGGTGAATTAATGAAGTTAAAGTCCTGCATCCTAGAAGAAATGTCTCATTGTGGTCATTAAGCAGCTGTGTACAGACTGTCATTCATCATTACATTTCTACTAGAATGTGTAGCAGCACATTCTCTGCTCGTTCATATTTCATGGGCATGAAGCAGGTTTTTTCTGGATCCTGTTTTTTTGTGGAGGAGGTGGCAGGTCCATTGGTGTCTGGAGAAGGGATGGGGTTGGAATATGATACCTTGTAAGAGTTCTGTTAATAACTCCGTCATTTCCAGGCTGAAGCTGGGAAGAGGATGTGATTGAAAAGACTTTACTGAGTTCCTTCAGGTAATAGAGCTGCACAAATGGAGTGGTGTTAGTGGACAGCAGAAAGAAGCATGTTTATTATAACAAGTTCTTCAGTCTTTTTATTGTTATGTCAATACTAATGTCTGTATCTCAGCTGCCGTGCTGCCACAGGCTGTTTGTCACCAAAAAACTTAAAAAGAGATTACTTATATTTGAAAGAAGTGAGCCCACTTAGCTGTTTTATGAAATTGGTTCTTTCTTCTCCTTTTGCTCCCTTCAGGTTTTTCAACTTGATGCTCTTTGTCTTTGTGTGCTCAGCAAGCTGTGAACTCATCTTGCAGGAGCCAAAGCAATCTGATTTTAATCTCAGTTAATGAGTATCTAGGATGCTGCTTTCTGATGGGGCTTTTAATACTTGTGGTTTGAGGTGTGGTCTAATACTCACCTGTCTCATTCCTGATATTCAGGGATAATAGAAAGACACAACCCCAAATCCTTCCCAGAGGATTACAAAAGCCTTTTGTGTAGCTGGAGTGAAATGGAGTGATGTCACACAGATTTACTGTTGGTGGTTGTTTGGGATCAGGCTGAGTAAGGCATGCTTTCAGCTCAGTTCAGCAGTGGATCTTTTTCCAGTCTATGAAATAAAATCTCACAGATGACACTTTTTCCCCCTACTCAGTAGCTCTGTGCTTTTGGGTAACTGCCTAAAAATGTGCAGTGGCTTTTATGACTGGTTTGATTTTAGCTCTTGAGGAATGCATGCAACATCCTGTTTTACAAGGGCAAAATAAAATAAGCCCGTGAATCTCAAAGACACTTCTCCATCCCAGAGCATCTCTTCAAGTGTGAAAGCAGTGCAGTTCTCCGTTCCTTTCTCTCTGGAGTTCCTTTCTCCAATTCCAGACATTCCTCTTGGCTGCTCACTGGAGTCAGGCTGACCTTTCTCCCACACAGGTTTTTCTTTGCTGCAGTGGTGTGTTGTGTGTCTGTCATGAGCAGTGTCCCCATCATTGTGATCTTCCTGGTGACAGCCTCTCCCTTTCAGATTCCATTCTTGTCACTTCCTCTTCAGATCAGCGTGGTACCTCCATCCCATGAAGAGCTCAGCAGCCTGCAGGCTCCTGATGTGTTCCATCAAATGCAGCTGCTTTCCAGACACATGATGGGATTGTTGTGGGCTGGTGAGATGAGCTGCACTTTGGGACCAAATGTGGCGTTTTCATCTGCCTCTAATTTTGTCAGAATTTGTGCAGTGCTCCAGGCCAAAGCTTGGCTCTGCCTGCCCTGTTCTTCATGGAGCTGTTGGCATTGAATGTTCTCCTTTGGTGCAGGGCAATGTCCTTGCTCTGTGACCTTTGCTGCTTTCCCCTGTTGGAATTAAAGTGAGCTGATTGTGTGGATATTTGGTGGTTCAGGTTGACTGTCATTGATGGATCTCCTCGAATAAATACTTCAAGGTATTGCTGCTCTGAGTTCCTAATGAGTGATTTCCTTTTCATGACCTGGAAATTAATACTCTACTGGTGACTTGTTAGGGATATTTGTCTTTAAATCCATTTTAAAAAGCCTGCACTTGGCTGTGTGCCTCTCTCGGTGCAGGAATCAGGAGCAGAGGCACATCTTTGCACCAAATACAAATGCACAGAGCAGGAAATGACTCTCTTGGCAGGGCAGTAATGCTACAGTTTCAATTCCAGCAAAGCACAGATCAAGCAGGTTTCAAATTCGGGGTTATTTTTTGTTCAGCTTCAGTTTCCAGTGTAAGCTGTACTTCAGTATAACTTAAGGAAGTTTGGTTGGTTTTTTTTTTTTAATTTCAGTGACAGCTGAGCAGCTGTGGAAAGGAGCTTTGGCAGAGACTGGCGTGGGAGTAAAGAAAGGAAGAGGAAAGAAAAGGAAGAAAAAGCTGAGGAAGAATCTTAACAGAGGCCAGGAGATTGGTGAAGGTAGGTCACAAATACAGAGCTGAAGACATGTCTGCATGTTTTTGTGTATACTATAAACATATATTTTCTTACTTTCATAAGTAGACAAATTTCTTTTCCTTTCTGTGATGTCAGAACTGCTTGAGATATTTTTGTCTTTGAACAACAACAAAAAACCCTTGATATGGTTATTTAATGTTGGCTTTGCTTTTTCAGATATAAATTCTGCATCACAGAATGCATTTGAAATACGTGAGAGTTTTTCCATTTCGTTGCATTTTTTCCTGAGTGCAGTGTTGCAATGCTAACTTGGAGCAAAGCATAATTTAAAATTGAAAATGTAAAATTTTTTCCTGTGCTATTTTTAAGGACGTTCTGGTTTCCTCTGGCCTGGCCTCAATGCTCCTGTGCTGCAAACTGGGAAAGTGCAGGAGGTTGCCCAGCGCAAAAAAGAAGAACGAGAGAGGATTCAGACTGAAATCATTCAGCAGAGAGATACCTGGGAGAAGAGAAGGAAAATAAAAATCAAGAGAGAGGGAGGATGGAGTGGGAAGTGTTGGGGAGGAATCCTTCTGGATCCTCCTGACCCTGGTCCTAATGGAGGTAAGGAAAACAATTTTCTGCTTTCTCTCCCTAAGCCTTTCTCAGGGGAGCTTGGAGCAAGGGAGATCCAGGCTTTTTCTGTGATTGGAAATTGGTTTTGTGCTTTGTTCAAAAAGCACAGCAGGCACTGCTAACACCAGTGCAATTTGTTAAAACACTGCTGAATTTCCTGTAGCTGTCACACTGCCCTGTTACATTACAGACTGATTTTCTGGGGGATTACAGAGTGCTGTGTCAGACTGGAGCCTTGAAGGATGGAAGTGTTTTTCTGTGTCCAGCATCATTTGTCTTGAGTATGAAATACAGTCTTGGTTGGTTTTTTTATTTCATAGTTTCCTAAAGGATCCTGTGGGATAAATCAATCTTTTTAAAAATTCCAGTTCAAATAATGAAATGGGATTAAAGATTATGTCGTTTGAACGTAGCTTTCAGAAGCAGCTGCAATAAATAATGAGCATAATGACTATAAAAGTTATTTTTTATTTCCTAAGTCGTTCAGTATAGTGAAACTAGAGCTCTTATATGTACAGCAGAGAGGTGACTTTTTTACAGTGCTGTGATTTAGACTACTAGAGATTCTAGAGTAGCTTTAACATTTAGAAACCTCATCTTTTCCAACTAATCAAACATGAAAAAGACTTGTCAGCTCCTGTTGGGCCGACTTTTTCTTGTGGAAGTTTGGTTGTTGGCATCTTTGTACATGTTTATATTATTGTACATGTTTATAGTGAGAGGAGCTCAGAAGGGCTGGTGGTATTTCCTAGCACTGCTTGCATTTCATTTTGTTCCCCTCAGAGCAGATATTCCCTGGAAGGCAGGGATGTGACCTTGGCTGGCTGTCCCTGCATTTCTCCATGTGAAAATAGGGGATTTGAGGGGTTAATTGTCCCAAATTCCCCCTCAGTCAGTGGTGGAACATGGAGCAAGTGGAGAAAGTGCCGTGGTTCCACACTGAACACAGGATTGTGTTGAGTTTACCCAACAGTTGTTTCAGCCTCTTTTTTCTTCTGAGGGTGAACGATTTTGCAGGGGAATTGGGACATTCACTGTGTGCAAAGCAGTGTCAAGGTGATGGAAGAGCAGACCTGGGGCTGCCAAACCCAGGGAATCCTTTTGGCCTGAGGCTGTGGCATGGCTGCATTCCCTGGGGTCACACGCTGTGCTAGCCAGCAGTAGAGAAAGGACAGGATTTTCCACTTAAAATTCCAATTCCTTTTCTCCCAAGTGTTTCTTTAGCAACTGGAGAGCTTCAGAGTGAGCAGAGGGTTTCTGCTAGGATTCCTGTCCGTAATGTGAGCTAGGGATCTGCCTGGTGCAGACTGACAGATCATCTCTAAACTCTTCATAAACATGTTTATAAACATCTTGGAGGTTGTGTGGAAATGCTAAACGAATTTTTGATTCTACACCAGTACATGCTGTTAAGCTTTCCTCCAAAATCTCGCTGTAACTACACCAAATAAAGGTTTTCTGTGTTATTCTGAAATGCTCAGGTTGGAAAAGCAAGAGGTTGTAAGGACTATGGTTATTTGAAGTGGTTATGTATTGTTTTCCCTTTCTGGAATTTCACAAAAATGTGGATAAAGAAGTGCTTGCAGTTTAATAAAATCAAAGAACAGGTTGAGTTGGAAGAGACTTTTTACAGGTCTTCTAGTCCAAGCCCCAGATTTCTCTGAATCCCTGTTAATTGTATGGTAAAGGCTTCAGAATATTCTGAGAAATACTGGATAATACTTTAGTCATAATTAGGAAGTGACCCACCTGGTGGTTTGAATGGTTTACAGCTTTTACTCTGTATAGATGAACTTTGAGGTTTATTTGCAGCTTTGGAGCAGTGTTTAGGGAAGGAGACAGTTTACACTGCTGGTTCATGTTATTCTTATTTTACCTTCTCTACTTCTTTTTACTTCTGAGACTGCTTTATAAATTACAGCTCCAGAGGAGTTGTGCTCTTTTTAATTTGGGGGGGCTGTGCTGGCAGCCAAGTGCCACAAGGAAATCTCACACCCTGCTTTCCTCCCAACAGAAACCTATGAGGATTTTGAAGCAAGAGTCATCGAGGTAAGCACTGCAAATCTTTCCTGGGACTCTGAAGAATTATCACTACTTTATATTGACCTTGCAATTATTTAACAATTATTTAACTCTTTGCTAAGTCAGTATTAGAGCAGTAGGAATTGATCTGGTTTTCTGTTTCAGCTGCATGATATGTACAACGCAACCTGTGAGAAAATGAGTCGCTTTGTCTCTTCAATCCAGAGAAAAGGGCTGTGAGAAACAATTTCCTAACAAAATAAGATTCTGAGCCTGATTCACAGCAGCTCCTTCTCTGAAAGTTACAAGAATAATCAGGCAGGTCAGAAGCTGAGCTGCCTGGCAGCTCCACTCCAGAAAAGCATCTGAGGCTTCTCTGCTGTCCTGATAAATGTGCAAATGGCTTTCCTTGTCCTTGATTATTCTGCATTTTCCTGAGATGACCATCAGCTGAGATTCTGTCCAGTGGCTTGAGTGCTTCCTGGAGAAATCCAAATCCTTGCTTGTGGCAGTGGCTTTTAGTATCTCCTGAGACATGGAAAACAATGCTGCTCTATTGTAATCTCAATTAAAAGTCATGAGCTGGTGTCTATATTTATTTTTTAATCCTGCAGAGGGGAAAGATGTAAACTGTTTTAGATGTCTGCTGTGGAAAGGATAAAAGGCAATGGATGCAAATAAAAAGCAAGGTAAATTTAGACAGAAAGAATGGCATGCCAATTGGAATTTTAATACTGGAGTGGATTGAGAGTGTGTGGAATGTCTGCCTTTGGAGCTTGCCACGAGATTGCCACGGATGAGAACTGAGGAAGTGGAATGCTTTTGCAGAAAAAATATAGCAGCAGCAAAAAAATTCTCTGTTCAAAATCAGCAGCGAGCTCAAGATAATTGAGCCTTTACAATTTTCTGATCACAAAGAGGAGTTTCGAAATAAATAGATCATTTCAGCATTCCTGGCTTAAATAGGTGAGAGACATGCTGCTGTTTCTGGCTGTGCTCTCCATCATCTTCACCTTCACAACAGCACAGGAGATGGAAATGATGTTTGCATAAAATCAAAGAACAGGTTGAGTTTTGCTGGGAAGTTGTGATTAAAATAATGTTTGCTGGGCAGTTGTGCTCAGAGCCATTTTTCAAGGACTGCCTTATGAACAAAGATACAAAAGGCCCTTTCTGTTGTGATTGTGCCACTGAAAAGGCTGTGCTGTTTTGCTGAAAAAAGGAGGGAAATTGCTTATTAAAGTGTTTTCTCACAAATACAGAAAAGCTGTAATTTGCTTTCTCCTGACTGAAAAATAGAGTGTAGACAAGCTCAGATTTTCATGTCAACCAGAACTAAAGTAGTCATAGAGAACCTGGGTTAACCATTTCTTACTTTCCCTGCTGGCCTAAGGCACATTTCCTGTTCTGCTCCTGTATTAGAGATAAGCACAAATTCTCTTTAAATAGAACTGGTGGTAATGCTTAACTGGTGTCTAACAAAATATAATCACAGTGGTCATTAAAACCTGCAGGTGGAGCTAACTTATTTTCACTGGAAGGCTTCATTTCACGTGTCATCATCCCTCAGATGAGTTTTGCTGGGAAGTTGTTCCAAAATGAGCATGATAACACAGAAAAAAGGAAAAAAAAGAAAAAAAAAAGTAGCCTACATGACATCCTGTGCTGTGCTAGTAATTGTCTTGTAGTGCAATTAAAATTGGAAAGTGAGACCTTAGGCTCAGCAGGGCCTGAAGGCACAGAACATGAGGTTAGTGATGGGGAACTTTCTAAAAGAGAAGATAAAATTATAAAAAATGCCTTTTGCAAAAGACAGATCTTCAGAGGGTCTTGTCCAACACTGAAATTGCCTCCCACCAGTTGTGAAAACTGTGCTTGGTGATCACTTACTGATTTGTTCATGCTTTTTTTGTTTGTTTCCATTGCCTGTTTCTGGTGAAGGCAACTTGAAGGATTTTGTGACCCATTTTAGCAGGGTCAGAGCAACCTCTGCAGTGTCAGAGCAGCTCTGGGTTTGAGCCAGATGGTTTGGGTTTGGTACAGTCATTTTTAAATAAATAAACAAAACCAAATCAGAGATCTGTGTTTGAGTGTCCAGCTCAAACCCTGTCAGAAGGGCTTTTCTTTCAGCCCTGCACCCTGCTCTCATTTTATCTCATAAAGAGAAAAAATTTAGAGAACTGTTGGGACCAGAGACTCTTATCCCCATGAGGGGCTCAGCCTGTGCAGACACTTCCCAGCAGAAGAGTGGCAGTGCCAAGAGGGTGCCCTAGAGGTGGCAAGTTCCTGGACATCAGGACAAGAGCAGGATTTCTAGAAAGGAGAAATTCTGGTTTATTCCTAGAATAAAATTTCTAGGGATTCCCAAGGCCAGTCAAGTTGGCCAGTCATTCATGTGGCTTTTGCAGAAACAAAACCTCCAAGGGAGGACTGTTGGATGTTGACCCTTTTTCTAACCAACAGCTGAAAGCATCATGATGTTCACAGCCTGTCTTGGAGTCTAACTCACTTCCACATTGTCATTTCTTAATAAATGTTTGAGATTTGGTTTGGAGGTGCTGCTCTTCCCTCAGTTCCAAAAAGAAAGCCGGGTTTGCAGTATTTCACCACTGGATGGATACAAAGAGACAATGTAATTAATTTGAGGTACATTGTGATTGAAGTTCAGCATGTGTTCAAAATTCTGCTTTCAGAATTTCCAAACCAGTCTAATTTGAGTGGCAAGTTGATAGCAGGGGTGGTTGTGTCTGGTTCCAGTCACTTTTCAGGGGCTGTGCTGGTTTAAGAGTGGCACAGGAGCTCCTTGAGTGTGTTTTTATTGCCACATCCTGGCAAGGGAGAGGAATAATCCATGAGCAGCTTTCCACAAACACCACATCCCTTATTTCTGACGTGCTGCCTCTATTTTTGTCCAGGCACCTGCTGAGATTGGCAACAAAAGATAAAAGTGTGTGCAGAGCAAAAATAATCTTCTCTTGATGCTCCTGGGGAGATGATGGCTCTGCTTCACTCTCTTTCCTTCCATTATTATTTTGCATTTTCTTTAAATAGCCCTTTTGCACAGGCACTTTCATCTTCTGAGGCGTGGCTTTTTAGCTCCTTTTTGTCAGCAGTGAGCTTGAAGAAAGAAAAATAGCTTGGAAAAAGCAATTGGCAAGGCTGATATTTCCTCAAAGTGCTCTCTAGAATGTGTGGGCATTAAATAAATATTATATGAATTAATTCAATATTATTCAATTAATTCAATATTATTAAATATTGCATTAAACAGCAGCTTCGTTTTAATGAAAGCAAGGTGAAATTTTGAAAACCCTAACCATAATCTGTACCTAGTGAAAGCACTGGAATTTTGGGAGGGTTGTTAGGTTTTGGTTGCTTTTATTTGTTTGTTTGTTTGGATTTCTTATGGTGAGTTTTAGTGAGAATGTTTAAACCATGACCAAGTATCTTGTAATAATCTGCTTTCAGATGTATAACACTACAGCCAGAGTGCCTTGCTGAAGATTATATATAGGGAAAAGGATTTTTATATATGCTATGTGCTGTCTTTTTTATCCTTTATGTGTCATTAATGCATTACATACAGCATATAAACTGTATGTCTATATTTAAATAAACTTAATAGATTTAAATGTAAATATTTCAATTTAGTTCAGCATATAAATGAAACCAAGGGAACTAGAACAGATGGACAAAGGATCTCAGGTTGTTGTCCCAAATTTGGGTTTTCTCACCCAGTGTGCAAGAAGCCAATGCACACACAGTTGAGCTGTGTGATCTATTTATAGTTCTGCTCCAACAGGGCTGCTGTGGGTAAAGCCAGCACACTGAAAGGCAGAAATACAAACATATTTATACAGTTTGATTATTTACAGTTCTGCCTAATGAATCTGCATCACTGCCTGGCTGAGCTGCTTCTTACTGAGCTGTCTCTCGCCTGGCTTTAAGGGTACAGCACACTCTGAATTCATGTTTGGTGTTAGGGATAGCCAAAGGACCAAATCTGAGGTATTTCCAAACCCCAGCAGTCCCAGGCTGGTTTGGGCTGACATGTAACCAGTCCCTTCCCCTTATCTCATCATTTCCGTGACCTCTTGCCCCATTCTGCATTCTCTGGGTCAGGCTGTCCCTCCCTGTTCCCAGACCGGGCTCTCCCTCCCACCTGCACCTTTCTCTCTTGCCCACTTTGGGATTTATTAGCCCCTGTAAGGTGTGGGGCTGTAAAGCTGTGGCTTTTACAGGATCATGGAATATCCTGCCTTGGGAAGGACCCAGCAGGGTCACTGAGTCCAGCTCCTGGCCCTGCACACCCCAAGGGTCACCCCAAGTGCCTGAGATTGTTCATTCTGGAGCTCTGCCAGCCTTGGTGCTGTGACCGCTGCCCTGGGGAGCCTGTTCCAGCCCCCAGACACCCCCTGGGTGAAAATCCTCTTCCTCATATCCAACCTAAAGCTCCTCTGGTACAACTTCAGGCCATTTCCTTCTTCTTCCCCTCTCTCAAATGGAATCTCCTTTTCTGCAGCTGTCACCCCTGTCATGACCCTGCCTTCTGCAGCATGCAAGTGCATTTCAATCCTAAATTTTAATTTGTGGAAAGCAACAACAGACCTTGAGCAGTTTCTGAGAGGGCTTCTAAAATAGGTGAAAATATGACTTCAATATTGCTGTCACTTTCTCAATATTAGTATTACTTCTCTTTTTTTTTTCCCTATCTTTTTCATCATGCTTGCATTCACACATAAATCTAGCAGCATTAGAACTTTATTTATTTTGCAGCTGAACACAACAGGGGTTACTGTCAGGAAAGTGCACTGAGGTTAGTTTTTCTCTGAGTGTGGATTTTTAACAAACTTTCTGCATTTAATGCCTTGAAGGCTGTGTCCCACCACTATAGATATTTCAGGTGTATCCTATAGACCTCCAACAACTTTTTTTTTTTGGCAAACCCGACTTTCTTTAAGAAAATAAAATAAAAAAAATTAACAAAAGCCAACCCATTTGGGCCATGTGCAGTAACAAGGAGCTTTGTGCTGTGTTTCTCCTCAGGTGAGGAATGTGTTTTGCATGAAGGCAAAGGAAGGCAGGAAAAAATCCGTGCGTGCCTTGGTGGCTGTTGGGAATGGCAAAGGGGCTGCAGGTAGGTGCATTATTTACATTTATTTACAAGCTAACATCTGCTGATATTTTTGGGGGGAGTTTTAATGAAGGCAGCTGTATTCATAGTCAAGCAGAGTTTTGCTGAACTTTGCTGATGTGAAAGATCCAAGTGTGTTCCTCCAGCTGAATTTTGCTCGCACTTGGGAGTGGAGGGGAATTTCTAAAGAGAGGAAAAAATTCTGAATAAACTCTTCCTCTGCCTCTTCTCTGGAAAGCTTCTTCATGGAACATGTTATCACTGTAATCCAAATGTCTTAAATGATGGAACTGAAGTTGTCCCAGGGTTTTTTCTTCATTACCTTCTTTATTTTTAAACAGAGTGGGCTGTTCCTTCTGTCTGAAGCAGTCACCACTACTCAATTGTTTGAAACAAAGTTTGGTCAAACACCCAAAACCAGCTTAAGCCTTAATTTTTATTTCTTTTCCTTTGACCACAAGCAGTTGGCATCCACATTTGAGGTGTTCCTAACTCTTGCTGAAGATCATTTATTTCTCAGCAATAAAATGCCTCTTTCTGTCTTGCAGGTTTTGCAATAGGGAAGGCAGGTGACAGGACAAATGCTTTAAGGAAGGTAGGTTGATTGAAATTTTTTTTTGTTTGATGACAATTACAAATAATTCATCCCTACACTTATTATTTCCTAATAATCAGTATAATTTGTAGTCTTTGCAAAGAAGTGAGTGCGTGTGTTTGTCTGTCTTGGTGCAGATAATCACAGAATGATTTAGGTTAGAAAAGCCCTTTGAGATGATTTCCATGGAGTTTAGATGTGTTTTCCTAAGTTGTTTTTTTTAATGTCTAATAAACTGAACAATGAAAAATGGCAAATGCTTAAGAATTCAAGGAGAAAAATGTTTTCTACTCTTATTCTCTAGGCAAAGAATAAAGCAATAAGCTCCTTACACTTTATAGACCTGTATCAGAACCACACAAGTGAGTATTATTCTTTCAATGCCAGGAAGGACTGGTTGCTACTACTTTAAAAGCATTTTAAAAAAGAGTTAAATAAAGTTTTTCTGATCTGATGCATTGTGTTAACAATTCTTGACAACCTGGTGTGGTTGAAGGTTTCCCTGCCTGTTGTGGAGGGGTTGGACCTTTAGAAGGTTCCTTCCAACCCAATCAATTCCATGGATCTGTGCTTAAAGTGGGGATATTGAATGCAGAGTATTTCAGGCTCTCAATAGCAAGGTTAGATCTGTTCTGGCACAGTTGGAGTTGCAGGAGTCAGGTACTGTCAGAGCATTTTTCTTTACAGTGAACTCCTGTGCTTTTCCCCTTTCTGTGTCACAGGAGATTTCCTGGAACTCCATCCATGGGCTGGAGGGTCAGCCTGATGGTTTTTGGTTTGTTTTGATGTTTTTCCTGGTAGATTTTTGTTAGTACTTTGTGTGGAAAATCCAAGAATGCTGATGCCTGTGGGGAAATCCTAGGTTAGAAACTAGATTATTAAAAAAAATATGAGTTACATTGTATTGTGGGAGCTCAGTTCAGAGCTTGCTGAGGCTCACTGGAGGCACACCTAGCTATTTTTCAATAGTACCATAGTATTCACAGGTATTTCAGCATTTATAATTATTCCAGAAATTTACCTAGACTAATCCTCCTCTTTAAAGAAGTCAGGGAAGAGGAAAACCAACCTCACAGTTCAGAAAAGGAAACTAGCTAAAGCTTTTCCAGAAAGAAGAATTCATCTGTAATGCCTTTTTTTTTCCCTGCCTCTCCAGTTTACCACGATATTTCCGTGAAATTTAAAAGGACAAAAATCCGCATGAAGAAGCAAAACCAAGGTAATCCAAGGAGTTTAAAGGTTGAAGTTTTAATAATTGTTACTGGTATTACCATTGACTATTGACTGGTGTTACTATTACTAATATTATTACTGGTATTTATTTGATGAACTTTAAAGTATGTAGTGTCTAATTGACAGGTTCTCCAATCAGGTAACCTCACTGGAATAAACATTTTAGCCCTTTCCTGCAGCTTTCCAGCCATTTGGTCTCCAGGATGAATTTCTTTTCTGTGTCCTTCGCTCAGCAGCAAGACTGTCCTGCAGTTTTTAAAGATCTCTAGAGCTAAGCCAAGTGAAACAAACCTCTCTGGGCAAAAGCAGACTCTCCAAAATACTGACTCCTCCATTAAAACCTGGCAAGTCTAAGGAACCTTATGCAATTAATGCCACTGTGGTGCAGTTATGCACTGGAGCTGATGCAATCTCCATCTCTGTGATGGGGAGGGATGCAGATGAAATTTTGAAATGTGTTTGTATCTCCTTCGCTCTGTGCCACTGAAATGATGACAGAATAGAACTCATTCCAATTGCTGGGCCAGGAGAAAGGAAGGGATGCCTCTGCACAGCCCCTGGAGCCATTTTTAACATCTCAATGTGTTCTAACAAAAATAACAAAGAAGAGATCTCAGTGCTCTCAGTTCTGAGTAAGTTGTGCTTGCAGATAATCACACAAAGCTCATTTATATTTGGTTTTTTTTCCCCCCAGGGTATGGTCTGCATTGCCACAGAGCCATTATCACCATGTGCAGGCTGATTGGCATTAAGGACATGTATGCCAAGGTCACTGGATCTAAAAACCTGCTGAACATCACCAGAGCTCTCTTCAGAGGCTTGAGCCTCCAGGTGGGTGCACTTCCAGTGCCCCTCAGCTGTGGGGACAGAAGGGGATGGGTAATAATTGTAATAATTTGTGGGCAAACAGTTCATATTCCAGGCTTAAAATGACATAATCTTACAAAGAGCACACAAAATCTGCTTTTGGAGTTGTGCACTGGATGTGTTTTCTGCACTGCCCAGAGTAGGAAAAAATTCCTGTCCCCTGTAAACATGTATAAAATCTGAGTGTTACCAAAACACCCTGCAGGCAAGGGAGAGGTGCAGTTGAAAATAATGTTACATTTGTATTTTTATGTTAGCTGATGCCACCTGCCTGGGCACTAACAGGCACTTTCCTGTTGCCAAAGCAAAATTTATATCCACATAAAGACAGAAAAATGTTCTTGCATGGTGCTAACATGCCAACAGGCATGGTAATGAGCAGGATGTGCCTTTGGAGGAACAAGTTTCTCTGGGATGACATTGCAGCACTGATTAATCTCTCAGATCTGGCTCTCTGAATTTTTCCCCAGTAAGACAAACCTGACAAGTTTTCATTTACACAGCGTTTATTAGGAAATCGCTCTCTGGGGTCTTTTCCCCCCTTGCCCCCCATCCCATGTGGATTTTGCCCTGAAGTGCAGGCACTGTGTGCATCACCCCTTTGGTTTTGTTTCCCCTGCCCTGCTGCAGGAGACTCACCAGCAGCTGGCAGAGCAGAAGGGGCTCTACGTGGTGGAGTTCCGGGAGGAGCGGGGCCCTCTGCCCATCGTGGTGGCCCTGCCCCGGGGCCCCGTCCGCCAGCAGCCCGAGCCCGAGCCCGAGGTCCCCGACACAAAGCTGGAGTGGAGGGAGGTGAAGGAAGCCCAGGGAATGCTGAAATCCCCCTGGGCGAGTGTCAGAAGGGCAGCCTGCTGACAGCTTTGGGCACTCACGGCTCAAAGCCTGGCTCAGGACGCGCTGTCTGGGCTTTGAGGTTCAGGGGAGGGCAGCAGGAGTTGTCTGTGCCATCCCTGTCCCTGCTGCCATCCAGCAGCACTGCCTGCATCCCCACAGCTCCCCTGAGCGCTGTCCCAGTGGGAATGTTCAGATGGGAGCTCTCAGGGAAGGTGTCTTTGGCTTCAGGCATGCGTTCAGTCTGTTCCAGAGGATGCTTTGTAACCAAGAGCTCCTACATTTCCTTTCACAAGCTCTTGGGAAACTGTTGGAAATACAAGACTGTGAAAGCAATAAAGAATCATCAGAGTGGGTTTTGTTTGGCTTTGTTTGAGTCCTTTTTTTTATTTTTTTAATTTTATTTTTTTTTTTGCAAACTGCTGGTGTCTGGGAGATGCTGAAGCAAGCAGCAGCCGTGGGTGTTGCTGTGTGCACCCTCTGTGTCACTGAGAGGCTCAGGGGGTAAATTCTGTGCCTGTCATGGCATTTCCCCAAATGCCAGGAGATGCTTGGGCCACCTCTTCTGTCAGTGTGGGAGAAAACACCTTAGAAATCCTTCAAGGATACAGCCTGGGGATTTACATTTGGAGTTGTGATGTTAAAGAGCAATGTGTTGCACTGATTTCAGTGCAGGTTTCTGTGTATATACAGACAGGCAGGGTGAATTTAACTGAGTTTTATCTCACTCTTGCAATGAAAATCCTAATTCCAAAGCCATGCCTGCTGAGCAGGGGGATGAAGGGTTTTTTTCCCTGTTTTCCAGCTCAAATATACCTTCAGCAGGGGTTGCCAGGTGTTCAGGTTGCAGTTTCTTGTCAGCAGCACAGCCAGCTGCTGTTGGGCAATGTGAGCTGGCATCTCTGAGCTTAGGACCCCACATAAAATTAATCTTTTGTGGCTTTACTGTTCCCACAGGTTTGTTGATGTTAACAAAGGGGTTTGTGTAGATGTTTTACCCAGCACACAGATTGCTCATTGCTCACAGACACAGCTGGCTGTAATAATGAGAAACTCCTGCTTTTTCCATGGAGCTGGCCATAATTTTCTATTAAAAATCAAATTCTTCTCCTGAATTGCATGGAAGTTGTCCTCACTCAGTGCATTGCTGGAGGCAAGGTATCCAATATGCAAATATTTGGAGAACAGTTAACAGGGTGGTTAAACCACTTAGTTAAGCAAGAGCAACCGAGATTACAATCTGGGCAGAGTTAATGAATATGTCTGCAATCTTGTTTTTAATGGGAACTGAGGCTTTGCCTGCCTTCAAGTGCACAGATTGGTTTAACTGGCATGTAATTAATTGCCTGCTCTCTGGAGCAGATGCCTGCAGCCCTCTTTGTCCTGCTGAGGAAGCTGGAGAGGAGCAGAGATGAGAATTCCACTTACACACCCAGATGAAAGCTGGTGGTGGCTGCACAATGGGCCCAGTGTTTGAGCAGTGTGAATGGGACTTGGAAATGCTCTGAAAAAACCCAAAAAGCCTCCTTTGTAGCTTTTTAAATGGGCTGCTCCATCCAGTTCCATCTGCAAGGGAATCCCAGCAATGGAGGGATCTGGGAATTCCTGAGCAGATGCAGGGCCCAATGTTCCCAGCAGAGCCCCAGCAAATTCTCAGCTCAGGGCTGCACTCAGGGCTCTCTGTGGGCAGGAGAGGTGCTGCTCACATGGTCTATAGGTCCTGGGAGATGCTCTGAGCTCCAGGCAGCATCCTTCCCCTCAGGAAGCCTTGGGAGTGTGCCATTTTCCAGGGAATGTCGGCCTTCAGGGCTGTGTTGAAGAAAGCTGGGCGTGATGAACTCTTTGGTGCCATTTTCTCTTCTTTGCAGCGTGCAGGGAAGGTGCAGATTGGTGCAATTCAGCAGCCACCCCTCCCTGTGTCACTGTCCTGGGGCCCTGTGCCAAGCAGGGACACCCCTTCACCCTGCTCAGCTGTGCAGGGTTGAACGTGGGCTCACCCCAGGAGGGTGCCAGGGTTCCAGCTCCATTTCCTGGAGTTCATTCCTGACCCCAGGAGGGTGTGACAGTTCCAGCTCCGCTCCCTGGAGTTCATTCCTCACCCCAGGAGGGTGTCAGGGTTTCAGCTCCATTCCCTGGAGTTCATTCCTCACCCCAGGAGGGTGTCAGGGTTCCAGCTCCATTTCCTGGAGTTCATTCCTCACCCCAGGAGGGTGTCAGGGTTCCAGCTCCTTTTCCTGGAGTTCATTCCTCACCCCAGGAGGGTGTGACAGTTCCAGCTCCATTCCCTGGAGTTCATTCCTCACCCCAGGAAGGTGTCAGGGTTCCAGCTCCACTCCCTGGAGTTCATTCCTCACCCCAGGAGGGTGTGACAGTTTCAGCTCCATTCCCTGGAGTTCGTTCCTGACCCCAGGAGGGTGTGACAGTTCCAGCTCCACTCCCTGGAGTTCATTCCTGACCCTGTGCTGGGAATCCTCCCTTCCATGGGCCCATCCCTCCCCAGGGAAAAGCTGCCCGGGGCTGGTGCTGTGGGGGAGGCCCTCAGCAAACAGCCTGGGGACAGAAGGACACGGAGGGGGACTAGTGCAGACTGGTGTGAACTGGAGTGAACTGGTGGGCAAGGGGACAGCAGAGGGCAAAGCAAGGCAGAAGGAATGAGGCTGGGGCCGTGCCAAAACGTGGGCTGTAAATGTGATGGCCACAAGGGACAGGGCCAGCAGCACCCCTGGGTGCAGGAGGGACAGGGCCAGCTCACCCAAGGGCCAGGGCAGGGCTGCAGATCCCTGCCTTTGTCAACACAGCCTGGCAGAAAGGCAGCTTTGTGTTCCAGTGTCACATCCAGGGCTGCTAACAGAGCCTGGGCAGCAACACCCCACACGCCCCACGGTGATGGGATGAGGAAATTCCTCTCAGCTGGTTCCAACAGGTGGATGTTGAACTTCAGAGCCCTGTGCCATTGTCCAAAGTGGCTTTCAGTTCCCTCCCTGCTCTGAAAAGGGATTTATTTCTCTTCCCTCCTCTGTTGTAACCAGTTCCCTGTTGTCACAGTTAACACAAGAGGAACAAGCCAGGCTGGTTTTCAGTGAGGAGAAAAAAACCCCCACAAGTGTTTTCCTTAGTTTGCAATTAAAAATCTTCAAACCAAACCCATGGTCACAGGTCAAAAGTTTGCCCAGATATGAAGCAACAGAGGAGCCTCCAAGTCAACTTTTATTTCCCTCCTGTCCTCTAGTCCTTGTTGTTATCCAGGAACTTCAGACTTAAAATGGAAGCGTTTTTTGGAAGCTGGAAGAGATAAATAATTTGACACCACTGCTTTTTAGGCACCTCTAACTTGTTGAAAACATCCTTTCCTGGGTCTAAACTCCATTTAAATGAATTCATTGTCATGGTTTCACCCCAGCTGGCAGCTGAGCTCCACACAGCCGCTCACTCAACCCTTGTGGTGGCACTGCCCTGCCAGGGTGCAGAGCTCCTGGGGCTGTGCAGCAAATGGTTTCGGAGCAGCAAAAATCACAAAAATCAGCAAAAACCGTTCTCAAAATCACAGCAAACCCATCTTTATTAGTGACACCATGGCAGTGTAGGAGAGAGCAGCCATTCACCAAAAGCAGGAGTTGGTTGTGATCACCCAAAGGATTCTCCTCCAGCCTGCTGGGCCCCTTTTCCAGCTGGTGCTTTGTAGGGGGATCAAAGGCAATGGTAATTCCTGGAATTCCTCAGAATTCTGAATTCCTCAGAATTCAGCAGCACCCTTCAGGAGCTGCCATGGTCCTCATTGCCCCTGAGCAGAGTTAAATGTTGTCCCCATTGCTCAGCACAGGCATTTTCACAAACTGCATGAAATTATTCATCTGTGCAGCAGTTTTAGAGGGGGAAACAGACTTAAATGGGCACACAGCAATTAAAATGACAGAGTTTCACACTTGTGCCCCTTGGTGCTGCTTGTTCACTTTTCCCCTCATACCACTAACAACCCTGGACACGTAAAACTGCAGCCAGGGGTATTTCAGCCCTTTGAACCCAACTATACTGTGTTTTTTAAAACTGGATGGCTTTTTTTATTATTATTTTGGCCCCAGCATCAAACTGTACCCAGCCTGTAAGATACTGTGAGAGGATATTCCTTTCTCTGGCAGGCTCCTTGTCCTCATCACCAAGACCCCACAAAAAAAGCTGCTTTGTTTATAGGCTACACATGAAAAAACAACACCCAAACCCAGCCTGGAGACGGCACTCGTCGTTCCTGGGGTTGTCCAGGCTCAGGATGATTTCCACCTCAGGAGTGAGAACACCTTGTGGATCACATAAAGCAGGGTGGCCATGAATGCAAACACCTGTGATGGAGAAAACACAGCAGCCACTCCATTTTCTGTCCCACACGTTCGGGGACACCCGTGCACGGCTCAGACCGCGATGGTTTCTCTCCCCCCCTCCCCAGATTGTTGGAGCAATTAAAGATTTGCACTTGAGGGCAGCCCAGAGGCGGGTGCTGGTGTTTCCTGGCCCCCCTGGCAGGCACTCACCACGGCAGCAATGTTCTCCCTGTAGAGCTGGGCCAGGCTCGGCTGGCCCAGGTTCAGCAGGCCCAGGGCGTAGGTGGTGTAGGCTTCCAGCACGGCGGCACTGAGGTAGAACAGCGCCGCTGTCTCCTGACAGATCACATCCTAAAGGGACAAGGAGCACACAGTCACCTCCTGCTGGAGTTCTGGAGGCTGACAATTTGGGGGTGTGGTATGTGTGGGGGGCAAGATGGAAGATTTTGGGTGTTGTCTAAGTCCTTCTTCTTCATGGGTTTGGGCGGTTTTCTGTAATTGGTAATTGTAATTGTAATCGGTTATTGGGTTTAAAGTGAAAATAATTTAGGTGGCATTTCACAGTTGGGCAGATTGTCCTTGAAAAGACCTGGTAGAGGTAGAGAGGTAAGCCATTCTACCTCATTTTCTCTAACTTGCTAGTTAGTGCTCACAGCTCGTGAGCCTGTAAATAGACCAATAACAAACATCCCAATCTGAGGACGAATCCTGCATTTCCTGCGTATTAATCTCAACTTTGGCAGAGAAAAAGGAGCCAGAACAGCCAGGAGCCCCTCGAGCCCTCCCCAGGCTGCAGCAGGCTGCCCTGCAGGGCACAGGCAGGCAGGGGTGGCCCTGGGCTCTGTCCCAGGCACGTACCAAGGTGACCCAGCTGCTGCTGCCACGGTGAACCCCGCAGAGGTAGAGGAACAGCAGGCAGATGGACATGACGAAGCAGAACACGGAGACAAACATCACCCAGCCCTGCAGCATGGCGTCTGGCACCCTCGAGGATGCCACCAGGATCCACACCAGGCCCCCGATGATCTGCAGGTCAAAGAGGGGACAGGGTGAGTGTGGGATAAAATGGCTGGGCCGGAGCAGAGCCTCTGGCACTGCACAGGGAAAGAGCCCAGGAGGAGCTCTCAGCCTCCCCTGGAACTGGGCATTTGGCTGGGAGCATCTGCCACTGATCCTGACCCAAAAGAATTCCTCACTGTTTGCCCTTCCTCCTGTGCCACTGCCACTCACACCCTCCCCACACCAGCGTGCTCTGGGCCAGGCCCTTCTCAGGGCTGCTTTGATGAACAGGGAGGATGGTTTAGGCCAGGTGTGTTTGCTTCACACCCAGCGTGTCACATCCCTGCCAGGAGCAGTGTGGAACCCAGCTCACCCCCACAAACAGCACAGACAGCTGCCCTCACAAAGGCCACCTGCAAATACCACTCTGAAAGGAGGGAACAGGCTGAGGAGAGCTTTCACTCTGGGTAGGGGAAATGAGACTGAGCTCCCGGCTCCTGCTTGGGAAAGGAAACTTGGATTGCTGCTCCAGCTCCTTGGGTCATCCCTCATCGGCTCCACCAGAGCTGCTGGTGTGGGACCTCCTCAGCCAGCCTTGGGAGCTTGCCATGGGTCTCCTGGTGGCACACAGGGACAGCTGTGTCCAGGCTCCGTCCCTCCACCAGCACAAGAGGATGGCAGCATGATGTTCAGTGTTGTGGGCTGTCTGGAGTGCACTGAAATGTTCTCAGCAGCCCTTCTGTGCCACAGACCAGCCCAGTTGTTCCTTGGACCTGTGCAAAATTTAGGCTGTGCAATGTCCAGTGATAAGGGGCTCCACAGCTGAACCCACACTGTGTGGAGCAGGGCTCTTGTGGGGATCCCTCACCTCTGGCCAGTCTGGGATTCAGGCAAATGTCCAAAGGTAGGAGAGCCTTGCTGGCTCCAAGGTCATCCTGATCCTCGTATGGCCAAGGTATCCCAGCCAGCATCCCAGTGCCAGCTCACACTCATTCCCATTTCCATGGCACTTCCATTTCCTTCCAGGCACTTTGCCAGTGCAAAGGAAGTTTGTGATTTATGGTAACTCAGAAAAGTGTTACATCATTTGTGTCACCCTCACAGTTGCAGGCAAGTTCATTGGTGCCATTATGCAAACTGACATCAATGATGTGGTTGAGATGTGGCAAAGAGCTGAGTGGAAATGGGTTTTCCAAAGTGCTGCTGTCCTGGTCCCTCTTGTGACAACCAAAGGCTGACACTTGAACACTAATCCAGTCCTTTTAATCACTCATGAGCTGACAAAATGAGTGTGCTGCAGCTAAAAATCCTGGGGGAAAGCATTCTGGCTGCTCCATTAAAACCAAGCACAAATTATGGTGAGATGGGAGGAAAAGAAGAACCATGGCTCACTTCCTGCCACTCTCCATCTCTCCTTCCTCACCCAGAAAAGTCTGTTTGACATGGTTTGATTATTGACTTTGGTTTTATGGGGAAGACTCATAAAAAGCAAGGAAGGATTGGGAGGTTTTCAATAACTCACAGCAGGATGTGGACAACAGTCTATGAAAAAAATGTGTCCTTTAAATAGCTTTTACAAAGCAAACACGTCTGCTTGCAGCTTGTTTCAGCTTTCCCACATAGGTCTGGGTGTCCATTTGTGCAGAAAGTTCTTCAAATTAAATAGATTACAAGGATTAAACTGAGCCTCACAAATTAAAAATAGCAGCTCTTAATATCAGCCCATGCAAATGTGGCAATCATCTGAGCTGCAGGTAGAATATGTGGAAAATTTCACAACTGTCTTAGCATTTAAAATGCCAATTTTGTTTTGTTTTGTTTTGTTACCATCTGGGTAGGCAAGCTGAGATTCCACCAAGGAATGAGAAACTCTTTGTCCCTGTGAATGCTGTGATTCAAGACAGCCACCTCCTTTGTACACAGCAGAGGTCACTCAGCTGCACAGCCCAGAGTCTTCCTGGAGATGGAGAAATCCAGTCCTGCAGCATTCCTCCTTCCTGGGTGGTTCCTGGAAGCATTCCTTCAGGATGCACATTTCCAGGTCTTACCCAAAGCAAAGGACAGGGTGCTCATTCCAGCCCTGCCAAATCCCCTGGAGACAGGGATTACAAACACACAGTTCCAGGGGAATAAACTCACTGAGGCCAACAGCAGGACTAACACAGCTCAGTGGCTCAGCCAAAACATCCACAGGCCCTTAACATCCTCTGGGNACAGAGAATTTTGGCTGCTCTTAGCAAGATGTTGCCATCTTCCAATTGCCTCGCCCTGTGCTGAGGCTGATGTTGCAATAAAAGCTCGAGGAACCTCTCCTGGCAGTCCCATCCTGTTATTTGGGAATATTAATATCCAACAATCCTCCTTCACATAGCTGCAGGAGAGCTGGAGCTGGCTGTCAGGCAGAGAGCAGCTCTGCTGAAGCAAAGCCTTTCTTCACATCCTCTTTGCTACCTTGTTCTCACCAGGAGAAAGAGGGAAATGCTGTAAAATCCCAGCAGTGTGAACCAAGCCAGGTGACAGGAAAGGATTTGGTGCCAGATGACAAAGCTGAAGGGTTTTTAGCATGAAATGATCTAAATGCCATCCTACAACACTCAGCCAGAGCTCTCAATGCTGGACCAAAGAGCTCAGAATTTGGGAAAAACGCCTCCCAAAGCTCTTGTGAGGAGAGCACGTTTCATGAGCAGGCCGAGGGAAAAGGTTCAAATTGAGACTTTGTATTTTATAACCTCTTATAGCCTCTGTATTTTATAACTTTGTATCTTGTAACCTCTGCTCAGAGGAAATGCTTTTACCCACCGGTCCTCAATCCATTAATTTTATGATCTGGCCCTGCTCCGTGGAGTTTCAGTGTGGAAAGCAGTTACGAGGTGTTTGCTCACCCACACACCCAGGTCCAGCAGCTCCACACCTGCGGCTGGGGAATGCGGGGATGGAGCAGCACAGCCCGGGCCCTGCAATCGCCTCAATTGACAATCCCTGCCCCAAGGCAGCAGCTCACCCTCTGCCTGTGCTAAAATCACCTTCCTGTTCATTAACCACCTCCATCTGGTGACTGACTTTAACCCCACCAGCAACCCCGCCGGTTTTTTCGGCAGGAAATTACCGTGTCTTCCCGAGGCACCCGAAAGATCCCGCTGCGGACCAAAGGAGAGCTCCAGAGCCTCCCTCCCACCCTGGGCTCTTCTCCGAGGATGAGCTGCCCCCAGCCCCTCGTGGTGATGTGGGTGCTGAGCCACGACTGTGGGGACAAGTGCCACCCGTCAGACACCTGCGGCAGAACGCAGCCCTCCCCAGGGGAGAAGTCAGCACTCACGATTTCAGGGATGAAGAGCACATCGGGGAAGGTGCTCAGCACGGCCAGGCCGCTGGGCAAGGCGCTGCTGGAGGTTGAGGAGGACATGGGAAGGCTCTGGCACGGCGATGTTGGCTCACTCTGCTCCTCAGGGCTGAACGCAGCTTCCTCAGCTCTCCCGCTCTCTCTTCCTCCTTGTCTCCCCTTCCTGTCGTGCTCTCTTTCCTCCCTGCTTCCTGCTGACAGCCAAGACAGCTGAGAGTGGCACAGGTGTGGCCAAGCCCTGTGACCGACCTGCAGTCACATGGGAGGCGTTCGGGGACAGGGGCAGCCCCGGGGCGGTGGCGGCATGTAGAATTTAAATAATTCTTATATTCTGGTATTTTGGTGGTTTAGAGTCTTTTTGCCCTCCTGTGTGTTTCGGGGCAGACGCATGAAAGAGACAGAGGCTTCAGACTTCAGTTTCTCCAAGGTCTATCACTTTGTTTATTATTCCTTATCTCATAGTTCTCTCTGTGCCCAGCGAGG
>VWYP01023744.1:240671-281930 GCA_013400435.1 Pycnonotus jocosus | reverse complement strand
GGGCCAGGCAGGTCCCGGTGGCACTGAGGTGACAAGGGACACCTGGACATCCACCTGGACAGCCTGGTGTCCCCTTTGCACACCTGAGGGGGTCACAGCACACCGGGGTGGGCTGGTGGCCAAGGATGTGACAAGGGACAAACAGTGCCCACGGCCAGCCAGGGATGAGGGCAATCAAACTGCAGGGAAAACCACCTCCATCATCTCAGGAAGAGATGGGAAACGCCAAGGGAACACAAATGATCTAAAATGATGAGACTTCCCAAGCAGCTTCGCTTTAATTGTTCCTTTTTCTCCATGGGAGCAAGTCATTCCCCTTCTTCTGCATACGGATCCTTCAAATCTTCATTTACTCCTTGTTGACACACTTGGGCACACAGCAAAAACCACAGAACTCCAGAAAACTGAGGCCAAGAAGTGCAAAGAAAGGAGCTTCTTTGAGAAAGGAAGGCTATAAAAACTGTCCCTTGGAGAATGCAGTGAGGTGGATGAGTGGAGGAGGCTGCAACACCAGAAAAACTGGGCAAATGCTTTTAATAAGCAGATTAATTGAGGGGCAGGGTTGCATGGCAGAGCAGGCACAGAAGCACAGTGCTGGTGGGGCAGTGAAGGCATGGGATGGACCTTGAGCTCTGGTATTTACAGTCCCTAGAAGCAAAAACATGCCAGATAATGCCTTTTTTTTTTTTTCCTGGAGGCCTTTTCTCACTTCAATGCAGAGTCCCTGCTGACCCTCATGACTTTCTTCAAAGGTGGGAGAGTTTTTTGCTGCATCCACCTGATTTCCCACTTCTCCAGTGAGATTCCATTTGCCCTGAAGTGACACAGCTACACACAATGGATGAAAACTTGGATTTAGGCAGACCTAGAAACCAGCCAGCAAAGAGTGAGAGCTGGAGACACAGACACAGCTCCAGAGGGGTCTCACTGTCTCTGGGAGGACAGAGATGAAGCTCTGCTGTTCCTGGCACCACACTGAGGAACAAGCAACTGCATTGTGAGGGGCAGGGGCACTGCTGCTGCTCCATTTGGAAGGGCTGGGACAGCTTTAAAGAAGCCCTTCTTGGTGTCATTTGCATATTGTTGGTGATGGAGTAACAAGCAGGGGGTTAGCAGAACACTGGGTTCAGTGGTGAGGAATGCTGAGACCAGCTCGGCCAAACTCTTCAATGAGGCCCCTCATGAGGGTGCTCCCCCAGAGTGACCTGGGCATCAGCAGGGATGTGCAAGAGCCTGCCAGGGAAGTGAGAAACCAAAGTTCTGAGCAGAAACCAAAGAGCTGGTAACATCTGCCTCAAACATGTTCTGCTGAGGGCAACATAGAATCTAAAAATTGCAGAACAAGGAACCACTTGATACTACAAAAGATCACTCCCAGTTTTCCCAGCACATCTCCTTTAGGGGCATGAAGACCCTTCCCTTGAGGGGGAACAGACTTGCCCCTCGTCAGTGACATGTGTGGGTAACATCAATCTCCACTGGACAGTAATTAAGCTGGCTATATTATTGGTGCAATATACAGAGCACTGCCTTAGCAGCTTTATTGTGTAGTAAATAATTCTGATCAGATTGTCCTTTTGCCTGTTCATCTTTTATCTTTTTACATGTTCATCTAATCATTGTCATTGTCAATTTAAACAAAGCAGTTGCTTATTCTTCCTTGTCCTTGTCAGGTGCTGAAAGGAAAGGATGACATGACAGGATTCCCTAGGGAGGTATAAAGCACCAAGAGCTTTTTGTTCTGGAAGGGTTTCTGTGAAAGAGACCCCTGGACATACAGAGTCTTGGAGCTGGTATCCAAATCCAAAATCCAAAATCCAGAAGAGGATGAGGATGCCTCTGTTTGCTAAGGAAAGCGCCTCAGCCCGTGGGTGTTGGTGCAGGAGATGCTGCCTGGGGAGGCACAAAGCAGCACCAGCTCTGTGGAGAGAACTTGGTGTTACAGCAGTCCCTGGTGGATGTACTCAACACTGGAGGCAGCATCCAAATTTCCGTGCAGGGCTCCTGGGAGTGGATTGCTCCCACACAGGGAGGGCCATGAAAAGCAAGCAGGTGCTGGCCTTTACCTCCCCTGGGGAGCCTCTTATCTGCACCAGGAACACTGGGGAGAGCTGCTTGCCTTCCAAAATAAATGTATTTCTTTTTGTCCTGGCACATTTCACCACTCTTGACTTCAAATCTGCCCTTTGGGTTTCTGAGGCAGTGTGACAGTAAATTTAATTGTCTAGCAAGCACACAGGGATATAATAGGGTGGAGTTCTGAATGGTGACGGGGGAAGGTAAAAGCCAACATCTTTTTTTGTCCTGGCACCTTTAGTGGGTGCAGTTGGTGAAGGGCTTCAGGTTTGGATGCTGAAGAAGGGAAAGTGAATCACCTCAGTACAGGTTATAGATAACAAAAGAAAGGGATAGTCCAGCACTGGCCCTTTCTTCCAAGAGCTTCTCTGTGGGAGCAGCTGCTGGAGGCTTTTAATTTTGGACATAGATTCTGTGAGAGAATCTGAGGGCACACACAGTGAAAAGAAAGAGCAAAGACCTGCATGTGGTGCAGTTTACAGGCTGTAAGAGGGAGGGGAAGACCAAGGCTGGTTTGTTTTTTGGTTTTTTTTTCTAAGAACTGCATGGAAGAAGTGAATGTTTAAAGCTTTGAAGCTGGGCTCTGGAGATTGATATCATGGATGCAGCTGAGAAGGAAAGCGGGGTGTAATTCCAGGGGTGTAAGACATGTGGAACCAGCAAGAGTTTCCTCAGCTGGCAGCTGTTGTGACCAAGACTTTTGCTGCATGTTTACAGTTCAGGTACAAGATCTGTGTGACTGAAAATCCATAAAGGCTCAGTTATTTGGAGGAAGTTCCTAGGTGGGCAGTGCCACTGCATATTGTAACACAGCAGCTGTGTCATGCCCAGCTCCAGACACACATGGGTATATAAATACACACTGTCCATGGCAGTTATGGCACACAGTGGGAGTGTCTTATGCTGTAGATACAGAGCCCAGGCTTTGGGTGGGCCAAAAGGAAATGTTCCCTCATCAAGAGGGAAATTCTGTCTGAGCTCACACATCTCTGGATTAAAATTCTCTAGGTGTCCCTTGGCTGGATCAAAGCCATCTCTGCCCTGGCCCATGCTGGTGTCCAAGGAGCACTCCAAAGCAGGAGGTGGCAGTTTCCCCTGCCAGATCCCAAATTCCTGCTCTTTGCTTCCCCCTATCCCACCTGCAATGCCAGTGGCTGTGGCTCAGCTCCAAGAACTGGCACAGCAGCAGGAGAGCTGTTGAGGCTCCTCAGCTTTGGAGGAAGTTGCTGACACAACTCACTCAGTAACAAAGGAGTCAGCAAGAAAACACCAACCCCAACACTGCTCCAAACTGTCCTACAAAATCACCACAGTGGGTGGATTTATTTCCACCCCCCCTCCCCTCAAACACAACAGGCAAGTGCTATTCCCTGAGCATGAAGGCTGGGAAATCAGATTTTAGGGCTGCCTAAACCCTCCTGAGCATATTCTGGATTGTTCTGAGAGGGTGCTTCCCACAGCACAGCTTTTAAACCCCCTTTGTACAGAACATCTCTGTGGCTGTGCTGCCCAGCCTTCACAAGCAGGGACACAAACTCTGCTAAGAGCTGAGGCTCAGCTGGCAAAGCCTGGCAAGATGATCCCACAGGGTCCACAAATGAGGAAAAAAAAAATTAAAAGGACTTTAAGGGTTAAGCACATGGGTGAGGAATGTAGGAAGTAACAGCCACAGGTTCCTGATGCCAAGATTCTGGTTCAGTGCCCCCTCCCCTTCTCAAAAACACAGCTCACACATTTGCAGTTCTGTTTAGGGTTGTTTTGCATTTTTGTTGGATTTTTTTTTTTTTTAATAAAAGAAGGCTTCCAGATACCTAATCCCTATTGTGCTGTTTGTGCAGGACAAACAAACTTTAAATACTAAAATGCACAAGTCCAAACAAGCTGTTTCAAACTGCTCAGCAGTGCAGGCTCAAGCACTTATTTGCAATGGCTTTACTCTTTGTACAATCAGTTCTATATGTAGCAATGACTGAATATAAAGAATATAGTACATACTATTGTTTTCATTGTCAATTTACAAGAGAAAAAAAATAAATATTTCCATATTCTTATTATACATTAACACTTCAGTAGAAAGTTACAGCTGTTGTGTTGGCATGACCTGCAACAGGAGGAGAAGAGGAGGGGAAGGGACATGCACACTTATCTATTAAGAGCTCTAAACTATGACTTTGTAATAAATTACAGAGGATAGATACCAGCCAACAGAATACTGATTATCTGAATTCATTTTGTGATTCCTGCTCCATGGTAAAAGCCAAAAATCTTTCAAAGTACGAAAGCCAGTAGCTTGCATGATGTAAGTAAAGACAAACCACGTATGGTAGAGCCTCTTCTCCAAATGTTTGTGACTAACAGGCTTGTGGTGTCTCAGGCAAAGGAGATTAAGTTGTTGAGTTGGTCCTTGCACCCTTCACACAAAACTAGCACCATAAAGATGCAAGGACCTCTGCAAACACCTAAATTTCATGCTTAATAGATAAAGCATGCATTTTGTAGAGTTTTGTGCAGGGTACCTACTCTGGTCGTTAAGGTTACTGTGTAAGAAGATTCTCCACCACTGAAGATGTTACTGTAATTCTGTAATGTTAAGACTGTTAGCAACATTTTCAAAGTTTAGCAGGCCTGTGTGGGATTAAAGAAAAGCCTGTAGTGGTTCCCCCCTGATTGCTGTGCATGGGCACTGTACCACTGAACTGAGAGCTGAGGAAACAAAGGCAGCAGCCTCAATGTCCAAGGAAGTGGGGGAAAACAAGCTGCAAATTGCTAAAAAAAAAAGAATAAATATTTTTAAATGGCACAAAGCTTTGTACAGGAGGATCTACCAGTGCAAATACATCTACATGAGGTACCCATTTGATCAGATCTTTTTATAGGCCAGGTCTATTTATAAATATCTTAAAATCACTCTCTTAATTTCCTGCTGTCAGATAAATGCTACAGCTTGTGAGCCTGTAAGTAAAATCAAAATCAAACCACATTTTCAGCATACTCAATATCAGATTATAGTAATTTCTCTACAATTTCATTTCTGAGCTTTCACTACTGAGACTGCTTAATTAATTTTTTAAAAGCCCTACTGATAATTTTCTTTTTAAAGATTTGAGATTATTTGAGGAAAAGTTAAAATTGTATATGTAAATTGGAACAATAACTGGCTGAGTATTTTAACATTATTTGAGATTTTACTAAGAACTGTTAAGAAGGAGGAACACAGTTATTGCTGTTTGAAGATTTAAAATTAAAACAAACCAACCTGAAAGCATAGACAGAACTATTCCAATGGTGAAAATTCTATAGATAAAAAAAACAGCATTCTGCCTAAAATTAGTCCTTTTGCATCTCAACACTCTTCAAGTTATCTACAGCTTTCTTTTCCAGGTATCTCTGATGGGATTTACATGGATTTGAAGTGGCTAACTGAGGGACACACACAGCTTTTCAACTCGGGCAGTTCTGCCTTGAGACGTTCCAGCTGCTCCACCTGGAATATATTTGGTTGTTCAGGATTGGAGTCGTATATCCTGAATAAAAGAGAAAAGAAAAAACACTGATCAGTCTAAACTAGCAGTCCACAGAAATGTACACCAGATGAAGCACCTGGGATTTTTTCCTGGACAGAGCAAAATTAGGTCCCAAAGACACTTTGTTTGGGGTTAGTACCCTAAATTTTGCTGCTCATCTCACAATATAAAATGCTATTCCCTTTACAGACTAGTTTGTTTCACTGGATATACTAAAAACATGGCATATACTCACTTAATCTCCTGAGAAATGTGATTTTACAGGTGGCACAAAGCAGTGTTCCAGGCTTCGAAGTTCAAAGTGTAAGAAATGTCAGAGCCCCGAGATTATCTGAACAGACTGTGATGTACTGCTTGCACACAATTCTGCATGGAGTGTATACTCACTATTTCAAGAAGCATTTCACCTCCTCCCACTTCAGAAGTTTTTCTTTTTAAATTACCATAATTACCACAATATTAAGTGAAGAGTGAAGAACAGAAAGTCTGACCTCTGTCCACATTTAATGCAAATTAACCATCCACACTACTCTCAACACTCCATCCTCTCTTCACTTTCTTCCATTTCACACATGTAAGCAAAGCTGCAGGATTTGAGATGTCAGCATCACACCAGATTGTCCAAATCTAATCCACATTTTGAGTGACAGTGTAAGCACTGAGCACAACTCAAACACTATTCTGGTGTGATTCATTCCAAAGAAAAGACATTGGTGCTCCTGTAACCCAACACTGGTACAATATCTATTGTAACAAGGATATACTTTGATTTCCCAATGTTAATTTGTAATATCAGCATGTTTATATCCAAAACTTTAATCCTGGCACCTAGTTGCTCTCTCTTTAGCTGTTGCACATACACAGTCCCAGGTATTGCAGGTCTCCAGGTTTATCTCCTTCAAATGAAAACTTCTGCAAGAAACTACCACAGCCTCAGTCTTTCAGAATGTTCACACTTCACTGATGATTCCTTCAAGAAAGCAGGTTGGTTTTATTTCATCATCCTTTGTCTCTCCCACATTTTCAAGTTATGCCCCAAAGGAACCAGTGTCACTGACGAATCAATGCAGTGCTGATGGGAGAGAGTGCAAGGTGCCCTTTGCACCTGACAGGACAATTGTGAACTGCTGGCAACTCAGACACCAAAACCAACATGCAGCTCCCACATGGGGACAATAATGGCATTCAGGGGAGGAGACACTTCCACAGGAAATAGTGATATGGATCACAGCAAGGGCAAGGACAATTTCTGTCAAGAAACTCCTACAAGTGAGGATAGATGCTGTCCAGTTTGATGAAATTCAAACAGAAAACACAGCATTTCAACTACTTGCACCGCACTTATAATCCAGTACAGGCCTAAGATATGACCCAAATTTGCCCAATGGAAGCTTTCTGCAAAATAACAGCTCTACCTTCCTTCCTTCCTTCCTGTGCTTTCCTCAGTGGAGTCAGCTGACACCTTATCAATTTCCCTGTGAATTCCAGACAGAGAACTGAAACTTGAGGAGAGTTTTCTATATAAAATGCACATTAGGAACTGAGAATCTGAAGTCCTTCCCATCTGTCAGACACTAGAACAGCAAGCACAGTTCTTCTAAGCCCCTTGCTCCTAGGACATGGCTAAGCTTGTTTCTAAGCAGCTTCTGGCAAGTATTTTATTACTAGTTCTTTACTACATCAAGTATAAACTCTTCAATTCCTGCTCCATTCTAAATTCTTTTCAATTCAGATTCTGGATGAATTCAACCCATCAATGTCCACTCCAGTGTGTGTGTACAGTTTCTTTTAAACCAAAGGCAGATAAGACAATTCAAAGCAAAACTTCAGAATTTCTTGACCCTACTTTTTATTTGGGTCCACAAAAGTACACCACCAGTTTGCAGGAAGAGAGCTCCAGTACTTCTCCAATTATTTCCAACATCACTGTAAGGATAAGGAATAAACTCTCATCTCCCTATCCTCCATTCTTCAACAGGACAATTACTTGGAAGCAACTATGCACCAAAGTTTCTCCATCCAACCTCCTATTAATAAGCAAGCCCTGCAGAAGACTGAGAAGTCCTTTAAATGTTACTTTGTAAAATAAGCACCTTCTACAAAAGACTTGCAGGACATCACAGGGCTCTGCAGTGGCTGGAAAACTGATGTGCTTGGCTCCTGAAAGGTCTTTTGCAACCTCTGAAAACACACACAAGACAAGAGGCAGCAGCACTGAAATACTGTTTTCATGCTCAAAAGATTGCCTGAAGCTTTTGATTAAAGCTTGTCACTTTTCTTATTCACAAAATAGGGAATATTTAGACCGTCATTGCATAACATCTGAATTCCATCACTGAGCAGATTAGAACTCACACTACACTTCCTCCACATACCCATGCTGTTATTGAAGTCACATGCAGTTTCAGGCAAACAGGGCAGCCCAGATTGCAGCAGTCTTCTGCTTTTGAGAAGTGTTGAAAATGCTTTTGATTTGATTGCCAGCTGAGTTTGTAAAAATGTTGGGAAGTTACCAATAGCGGTCAAGCACAGCTTCTGCCTGCAAATGCAACATGCAGCCTAAGGAACTGCAGTGCTTGGACAAAGCTCTCATGGAAAAGCTCTCAGCATCCATGTGTGGGACAAAGCTCTCATGGAAAAGCTCTCAGCATCCATGTGTGGGAAACGCTGATTTAGTATTTTTATGCAGTTCTGTGTATTGCTCAACAAACAAAATTCAGGTCATGTAAAGTGAACGAGAAAAGATGATGCAAGTGTAAGCCAGCACCCACCCCTCTCCACATTGGTATTTAATAGACAGCCAGCAGGTGTAAAAACACAAGGCTGCTTTGTTCTTACTGAGTTAAGTATATTCAAATACAGAAATATTTTCTGGACTCTTTACAAAGCCTATCCAAGAGAAAAACACCACATCAATCGCCCCAGAAATCCTGTTTTAAAAATCAGCATTTTAACCAAGCCAGAGAATTTCACAAGAGGTTGAAAATTCTTCTCTTAATAAAATCTAAACATCAGACCAATAAAGCACTTTAAGGATGAGATTTCTGTGCAGACAGAAGATACCCAGTCATGCACATAAAATAAGAGGGCTCTGTTTAAGAGCCCAAATGAAGGCAGATGTGGCACCTTTCTGTAGAGGCTGCCCTTTTAATTGAAATAATTTGGTTAAACACTGAGATGAATGCTAGTTGAACATAAGGAAACAGGAGAATACCATCCCAGAACATCTGTTTGGATGAATGACTTTGGGTGTATGTAATAACCTGCAGCCCAAGTGGAGAAAGGCCTGGATGGGGGGAGGGAGTGCATTTGTGTTCTTTCCTCTGCCCCACTGAGATCAGCCTTTTCATATTTCTGGCATTTGTAAGCTTCCCACGTTTAGTCTTGCAGTTTTTCTCCATGCAAAGCAAAGCCACACCCCCCTACCTGCATTTTTGTTTTGCCCAGTGCTTGGTATCACCAACTTTTGGTATTCAGGACACAGTTTTTCTGCCATCTTCACAACTGGCTACAGTGTTTTGGTCAATTCTACATGGATGATTAAAGTTTGGAAAGAAATAGCTTACAGAAATAATCTCTATGCACACAGTTCATAATCTCAGAAATAACTCAGGGCCACATACAAGCAACCTAAAATTCACTGAAATTCCTCTGCTCACTTCCTAGATTATTCAGGTAATTAGCACTTCACATGGTATGAGTAAAGGTCTAGTAAACAGCAACACAATACACCATATTTGACAGGTATCTGGCCTTGGCCATAAATCCAGAGAACAAAAGTTTTGCAGAAACCATGGCAGGAGCAGCACCTCAATTCAGCCCTGGAAATATCCTGGAATTTGAAGATAGAACCATAGCATGAAGTGGCTTTATATTAAAACAGATTACTGCAGCCCCTACTTATTTCTAGACCTTGGAACACTCATGTACATCTCTCTCTCTCTCTCTCGTTCTGCTTTTTAACTTTAGTTTTCAATTTATTTATTTCTAAATTCCAAACAGCACAGAATATGGATGTGACATCACACCTATTTAAATTCTTAATATCAACTTCAAGTCTCAAAATGATCTGAAATGATCTGATCACTCTTTACCCAGCAACTCCAGCTGTGAGTGGAAATGTTTGCTGCCAGGTTTTACATTCCTACATTCCAGGTGCCATTTGCATTTCAAAATGTCCACCTTGAGACATCTGACCCAACTTTCACAAAGTGTCATATCCCTAACCTGTATCAAGACTGATTTTATTCACACAATCATTAAAACTTGAAAAGTCATTAAGAATTGCAAAGGGACATTCCATTGTTTGTTTTGGCTTACAGAAAAACAGAAAGGGAAATGACATTTAGAAATTACACTGAACAAGCCTGCAATAAGAGCTTTGGAGTTAATGCTAATTTTGGGGTTCCTCTGCAAAAAATGGGAGGAAGTTGAAGTGACAGAGGAGGCAGGCAGCAAGAGGAGAGATTCTATTAAGAATCCAGATGATCTAAACAGTGAAGGAAGGTTAAGAAATTTTTCTTCAGTTAAACCCACAAGGGAATTCAGCCTTCCAATATCAAAAAGTGAGACAAAAGGTGTTCTACTGCCCTACCACAACTTAACAAACACAAACAGTGCAACAGGACACATGTAGCTGACTTGCAGTCTCCACATAAATGCCACAACATCCAAGCAGCGTGGAGAATGTAAAGCAATAAAAGCAAAGTCAGAAATGAGGCTGTCACCTGCTTCACTGTTTTACCATAGCAGTGAACACCTCCTGCACAGGGAGTAATTAACAGCTCTGGAAGACTGGATTAGCAGACATCAGGTGAAGATGAGACATTTTACCAACACTTTATGCAGCAGTGTTTGATTAGAACATCCCACCAATAATGGATCACTTTAACTTATAACACAGAATAAATTTGATTACCCTGTGATTGCACACTTGGTAGTTAAAGGATTGTTTCACCTGCATTGCAGTGCAGAGGGTTTTTTCAGTGATTACAGGGGGTCCCAATCCTGAGCTGTAGCAGCAAACAGGATTTAGGTGTGTCCATGTCTCCTGTCTGAAGCTGCTCCTCAGTGTAAAAACCTATTTATTCCCCTTTTTACTGCCAATGAACAGGAGACATTCACAAGATGTGACACCTCTGCAAACCTGAGGAGCAATGGAGCCACCACCCTGAAAGGATTCTCAGCAGTCAACAACACACTGAAGAAAGTTAACTTTTTTTTTTTTCTTTACACTGAGAGCATAGAGCAAATATATTTGATTTCTTGCCCCTGGATATGATTAAATTGACTCTCAGTTTTCACTTGAAAATTATTGATCCCCTTCCTTTGTGTCTTTTTGGGTTTGGTTTTTTTTTTTCTTCTTTTTTCAGGTAAAACAACATATATAGCAATACACTTGCTAAAGCAGAAGGTTTGAAAGCCTTCTGTAATTTTAAACTTCAGTTACACTTAATGCTTTCCAAATTACTTTCTTATCTGTCAGAAATTCTAGTTTAATACACCTTTTCAAATTAAACTTCATCTCACAATGATGGATTTCTCACCTTCAAAGACAAAAGAGCCAAAACTTTGGGTTTTTGTAAGCAACCAAATAACACAACAACACTTTAGATCAAATGTTTAACACAGTGTTCTGACATCTCTACCTGAATTTTTGGATGTAACAGCTACTTCCTGAAATAACTAATTTGCCCTGGAGTTGCTCTAAGCTAATTTTAATAGGAAAAAATGTGAATTCACAGCTTTGAAGCACAACAGAATGTTGTGTTAACTATTTCCACAGCTTAATGTAGAATGCTGAACTTTCCAGTCAAACAACGAAACAACATTTCCTCACCTCATCATAGACATAACTTAAAAACAAGTTATTTTGCTTCACATCTGCAGCTGCAAGAGTGGGAACTGGTGTTAGACTTGCTCTTGATCTGGGTTTCTGTACCCAGTCAACCAAGAAGCACCATGAAATTTCACCAGAATCAATTTGCAGCAGTTTCTAAGCCTGATGATGGTGGTGATTATTATTTCAAAAAGCCACAACTAATTACCTGTCATATATTAACCCATGAACACCATATTCTTTCAACCTCTTCCTGTTATCTGGGTCATTTGCATCATCACCCCATGAAAAAATAACCAGGCCTTTGGATATGGCCCGTGAAATAAAAGCTGGATTCCTCAGCAGGTCTTCAGAATGCACATTAATTCCCTGAAATGCAAAAGACTCCAATTAAAATCCATGTTTCTGAAACACTTACAGCAGCTTTTTTAATCTTTTGACACTGGCAGCTCCTTAGCATTTCATCCATAATAATAAAAAATTGTTCAGTACAATTAGGGAGTTTATTTATAGTGTTGTTTTTAAAACACTGTCTTAAAAACCATTTGAAACCATTGATTTTTTGGGGGCAATTACCTAATATTAGTGTATGTCTTTTGTGAGTTTAGTCATAATTTAAAGCATGAGTGTCAAAAATGACAGATTTCAAACACGCAATAATTAAAATTTAGGTTGATTTTGAACTTGTCAGCTTACCAGCAAGTTTTCAAACTGTGCAAAGTTAATGGCAATTGGAGTTGTGCGAGATCTGAGATCCATAAGCTCTGGGTAGAGTTTGGATTCCCCTTGGGTGAGGAATAACACAGGATATTTGTTCTGCTTGTGCCGGATCCTGTCAGGAAAAGAGTCCACAAGTAGCAAATGAAAAAATAAAAGGGAACAAATACAAATTAGATCAGGCTGTTTTGAGGGGAATTCCTCTCTTTCCTGCTTGTTTTTCTGGTTTCTAGCTGGTGCAAGGAGATGTTTAACATCAAACTCTGTGACAAACTGCTCAAATGACTCCTTTTGTCACTACAGGAGATTATTCATTGCACACAAGTTAAGGGAAGCTAGACTTGATGCTGAACTCAGCCCCACATCCTCAAAATGTTTATATATAATCCCCAAAGGTCATTTAATTGTGTAATTTTTCTTCTCAAATGCACAGATTCATGGTAATCATGAAGATCCATGACAGGTATTTCCAAACATGGTTAATCTAGAGCCCCACACTTTACTAATGCATTTCTCAAGCTGGATACTGTAACAAGATGATTTGTTCCTAGCTTAGGCTTTGCAGTAGGACTGAAAAAACTTTGGAATACCAGGAGAATCCCTGACCTTTTTTGTTGTGCTAAGAAAGCATGAAGCACCCAGAAAGGCACTTGACAAAAATATCCACTATGACTTTGTTCTCCTATTTTATTTTTGGCTCATTTCAGATGGCAAAGTGGTCTCCTTTCAGCACCCAAACTTTATGTCTAAGCAAAACACCTGGTGTGTATTTTTAAATAAAAAGTAAATTTTACCAAATAAAAATAAATTCCAAAAATAAAGTACATTATTTCTCTGTTAACTTACATTGTGCAAATATCTGCATGAAAAGAAGAAAACACTATTCTTCTTCCTCCAGCATTCATCAAAACAGTTTTCAGAATAATGTCTAGAAAAAGGTTCATATCAAAGTAAGTTGACAAGTTGCCATCCCATTGTCCATCCTAGAAAAAGAAAGCACAAGTTGGAGTCACTTAAATTAATGCTTACTAAAATTATTTTAACCAGCAATGGTCTCACAGAACTCAATCCTATGAATACTTTTTATCATTTTAAGAATAAGTTTGTTCATTTGTTGGAGTGGTGCTACTATACCACCAGTTTAAGAATAATGCATTATTAGAAAAAAAAAAAAAAAAAAGGCCACAAAACCCCACAAAAATTCTGCCTTTGCAGCTCATAAATTGTCACATCAAATGACAAGCTTTAGCCATGAGAATATCAAAGAATCGAAGTAAATCACATTTATGTTTACTCACCCTTTGTTGGGAGATCCATTTTACTTCTATGTTGAACCCAACATCTTTAGAAACAGACTCCAGGACCTAAAAAAAATTTACTATGAAGAGACCACACAGCAAAGGAGGACAACAAAGCACTGTGAAGGTAATTGTTGGGAGAATACATTGGAATTTAATGCTAATGGTGTCTAACAGTAGAATTAAAACCCTGTGGCTTTTAACATTTTATCCAACACACATACAACACCCTTTTCTGCTCCAATTTAAATTAATGAGTACATAAAAGTGGATAAAATCTTAAACACAAGATTTTGACAAGGCACAAATGTGAATCAATTCACCTCAATACATGTAAGAAATGTCCCATTTGTACTACTAAAGAAAAATGGGTTTTCTTTCTCCAAAAAGTTCTTTTGAATGCAAAAAGCATCTTAAATATGAAATTCAGGAGCCTGCCATTACGATGACAGAAGTTCTTTTATGTGAAATTCTTGTAAAGGATTATTTGCAAGGTGATTTCAAAAGGTGGAGCTAAACCAGTCCTAAATAGAAACACACTGGAAATTCACTCAACATTTTTGTTGAAGCAATATCCCTTGCTATGGGTGCAAAGCTGAAAGTAAACCAGAGGTTTTCATGTTCCCCAGTCACCTTGCTCCATACTCATCACTTACTCTTTGCAGAGAAGGAAATGGCTGAGTCTCAAAAGCAGAGTTCTCTTCCTCTTTAAAAGATGCTGGAAAGAAATACAAAATATTGAATTAAAACAAACAGCAGCATAATCCTAGTAATGCCAGCGAGAAAAGACTGGCTCAAAATCATAAGGCCTTTAGGAGTGAACAATAAAATCAAGTTTCCCTTTTGATCACCTCCACCTTTTCCTCTAACACTGACACACTCCCGTGATGGTGTTGGCAATTCCTGGTCTGGAATTTAAAACCTTGCCACAGTGTAGATCAGAATGGCTTCCCCCATCCCTCACCACTTCACTCAATGAATTACATCCACAGTAAGCCTTGGCTACCCAGCCTTACTTGTTTTTTATCTTTTCTTATACAGGTAGGATGTGTGAGATAACTTGCTGTCCCTACAAAGAGGATGATTAAGGCCAAAAATCTACAGCACTGATAAGACATCCTACAGCAGTTACCAAAGTTCTTGTCAGCAATTCTCAAGAGCTGAAGGTACAGTTGGAGAAGCCTAAGATGGAAACATTAGTGGCAATTTTGTTATGATTATTCAGAAGTCCATTTTGATCTATATATTCTACCCTTCTGTCCCTGCTTCCCAAGGGAGTAACTTCTGTTCAGGTATTTCCTTCCCACTAAAGAACTCCACAGCATGCACCAAATTAACTGCATAAACATTTATAAATGTTCAGGACAGATGTGATCACAACAAGCAACTGCAACCACAGAATTTCTGTAATGACATGGTAATAAATCAATCCCAACACTCCTCCAAACTAGTACATACCATTGTGATCTTTTACTTTCAGGGCCGTCACGTGAGCCAGCTGAAGAGCATAAGAGCAACATTAACACTCTGCCCACATCTTCCTACACGTAAAACTTAACTAATTTTGCTTGTGAATAGTTTTAAAAGTTTAAAAGTCTATTACAGACACAGTTTCGGTAATTTGTAAAAGAATAAAAGACATACTAGTACACATCACAGTTTTCTCTCCAACTTTGTTTTAAGGATTTCAAGAAAAGCTCAAAACCAAACTGAAAACTTGCTCAGTGAAAATTCAGATATCATGTTAAGGGCAAACCCATATAAAACTATAATTCAGCACCAAGATGTTGATGAAAAAGTCTGAACATTAATCCCTCCTCTGTGTTTGAACCCAGAGCAGAGGGCTGACCTGTTTTATATGACAGTCACACACACTGAGCTAGAATCAGGGCACAACTCCCCTGCTCCATTCAAATGCTCTCTCCACAAACAGGAGCAGACCAAGTCATTTTAGATAAAAAGAATCATATGGTCCTTGGACCAGCCAGATGCTTTCCTTGACTGAGGGCAGGTATCTCAGCAGGGTCTTCAGTAGCCCACTCTACTGACTTGTTTTATCTAACAGGGCACTTCTGTTTGGAAGGTGGAGCAGTTCAACACAGTCCATTTAACCTTTGAAAATTACACATCATATTTCTAGAGGATAAAAGTAAGGATGTTTATCAAAATGTAAAAGGATTTTTCTTGGAATTACCTGATTGTTCTGTTTGTACTATTTTTTAATTGCTCTCCCAAACCATCTATAGTTACCCCCAAAACCTCCAAGCTTCATACACAATTTGAAATTCTACACACAGCACATTGTACTGGCCAAGGTAACAATACCTTTAACAACTGCAGCTGATCAAATGTGAGTTCTTTGACTGCAATCTCAAACAGTTCCAAAGGCTCTGTGTCCAGTTTCTTTGAAGAGAACCAACACACAATTAATCATCATTGAAAACACCAAAAAAAGCCTACACACTTTTTACATAGTAACATTAAAGGCAATTAATGTTTCCTATTTTATTGATTAAGATACAAGTGATATCTTATGATTAAGATAATCAGTTTTCACAAGACAACACAGGCACTTCAAAGCATAAAACAGGTGTCAATTTGAAAAAAACCCAGTGTTTGGTCTTTCATGCACTCAGAGGCTTTAAAGTTCTTTCTTCTCAAAACATCAGCATAATTATTCTGTAAGAACTTGATTGGTTAATGTATCCAGGAAAGATGTTTGCAAGTAAAGAAATGCAGTAAAAAGTATTCCAAGGCAGTTCAGTTTACTGCTGTTTATCCAATATCTCAGAAATTAATAAAAAAATATTAATGTCCTGGGGCAAAATTCACACATAGACCACTCCCAAAATAAAAATCTGGTGTCAAAAAAATTCTGTCCATTCCTCACTTCCCCTCTTCACTAAAAAATTTTACTGAGTAAGACAATACTGAGTGAAGATACACAGAATATTCATTCTCCCCAGTCAAATTGCCATTTTCACAGCTGCTCAAATCCAAGTTCTTCTAAAGTGCAACACTGCAGTGGGTGTGGGAGTTTGAAGAGACAAGACTCAGTGCCAAGGAGACAGAGCAGTGTGCTCTGCAAAGTGTCTCTGGACTCATGCCAGGACCAGGAGGGAAGATAACCAGAACAGGACAGAATGCAAACATTCAGAGAGCCCCACAGGCACCACTGAACAGAGCAGAGCTGTCTGCATTTTTTTTCTTCCAAATCTTAAGTCAGAAAGAAGCTAAACAGTGACTACAATGTGGCCTTGAAGAGGGCCAAACCATGCATCTGAAATGCTGCTGCTACAACATCACAAGGGAAAAACTCAACCTCTCTGCCCTGTGCACAAAGTGATGCTGCACATTTATCCCCATTCCATCCCTTGAGCCCCCAGAATCATTTCTGTGAGAGCTTGACATTTTACATTTCTAGAATGGCATATTTATACACAAAACACAGACATTCTCTTCTTTACCTTTTTCATGGCCATGCAGCACGTGAGATCATGGTATACTATTGGCACATGATCTTTAGAGAGATGTACATCAAATTCCACATAGGCTGCACCCTACAGAAAATTGAAAAACACACAGAACAAAACACAAGTTAACTATTTATGCACAAGGACTACAGAAATGCATGCAAGTATTGTCAAGTATTCACAGGTCCTGGACATCAAGGAGAAGTTAAGTTCCAATGGCTGTTACCAGTTAAATCATGCTCAGCGGTGGATTATTAAGGATGAAAACAAAATTATAAAAAGTTATAAAGATAGGAAATTATCATAACTACCATAACATAGACATAGACATATACAGATCCATATGTATCTATCTATCTTGCTTAATCTTGTAAACCCTTCTAGTAAGGCTCAAGTCTTGTGAACCTGATTACAGAGGAAGACTAAGATGATATTTTTAGACACCAATGTTTTACACACAGATGACTTTGAGGCATCCTCCTCCCCACCAGCACACCAAGTGATGGCTCCATATTGCCAAGGCTTTAGGGAGATATTCCAGGCAGGAACAAACTGCTGCAGTCACTGGTGAGTAACACAGTAGCAGTGTGTTCTAACCTGTGCAAGAGCAGAAATAGCTGCACCCACCATTCCCCTGCCCTTTTCAGCTCTAAGTGATTTTCTGTTAGGCTTTAAAAAATAAAGAAAGATCCAAAAGCTCCAAGTACAGTCTTTTGGAAAAGAGGGAGGGCCAGAAAGAGAAACACAGTAAGAGGTTTGTGGTTTTTCCCTTATATTGACTGTCTGCAAATCATCCCTTTGAGGGCCTCCAAGAATACCATTCATCAATTATCACTCTGACATCCACTTTTCCAATCAGCTCAGAGAGAAAACAGGGCATGGGGTTTCTTCAGCCCTCTTCTCGGCAGAAATATTTTCAGAGTGGTGGCTTTCAGCTTTTTTAATCTGCACAGGGATGAAAGCACTTCTCTGGTGATGCTGCTGATGACTCCACAGCGAATTTCTGCCTCAAGGCATGTTTGTGAGCACTTTAAAAGCTGTCTATAAACCTGTAGTGTTCACCTGAGGATTAAGAACTACTGTTCAAAGCAGTGATTTAGTAGCTATGGTTTTATTCAGTGATTAAGATTACTGGAAGGAATAAAGGTGACCACCTCCATCACAGAATTTAGGCACATGGAACTATTATCTCTCAAACTTGAAGTTCTGTCTTAGGATTTCAAGCCTTCACTGCAGCAAGCACCAAAACAAGGGCTGGGTTATTCTACCAGCTCAGCTCCCAAGCCACACTTTCAGACAGAAAGTTTCAGTACACAGCAGTGCCAGAGCAAGACCTTTGCCACCTGAGAGGATGCTGACAGACTCCAGCAGTGCCAAAATTGTGTTCATTTGTTCAAAGTGTCTGTACGGGGTTGAGCTTAAAATTCTACCTGTATTAGAATATCACCAGAATATACTAAATGGAAATTTTGATTTTTGTAAGGGACTTCGGAATGAGAGTCTTGTCTACTATTAACTTCCCACAACTCAAGCAATTTCCAGAGTGATTTTATCTAATTTACATCAGTGCAATTACCATTCACTGTATTGAATCATGCAAATTAAGCATAGAAGCCAACCTAGTTTGCACTGGACAGGTGTTGTGTGTAGGAAAATATGTGTACATACATGACTAGCAGCACTCCTCAGGGATGCAATGGTGTTCTCCTGAACTTTAGCAAGCCTGAAACAAGTGCCAAGAAAAAAGGGTTTGTTAGATGCAGTACAGACACAGAATTGAAACAAGAGAAGTACAAATCAGAATTTTTTCTTTTAGAGAATCAGAAATACAAATCAGAATTTTTTCTTTTACAGAATACCCACAACTTGATACTGAAATAAATGTCTATGGGTTGGTTGCAGCTTTTTAAACTGTCCACTTCCCCAACTGATGGCAGTAACACAAAAGCATTTTCCCCCAGTTTAAAATGCAAACAAACTTACTTAGCTGTTGTTGTGGAATTCCCTGCTCCCCTGTGTCCAACATCCAGAGTTGTTCTTGGTTTCCAGTATTTTGCATATGAAGCCTGCATATCACAAGTGTATCCCTGGATGGGTTTGATAATGATGTAATCCACTGCAAGAAAGACAGCAAAGCTTCACATGTCAGCAGACAGCAGATGGCTTTGAGGAAAGTTTTCTGCATCTGTTGCTGGCATCAACTGTACCTCTAACTTTTCCAATTGTCTTCCTTGGATTTCTGCTCATAATGGCAAGGGTAAGAACTCCAGCACTCTTTCCAAGCTCTGCAATTGTGGATGACAGCAGGCAGGCAGAGCCTACATGGCCTGGGAGCACATCATCTTGGACTACCTTCTCACCTAAATCTTCCTAAAAACACAACAAACAAAACCCCAAAACCCCTGCTGTTAGATGGCAGTGAGAACGCTAAACAAACTCTTCGGGCTTGCTCCTCAGGCCACAAGGTTTCTTGTGTGTTACACAAGAAATCTACAAAACTCCCATTTTTCTTTGACACCCCTTACATTTAATAATCTTTTCAGATCAAAATAACATGCATGGAATAGTCTGTCTTCCAAAATGCCTCAAGTCTTGTTTAGAACAAAAATTAACTGGAATAATATTTATGCTTAAAATGCTAAAAAACTTGCTATGCATTTGCAGGGAAGAACAGAATGTGCACTTGACCATAGTCAAGTTCAGGAACTATGTGGACACTTTACAATGATGACTGTAAGTGATCTAAAAGGCATTTTCAGACCAAAAGTGTATGTTGCTTTCTTTTTTAAAAAAATCAAATATTAAGATCTTTCAGGGGAAAAAACAGTGCAAAATAACAGACACAGTAATGAGAATCCAGTTTTAATCTGCACAAGTTAGTTCAGAGAATCTCTTTTGCTTATAATATAAAAAATTAGATTCATTAATTGTGATATAACCGGTTCATAGACACATTGTCCAGGTTGAACTGGAGAAGCATAAATTAGCTCCGAGAAAGGATTAATATCAAGGCAACCTAACAGCATTGCAATGCTGCACACACATAGATTCAAGTCTAATTTGTACTTTTAAACTTTTAAACATGCAGAACTAAAAAACTTCCTGTGCCACATCAAGAAGGCTCACAAAAACCTTTCCACAAATGGGTTGGGAGTCAGTAGTCTCACACTTGTGTAAACAAATCCAAAACACCAAGAACATCAGGCAATAGCTGTGTTTCAACAGCGAAATCTTCACAATAATTGACTCAGGCTCCAAAAGGGGTAAAAATTGCAAATTTTTTGGACATACCTCAAAGAAATCAAATATCAATTCCAAGTTATCAGGCTCCATGGTTTGTATGGTGTACTCTATCCAGCGGTCTGGCTGCAAGGCATAGCCACAGTCTGGCTGGGAGTGCCGACATTTGTAGTCGCTGTCACTGATGATGGAGAACTCCACCGTGTTGGCCATCTTCTGAGGGACAGTGGGGGAAGTCTTCTCCTGGCCCTCCTCATCATCATCCTTCTCCAGGCCTTCCAGGGTCAGCTTTACTCTACTCAGCCAGAAACACAGAACAAATGGTTAACTCACTGCAGTGCCTTTGGGAGTGATAAAGATTTGGGAAAAAGCTTGAGCAGAAGCTCAGACAGTACATGAATTCCTCTCAACTTCACCCCTCACACAACAGCTCAGAGTCAAGAGTTTGCAGCCATGGTCTAAATCCTATTTTAGTCAGATTTCAGTGCTCAAGTCACTGCTGAAAGCTGAACCTGGGTAAACATGAAAACTCTGCTAGTGGTCTGAGAAGCAGCACCCCTCCAGACTATTTGGGCTGCCAAACAGACAGATTGACAGCCAGAATGCCAACAGGCTAATTAAAACAGCAGTCATCATCAGGATCAAGACTTGAGCACTGGTGCCTGCTGATATGTCTCTCTGATAAGTATACTCTAATAAATATAAGTAATATAGGCTGAAGTAATTAAGTCCCTTGAAAAATCCTAAATGAACATTTAAACTGAATGGATTTGTGAAAAATCCTGGACTGAGAAGCATGAGCCTCTCTGTAAGACTCAGTCCTTTATCACACAGAGCAAACCTTCCAGACAAAATGAGTTATGAGTAAACCAAATCCCTTCCTGCATCACAGACACAGCAGATGGGATACAGGATTACCATTTATAGATGCCAAGTCACCAGTAAAACTGGAGTCATATCTCAAGGAAATAATTACAATCATAGCAATTATAATAATGCCTGCTTTTTGAGGCACCACCAAACTGATTAAATAAGAACCTAAAGATGATACAGCTCCAGCCAAAAAGCAAGAAACACCAAGATAAGTATGGAGCAAGTATTTGTGCTTTAACACTTGGAAAGTGGGCTATTAGCAACACAAAATTAACTGGAAGGCTACACTAATTAAGTTCTTTAAAAAATCATTAGTATTGATAATTAACACGAGGTAAATTGCATCCTGAGATGAGCAGGCTCTTACCTGAACCTTGATGTTTTAAATTTCTTCTTAGATATCAGCACAGGGGGTTTCTCAGAATAATGCAGACGCAGCCTTATTTCTGTCTGACATGTCAGCCACCCAGCATCCACAGTTTTAACACCATCTACCAAAAGCCAAACAGAAAGGAGAAGACATTTCAGTAACTCATTTTAGGCAGATCTAGGCAGTTCATCTTCCAGATAATCCTCCTTATCACCAGCCTTGATGCACAGTACTGCAAGAAGCTGGGTGCAGCCTTTCCCCAGTCTTTGTGAACTACCCAGAACAGCCAACAGATGCTGCAGTTGTCTGCTGGCTCTTCAGGGGATTAAACAGGAGCAATAATCATGTGTAAACTGCCTGAAGGACAGCACTGAGTAACTGAATTCCCTTGTCCTGGGATGTCTCAACACATTCAGTAATACTGGCAGGAACTCTGAAGGTTCATGAGCAATTAGAGGCTCCCTGTTTCTGTTTCTCATCATAATCGGTGCCAGTAACCCATGCAAGTCTGCAGGACAGGGGACAGCAACAGGTTTGATGAAAAGCATGGGGAATCCTCACCCTGGACACCAAAACAAGGAAAGCCTACAAGCAGCAGCACCAGAAATACCAAGTTGCTGAAGCAAACCCCACATTTTTGCGGAGTTCCTAAAGAGCCAAAGCCATCCTTTGATGAGGATATGAGGGGAAAACAGAAAAGCCTGAAGGCAAGATTTAAGAGGTATGAAAAAGAGTCCCTTTCAGTGTCAGAGGATTGAACAGTAAGTGAGAGGTGGGTCAGAGCTGTCAGAAGTGAGGCATTTGTGCACACACAAGAACATGAGGTGTGGGCTCACAAGAACCTTTGGGCAGCTGCATCTCTAATTGGAGAGGCAGAGTGGGTACATTCAGGGTGAGTGATGATGCTTTGCCAGGCATGAGGAGTTCTTCTATGGCTAGGTATTAAGAGAAAGGCTACATCTATCCTGTATTTTCAAAAAATGCAAGCTCATGCTTTAAAGTTCCCAAATTTCAACTTTGAACACCATCAGAGCGACAACACCTCCACTCTTCCTTTTATTAACATTAGAAGGGATAACAGCATGAGTGTGAATTCACAAATGAGTGATACAAAAACAACTGTAAAAGCAGAGAAAACTACCATAGGCAATTCCTCTCAAAACCTATACTCTCAAACATTTTTAGTTACAAGATTTAACCTTGTTTAAATTAAATTCACACTAAAGAATAAAGGTTAATATATCTCACTTACTACAGATTCCAAAGTCTCCATCGTCGACAGTAATTTCATTTTCTAGAATCAAAAGGAATGGAAAAGAATGGAAAAAAGTAATTAGCATTCATATTTAAAAATCATTGCCAAGTAAATTAATTCTACTTTTCCACTTCACCTCTAAAAAGTGTGTCTAAAAGAAGGTAGGAAAACTGAAACAGACAAAGCAGCATGTTTTCTACAACCTTCTATTAAGATTGATCTCAATTTATGATTTTTCTCAGTTTTTGCACGAAAAAAACAACCAACACACAGCATACCACATCTCACTTCAAGTAATCTGAGCTGAGAGCAAAAAGGTTGCACGATTTCCTGGCTTGCTGTAGTATTTTGCTGATAACTACACCCCACTAGTATCTAAGATGCTTTCCTTGTCAAAGCAGTGTCAAGGACATTAAATTTTCTTGCAAACATACAAGAAAGTTGCCCTGCTGCACATTTAAAGCTTTTCAATTGAGTTAGTCACAATTAAAATGCTTATTCTGCCCACATGACAGAAACCAAGCCAGCAGGAAATATTGCAAACACTCACTGTACACTTACTTTTATCCTTACTCTTTCCCATGCTTTAAGAAGTGAAATCTTAAGGCACTAAGTAAATTCACCAGCACTAACAGAACTGCCATAGCCTAAACAAACCATGCATTTCCCAAACATAAAACGTCACATAATTTTGCCTCTACAATGATCAAACCCTTTTTTTCCCTAAGAATCATTTGGCTTCTAACCTAATTTCTTAATAACCACAGGCAACAATTCAGGATCAAAATGACCCAGTGCTAACATACTGTGTTTGCTGCATTTTCTTAAAATCTGCCTGTGAAGAACTGAGTGGTACTTGGAGAAAAAAAAAAAAATCCCAATTGTTTGGAATGAGGTAATCTAAATTTAGAGATAAAGTCTAGGCCCTAGCAGAGGACAGGCTGCTTCTCTTATCAGTTACTGACAAATGCAGAAATAAGCTTCTTACAGGAATAGAAACACTACTAATTCAATTGAAATTCAAAAAACAAAAACCAAACAAACAAAAAAGCAAAAGGGGAACACAACGTGATCATGCCACTATTAATGACTAACAAACAGTTTCTTTGATACCAACTTCTTTCTAAAAGACATTTTTTCAAATAATTAGAAAGCTTCTTAACAAATGCAAACCTCTAAGTGTGGAGAAAAAAATGTTTTTCATGTGCTAGAAAAGACAGTGCATAAAACATGCCACAGCAGCATAAGAGATCTAAACTACAAGCTACATTCAAAGGTTATTTCAGTCACTCTTAAACCCCAAACTTTTTCCCCTGCTCTCAGAAAAGCATTAGTAACTTATATGCAGGTCTGCATGCCACCCTTTCTTTCAGCAAAATTGCTGGGCAAATAAGTCCATTCACGTTTCTATTTTCATTAATCCATTTACTTAAAGAAGCCTAATTAAACATTTTTGGTTTAAAATTTTACTAATTAAATACTAATTAAATAAAAACAGCAGTGACTTCACACCCTCCCCCCAATTTTCTTTAAAAAAAGGTAATATGGATCCTTAGTCTCAAAGGATTAAACTTACAGAAAATTATTACGATTCCAAATTAATAAAAAAACCCAACCCACATCATCTTAAGGATGACAGCAAAGAATTTCACATCCACTCCATTTTGAAGCCACTTACATATACATATATATTTTGAGAGTAAGGCCCATGTTGTGCAAAAGAAAAAAAAAGTCTATACCTCCCACACATTACTAACTTTAAGTACTTTAAAAGCTTGAGCTCTCAATCCCTCTAACCCAGTGTGCAGCATATCAGCAATCCTATGCATATGCCTCAAAGAGATGCAGTTGATGCCCATACCTAAAGGGGTAATTGATCGTGGTTGTAGATGAGTCTCCCACGTGTGAACTATGACTTCGCAGGGACCATCGATAGTCTGTAATTTAAAAGTTAAATGTCTGCAGTAATTTCTTTTGTTACAGCTGACTTTGTACCCATGAAGCTGTTCGGGATGGTTGTGAACTACTAAACTTAAGAGATTTAAGGAAGTAACAGAAGAAGGAGAGGGGAACAGAGAGAGAGAGACTGAAGGAGAAAGAAAGAAAACAGGTGAGGCTTCTTACCCCTGCAACTGCTGATGACTCTGTTTGATGTGTTGTGAATACATATGACAAAACTTGTGACAGTCTGACACCAGAGAAGTTACATGGAATCATTAAATAAACCTTTACTGCTGACAGATACTCTGCTGGACTACTTTAGTTTCCTTCTGATACAAAAAAAAAAATAATTCCTGAACTCATTAAGAGTGCTCACTTTGTTCTCAAGATACAATTTATGAAAAACATACCCCACATCTCTAATTCCAAACAGCACTCAGCATCTACTCATGCACATAGCAGTTGCAGGGGTGGCTTCTCCTTCAAAACTTGCCTTACTAAATTCAAAGACTATAAAACACAGTTATTTTAGTTGTGGTACTGGAAAGCAAGTTATTTACCATCTAATTGAGACATAAATAATTGAATTGATCCAACCAGCCAGCAGTGAAGGGCCTGTAGTCTATTCCAGCTGGAGCAGGATAAATTAAGATTCTTTCATTAAAAAAAAATACTGGCCACCAAAAGAATACATTTGTTGACAAAAACAGTTAAGACTCAGATAACTAGAATAGTAACACAATCTCTTCTTTGCGAATAATTTTACTTTGAAATAGCTTTGTAGGTAAAAGCTTTTAGGTAACCACATGAACAGAGAAAAGAAGCCTGATTCCCAGTTCAGTCATCCTGAGGAGTTTCCCCTAGCATGGCACAGTTGTTACTATCAGATATAAAAGCCACTGTCAAACAGCTGCAATTTGGCATTTGGATGTTTTGGGGCCTAATAACTCTTATTTCCAAAAGAATTTGCTTCTGTTGCCAAAGACATGGAAACGTCAAGGCCAGCTCCTCCCAGGACCTCAGGTTATTGTTTAAAGAGATTTCAGACCCACAGGGACGTACAGACAAGCTTCCAACTCAGCAGTGTCATTACTCAGGACTGTAATGCTTTGCTCCCTTGCAGCTCACCCAATAAATTCTTTACCTGCAATGGGATTTCTTGACATACACTGACCACATTTCATCTCCCATGCCCATGGGTGAGCTCACAGCAAACACCAAATATCCAACAAGGGCTCAGTAGGAAGGGTTTGCTCTGTGAGTCTCAGGTAAAGCAATGTTCCCAATGAGCGCAGAGGCACCCAAAGGTCATGTCAGAATAAAACACATATTGCTTAGTCGTGTTTTATAGACAGAATGCATGTAAAATATAAATAAAGTTATAATATTGCTTTATGTTTATTCCTGTTATGAGGCAGTTTTAGGTCCCAACTTCTCACTGCTGCCACAATGACCACACTTAGGATTTCTAGAAAAGTAAATAATGAGAAGTTTCTTCCCTCTTCTTTGGCAGCACAGTGGCATTTTCCTGTCACAGTGACAGTTCCTAAAGCTGCAAACCATGTTTGTCAGCAGGGAGGCTGCCATTTACTCCACCATGCAGGCATGCAAGATCTCTGGCAGCAGCTCCCACAAACCCCTGCACAGCTTTAGTCTGTGAACCTGGGCAATGCAAATCTTCCTAACATGGATTAACCTGTTTTCTTCAGGAGGTAAGCAAAGGTGTTCCCTTGTAAAACCCCCTCAAAATATTGCACGAAAATACCAATTTATTTCTTACACTGCTTTAACTGTCCATTCTAAATTTAGGTTCTAACATGATGAATGAATTATCCCAACAATAAGGACTGGATACACTTAGCACCATTTCCTCTCCTGAAGGGAATACAATGGACTGATTGTGCATTTAATCCCAGGAACCCTCAACACTTTCCATACTAAGAAGAGCCAAGCAAAGCTACCTGGAAAAAAAGGGCAATTGATTAGAGAACAGGCACAGACATCACTGAGAACCCTCTCCATCCCTGCTCAGACCATCTCTGAGCTTACAAGCATTTAAAAAAACATTTTCATTACATGCAACAGAAGCCATTGTTGCGAAGAGGTCAAAATAGCAAAGTCATTTCTGTGGCATATATCGACCACATCTGAAAAGCTGAGCAGCAGAACTGGATGAGGTGTCATCAATATTAATAATATGGAAATGTTGTCTAAAAGGAGAGTCTCTAGAGGACAGTCTTAAAAGGGCATCTCTTCAAATGTCACATCAAGCATCTCACGGGCAGTACACTGAAGTAAGTGGCACTGTGGATCCTTTTCTACTAATACCAGACACTTGTATTTGTTTTAAAAGCCAACACAAGCATTATGTTGCTTGATCTGGATTGGCTGAACATCTAATGCAATTTTAAAGCTTTTAAAGGACATTGAAGAACTTGCTTTAAAAACCAAGTCCTCTTCCATTATGAGAAGCTGGGGCCTCCCTCCCCAGCAGACACTTTTGAAATGAAGGGTCAAATGCCAGAATGGTTCAGAGGTCCACATCTGCACCAAGAGCCTGGGTACTGACTACAATTAAATAATGAAAACACTTCTGTGCATGTTGAAATGGTAATTTAGGAGATCAGTTACAGGGTTCCTGCTTTAAGGCAACACCACAGAGTAGGCATTAGAGGAGGAGGGAAAAACCCAACCCAACTCTTAAAAACCTCACACAAACACATTTATCCAAGTGCACTTCACTAATTAAAACTATGTTTCAAGAGTAATAATCTACTTCAATAATATGAAACAGCTAAATTAGACTTAATTGCTAAAGCTGCATTTCTGACCAAAATCTCTCTGGATTTCTGCAGCATGTAGCAGACAATAATTAAGCACCAAACTGAATAATTGAAGCCATTCAGCCATCATATCTAACTTGCAAGGCAGCAGCACATAAAAGTCACCTGGCAGGAAATGCTGAGCTCAGGAGAGATTTTATAGCTCTAGAATTTCCAATAACAGTTTCACTCACAATCTGCCATCTCAGCAGATAATAATGCCTTCGTTACCATCAAAACAATCATGGGTTCTTAAATCTACAGAAAGCTTTTCCAAGGCATTAATTACTGGGTCTAGGTCTAAGTTTCACCTTTTTACTATAGTCCAGGCACTAAATGGATTTATTTACTTGCATTTTAAAAAAGTAAATTTAGTTCTCATTGGAAACCTCTGTAATTAAGCAGGAAGTGTGAAAAATGTCCTCCAATCCAGTTTTTAAAATCATGCACAGATAGTTTAGTTGTTTCACACTTGCCTTGAAGTAACCCTGAACTTGCATGCTTATTTACAATTTTAAAAGTAAATACAGAACAGCTGAAGAGAACAAGGTGTGTGTGCTCCTCACTAAGGTTTTCAAATATGCATCATGCAAACAATGCATGTAATATTATTCTTATAAAATGTAACATATACAGAAATCCCAGCCAAGGGAGTTTTGGTTTCCCACCACCTCTGCCCTTGCCACAAACAGAATAAAACCCAGGGAGCTCACTGCTACCAGACTACATCCAAGGAAAGAACAACCTCCAGCTTATGTCTTATTTCATCCAACTGTGTGTATGTATTTTTCTTTTTGAATGCTTATAGATCAAAATGTTTGCAACACAGTAAAATCTCTTGATATGCAGGAGCAAAGACCTGACACCAATTTTAGAGTAAAATGTTCTTTGTGCATATATTTGCATTCATGCAAAAATTCTACAAATTTCAATGTATTGAGTATTTTTTAAAAACCCTGCTCTGTTTACATAACCACAATTATGTTAACACCAATTTGCTTCATTATGAACAAGACTTTCCATTACATCATACCTTCCCTTCAAGTAAAAAAATTTTAAGATCGAATCATGATCTATTCAAAGGGAGGTGAGAAAAAGGCTTCACTTTTTTTAAAATACAATGTCAATTATTCTAGCTATTTTTGCACCTATCCTGTAGCACTATTATGGGTAATCTAGGAACTACCACTTCCCTTATATGTGTAAACATGTATCACCCTCATCTTTGCCACCATGTCCAGTTCAAGCATCTCCATGGAAGGGAACACTAACTTCAGGTGGATCTGCCTTCAGCATGATTTACTAATTATGTGAGTAAAATTAATTTACTCAGACTTGAACATATCGTTAATATTTCACTGTTATTTTACTACACATAAAATTGATAGAAAAAGTGTCAGAGATCACATATTGCCACTTTGTCAAATTTAGGAGATTAATCACATGCAATGGCTAATGAAAAAAATTCTGAAATAAAAATATGCAGAATAATTTAACTTCAAAATATCTTTTCCTTATCAGCATTTCCTGAATGCTAAAGTTCTCCATGTACTATACTTGTACTATACTATACTCCATGTTCTCACTTGCACTATACTGTATATGATATTCCTGTTACTTTTTCATTGTTCTTCAACAGGTTTACAAAAAGAGGAAGAAAAGAGTGTACCTGGACTGCTTTTCTTCAAAAGACTTTATTTGATAAGAAATAAAGTCCCGTGCATTTACCAGGTACAAGCCACTAAGGTGATAACCCTGGACTTCACAGACTTTTGTTTTGTAGGGTGTTTTTTCTTTCCTTTTTTCCTGCTCTTTTTGCTGGTATTGCATAAAATTCCTACTTACCTTGGCAGACTCTGCATCACAGGGTGCATAAAGTGTGCACGATACAGAGCACCTACTCAAAGAAACACACTCACCAACACACAGGGTAAACTTTGGCAAATGGTAAAACAGAAATCCTACTGTCTCTTGTCTAGGGCTCACCCTCTGCTCACTAATTCTGCTTTTTTAGCTGTGCTATTGCTTACATTTAAACTTAGGGGCATCTGAAAAAAAAAAAAAAAAAAAAAAAAAAAAAAAAAAGTAAAGAGTCCCATCAGAGCTGCTGAGCTGTAAGAATTAATCTAATTTTGGCCTTAGTTTGACCTCAGCAAAAGAAATCTGTTATTGGCCTTCCCTCCTTTTGCCTCAAAGTACCAATTTAAATACCAGTTTCTGACTGGACTATTTTCACATGCTGTAATGAAAAAACCTGAACTGTGTTTCATTTGAAATCAGTATTCCTCACTGAAATGACACCTCCATCAAATATGGGGGTTTTTAGTGAAAAAAAGGCTGACAAAAACTTACATGCTTTTGAGAGTAATTTGAAATTTTTAAAAGATATTGATGAGATGATTCTGTAACTGCTTTGCACATTTAACTACGGGCTTCATAATCCCAGTTTCAATGAGGAACTAAAGCCCAGGGTGAACAGCTACAGGATATTAACAGAATAAAAAAGACAGCAAAGGCAGCATTAAATTTCTTAAGGTTATTACAAAAAACAGGTCAAGAGTAGCTGCTTTTTTTCCTGGATGCAGCCTCATCCCAGCTGAAGAATTTCCCCCTGCCCTAGTGCAGTGTTTACAAACCACTACACTGCCACATACATGAAACTCTAATTTATATAACTTCAAGTTATATGCAACTTGGACATCAATACCTGTAAAAACACATCTGTCTCTGACTCTTGGGTGCTTTTTTTCCCTCCAAGTCGTGCAAATACCTATATACAAACATACAGAAAACAGTGGGATGTCTCATCCCTTGTTTCAACTTTTCACTTCAAGAGGTTAACTTACATTAATTATGCAGCACTAAATCTGGTTAATATTTCTCATGTGTCACAAAAAAAAAATTCAGCAGTGATTTTAAAAACTTTCAGAATTTTAATGCACCTCCTACACTAACCATTGTTCTCCTACTATAGATATCACATACTATTGCATTCCTTCCATGGACCACTTGAGATCCATGCCTTGCCCAAGTTCATAGTCAATTCTACCTATGAGAGTTTCACCTTATAATTTAAGCTTTATCATCATGTCATTTCTTTAGCACTGAAATTTTTAGAACACTACCACTGGTAAAAAAAAAAGAAGAGAATATAATTGAAGTTAATAGCATATGGTCATGTATTTCCAGAGGTGAACTGTGAGTATTTCCACAAATGTTTTAATGTTTCACACACTGCAGTTCAAGACTCAGTTCTAAAAAATCTCATGTTTAACTCAGGAAATCCTCTTTTTACTTCAAGTATGAGAATTTTTACTAGGGATGAGCCAACTTAAAAGTAGAAAAGGTTGTACATACCTTGGGTTCTAGAAAGTATCCTTTAAAATACCGATATTGAACAGGAACTCCTCTAGGAAGCTCGACAGTAGCTTGCCATATTTTCTCAGACAGACTGTGGAGAAAAAAAGAAACAACCAACCAAAAAAAAAAAAACCTTTCAAAATGCAGCCTAACAGGCACCTCAGACACATGTCTAAGCAATATTCTAAAATAAAGTCTAGTGTGTTGTTGCAAGGAAAGTTAAAGTTATTACAAAGTATCTCAGCCAAACCTGCACAGAACGTGAGACATATTTAGAACTGAAACTGAACTTTTTGATGGACAGATCTGAAGTGCTCAAAGGGAGCAAAAATTCTCCTCCCCCCATTGAACAGATGGGGAAAACGTGGTGAAGTGATTCAGATATTCATCCAAGATCACACAGCAAGCCACTGACAGAATTACAAACACAGCCTGCAAGCCCTGCTTCCCTGCATCACAGAGCTGCCATAAGCTGGCACCATTTTAAGAAAACACTGAATTCTTCCACTGCATTTAAACTTTCTTTACATACACTCGTGCTTACACACACAAACCCTCCCCTTAAGAAATGTAATGCAACTCTCAGTTTAAACAGTCTCCTCCTCCCCATCACCTCTTAGCACAATAATAACTTGTTCACAGTCTTTACTTTCTTTTTATCCTATATATCTCCTATAACCCACCATGGGACTGAGAATTGCCCCAAAGCACTTTCTGACTCCACGTATCTACAGCTAAACTGCTGAAATGTCAGCCACAACAGCAGAAACATCATCTGGAACCAGGAAAGCACACCCAACTTTCATATTTTCTTAAACATATTCCTTTCCTGAAAAGCATTCAAAGTGCTCAAGGGCAACACAAGAAATAATGGAGTTCTACTAACAGTATATGCAGCTCAAGAGTTTACAAACTCTAAGTCAGAATAAATTTGTTGCTCCAAAACTCCAGCTATTTCAAATGGAACACTTTTTTAAAAAAATCCCTCAAAGAAAAACCAAAAATCCCAACCAACTTACATATCTTCAGTCTGGAGGGCCACAGCAACTTGGGGATTCCAATTTCCCAACGCACTGCAGCTCCCGCATATTGCAAAAACCTCCCCTGAAAAATCCAAACAGGAAAAAACCCACAATCATCATTACTCCAGGCTAGATGGCATTAAAAAAGTACAACCACAATCAATCTTCCAAGTATTTTAAATACATTCACCGGAATCACTCATCTAAAACCCCTCTTGTCCAGAAAGGAATCTTACCTCACCCAAAGCTACAAGTGCATTTTCTTTACCATCCCAAGGACCTGAGAGGGGCACTACTGACAACCCCAGCCCTTAAAAGGGTGGGCTTCCAAACCATTCTTAAGGAATAGTGCTCAAAACATATCTGGGAATGCAGCAGGCAAATATTCACAGTAAAATGTTTCATCTCAAGATAACGTGGTTATTTTCCTAGATACTCTGTATTTTTGTGTGTGTGTGTGCATATTCCCTCAAATTCATACCAACAATTTGGAAAGCACAGACAAACAAGGAGTTGCTGACATTACTCCCAAGACAACATGCCTAATTAATTTGATTCCCAAGAGAAATAAAGTTAATTTTGCTCATACGCTTTGGGTTTTTACTGGACATCAAAACATAACATTGTTACACAAAAAACCCACATGAAACTGTCACGCTTATCTTGATGCATACACACATGCAGAACCCAAAAGGTCAGAGCAGTGTGTTTAATACTGAGATATCCCAAAGTGTCCAGAGTTATCGTTTTAAGGATGTCCTTATGCCTCTAAAATTGTGTCCTTTTTCTCCAGTTAAATTACTAAAGGATTCCACCAGGCCTGTTTATGAAAGATACCTCTACAAACCCAGGGGGTGCAAACAGTCTACAGAGAAGGCAGAAAGTAAGACAATTTTGCTTTGAAAGCAATTTTCAGATAACACCTTGAACTTCAGTATTTAAAAAAAAAAATCTTTTCCTGCAATTCATGAAAAAAAAAAAAAAGAAGCCTGAGCTTTCTGGATGCTCACAGTAAGCATGGAAATGCAGACAAAAATCTGCATTATGAGTACATGCAATTATCTATGTGAGATGCTTTCCCTTTTCCACCTTATGCTGAGGCACATGATGATTTGTTTTTGCAGGGAGGAGATAAAGCAGGGAGAAAAGCTCACCTGAACACCACACAGGTAAGAATTTCTGAGTGGAGATATTAAAAAGAGGCTGAAAATCTTTGAACACCCCTTTAAAACAAACAGCAGTACTTAAAACATCCTCATATCCACACAGCCAACCTCTGAAGGGCCACCAAATTATATTCCTCTTAATAGGTGCCAGCTGGAACATTCTCTGGACAATTCTGAACACACTGGGGTTTGGGTTGGGTTTGTGCCCTCAGCTTCTCCCCTCTCCTTGTCATGGAATTCAAGGCTGCTCCTGGCACAGCTCCTTCACTGCAAAGAAGGTTAATCCAAACCTTCTGCCCCAACTCAAAGCTTGCACAGCCTCACTGATCCAACAATAATAACACAATATCAATATTGTCACAAGGAGAAGCACCCTTTTGTGTCATCTATTTATGCTGTGAGTACTTCCAGACCATTCTTTGTGAACGGGCACTGAGGCAGGATCTGGCTCTCACTAATCCTACTTTTCACTGCAGATATTATTGGTACAAGAAGAAGTTCTACACCCAAATTCAGCTTTGTTGGTGGCAGTGCCATCACAGCTGTGGCAGCAGGACAAAGAGAGCACAGCCTGCAATACTCCACACTGCAGCTACACCACTCTTGAGCTAAGGTACATTTAGTCTAAAATTTTAACATTTTCTCCAGAATGCCACAAAGAAACTCTACTCCTTACTAACAGCTTTATGTTGACATTTGAGCATCAGCTTTCAGTTCCCAAATGCCAAATCAGGAGGGAGGAACACAGGAGAGGTCTAACACAGGGCAGATGTCAAAACCTGTCAAATGTTTTTATCATTTTCTTCCCTGCCAACTACAGGAAACTCTTCTGCCATCTGGTATTGGCCTGGCACAGGAATTCTGCCAATCTGCTCCCACATTCATCTGCTTTTGTTAGGCAACCATCAGTGACTTCCTTGGTGTAACTCCTGTGCTGGTTTTTGGCTGGGGTGGAGTTAATTTTCCTCCCAACAGCGAGTAGGGGCTGTGTTTTGAGTTTGCCCTGGAAGCAGTGCTGATAACAGAGGGATATTTCAGTTCCTTCTGGCAGTGCTCACAGCATCAAGGCTTTTTCTGTTCTCTCCCCACCACAGAGGGGGCTGGGGGCACACAAGAAGCTGGGAAGGAACATGGCTGGGAGCAGCTTTGTGCACCTCAAGTTACCAGCCGTGGTTAAACCACAACTCCTTCCTTTGAAGTTCCTGAAGGTGAAGGAAATGAAGGCCAATGCAATAACCACAATTTACCAACACCAGATCTTCATGTTCTACCTGCTGTGATACCTTGTGTTCCTCATTTGGGTTACAGAAGTTATTTTACACGTTTGGGGTTTGGTTTTTTTTTTTTTTGGCATAGAGAGAATACTGAATTAAGCTGCATGTTCTTTCTGTCTGTAACTTCTGATAGAGATCACACGTTGTGAGAGCTTTCAGCAGGGATGCAGAGAGAATAAAAACCAGAACAAACAAATCAATGTGCCTAAATATCATGGTTCAGAATACAAATGCTCGTTTCCAGGGAATAAAAAGATACTGCAGAGAGAACCAATCATAACCATTTCTTGTCAGCATCAGAATCTCTAGCACACCACAGAATTTTTGTTTGGACAAAGAGGTAAAATTCATTTCCCAACTCTCATTTTCAAATTCATAGGTGAAATGTCTTAATCTATTTTACAATGATTTATCATTTTTGTACTTGAACTGACATGTTCTTTCATCTCAGAGGAAAACAAACAAGACAGCCTTTGAACACTCTATTAAGTTTTCTCTTACATCAACCATCCAAAAAGTTGAAAGAATGATTTGAGTACCTGGTGCCGATAATCCTCTGACTTTAAAAGTGACTCGACAAGAGGTCATTTCTGCAGAGCTTTTGTCTTGGGATAGTTAAAATCTCCTGTAGTGGGAAGACAAAGATACTAATTTGAGGAACAATCACTACATTTGCTGCTGTTTTAAGTAAGAGAAAGCAGAAATCCCATCACTTACAGGGAAGCAAGCACTTGTGATATTACTGTGTGAGTGAGCAGTAGAAGCAGAGAGCTCTTTAAAAGCACCAGCAGAGCCAGAAAACAGCATCCAGCTGCAACACTGGCACAAGAACAAGACTCCTTCATCAAACACCATATGCAACTATCAGTAACCTGCAGCATATATCAGTCTTCAGCTGAGATTTTTCAAAACTCTCTTTTTGACTGATTTTGCTTCCAAGAAGGTTTTAAGAGATTTCAGATTCTGACCCTTGGCAAACAGTGACCTCTGTTTCATCTGTGCTGTTCTTCAGCATCCTCTACAAAGCACAGGAAAGTTTTCACAGAGAAGCACAAGCACCCTGAAGGAAAAGGGGAACAACCCCTAACTGGCAGAGCCCCACACTCACCATCACAGCAGGAACACTACTGATGTTATCACATCCTTTTCTATTATTTACAAAAGCAGCAGTCATGGTAAAGTGCACCTATGGATGTTGCTGGACTGTCACCACCCAAGCATATCCATCTGGACACTAATTATGTGCAGAATAAATTTTGCAATGGTTTCAATTAATCCAGTTCTTTACATTGCTGTGGGGAGCTTTTTTGTTCTGTGTGTGTTTTGTTTGTTTGTTTGTTTGTTTGTTTAACAAGGAAGTAGAATGTTACTATTGCTATTTTTGAACGGGATAAATACACTTTATTTCAGTGCAATCTTTAATAACAACATCAGGAAGAACTAACAACGCTGAAGAAAAATTTGCCTTTCATCAGCTCTACTGCTCCAGGGGGAAGCCCTTGCCTTCAAAGGGCACAGGACAGTAAAACATGCCTTGAAAGCAGATTTCAAACAGGAGGAGGAAAAGGAGCTCATCATCACACCTCATTCCTTGTGGGCGTTTAGAATTGCCATGGCAGGTATTGAACCTTCAGAACTGTTTCTTCTGGCTCTTCTCCTCCTCCTCCTCTCAATTATAACTCTGCTCCTCTATTCCCATTGTAACTACAGCTGCCTTTGCTTTGCATTCCTTTTTCTCCTCCCTTATTTTCCCCTCTCCATGTCCAGGAAGATGACTTTCCAGTAGTAAAATGAGAGCAAAAAGAACAATAGAAATATAAAGGTTTCTGCTTACATATTCCAATGCTGCATTTGCCTTTCACAAATTTTGTCACCCTGCAAATGATAAAATCCCAGACTACTGAAGCTGGGAATAAGCACAGCTGATAACCAGGAATTCCATGCAGGGCATGCCCTTTAGGAACTTCCTCATGTGGATGTTAGGTGACACTTTCTAGCACTTGTTTTCAGCAGTTATTTATAGACAGAGGAGCACAGCACCTTTCAGGGCTGAAACTCAGACTGGACTCACAGAACGGGTCTGATATGACCAAGGGATCTCAGTGCAATGCAGAGAATGTAAATCCCTATGTGCATTCATGATGACACCGAGCACTCAGGGGCTTGGCTGTGCTCACCAAACGCTCCTGCTTGGGCAGCCAAAGGGGAAACAAAGCAGGCAAAAACGCCTTGCAGAGGTTTACAAAGCAGGAGAGTGAAAGACGACGTGTGCACCCTGTTCCCCAAAGCAAGAACATGCTTTTCGCTTGCAAAAAATAAAAAAAAAAAAAAGAAAAAAGCTGTTTCCAAAGCCAATGCAACAACTCAAATTTAAACTCCAGCAAAAGCAGCGTGTGTCCTCCTGCAAATCAGCTAACTACCCAACTGCTCCTAGAGAATCATCCCAAATCCTCTTAAGTCTATAAAGCTTTTAGCCAATCTTGTAAAAATTCCATGTACCTACTTGCTAGACAGGTGTGGGCTTTTCTAGACTGCCTAGTCAAATAATTTTACTTTTCTATATAGCAGTAGCCAGCTGTAAGGAGATTTTGATAAACTGACTGTGTAAAATTGCCAAAATTCTATCCAAAAGGCATTTTATCTCAAAAACCTACTCAACCTACCCAAGGGATGCATATGAAGAAAAGAAAAAAATCCACTTCACCAGGCAAGGGCATGATTTTTTCTAGCAGAACTGCAGGTAGAGGTATTACACTTACAGTTAGGGTCAAAGTACCACCCCTCATTCTGAAAAAAAACTCTTTTCTAGGAGAGCACTGAATGCAAACACACAGCAAGGAAAAAACAGGTCTGCTTTTTGTTAAGGGATCAAACCTATGTGGTATATTCAAATACACTTATGAAAGTAGTCTGTGCTTTCAAGACATGATGCAAAAACATTTTTTTTTGGAGGGAGGAAAAAAAACCACAAACAACAACCAAAAAAACCCACCCAAAAAATAAACACCCCCCCCCCAACCTAAGTTTAGCTGTGTAGTTACTGATGGTTCCTGATAAGAGATAATCATTTAATTCCCAAAGGGGAATGGCAAGCTTCAACAATCAAATCCTCTGACCTCGAAGTGTCAGGCAACTTTGAAACAGGATGTTCCTCCCTTCAGATTTTCAGCACTGCTTAACCAAAGAAGCTGGTGAACAATTAGCAAAATCCTCTTCTGCTCCTGCAAGGATGGATTTTGATCCATCTCTCCCCAAATCCAAACTCGCCCCTCCCTGATTCTAAAAGAGAACTTCTAGAAAACGCAGGTAAGAAAGAAAAGATGACATAACACAATCAAATATTAAAATGTCACAGAGTACCATAGATGTCCTCTAAAATGAGGCACTAAAGGTCGCTGTGCATGGGGAAGACCAAAGCATTTTTTGGCTGTAGTTGAAAATATGCCAGGACAGGGACTTAATTGATTAATTCAAATCTTGAAGTTGATTTGAACCTTGTGGCTTGCAGATCTGGTGATCTATTGAAATCCCTCAGCTTTAGTGGATTATTCTGCCCCGCCCTTAACTCCCCTAACCTTCCCAATATGATTTAAGAGGTGTTAGCTACTTGCTGTACCATATCTTGTGTTTTTTCAGGATTAGCTAAATACACACCAGGTAATCTGGGGCAATCCTGGAATATAACAGCCCATCTGACAAACACTGAACAAATTCCAGAGTCATAAAAATTCATAACAGCCATGAGGCCAGCTGACCTGCTCCCTACTGAATATTGGTATTTTCAATAGCAAGCTGAACAGGTTTTGAGGCTCTGATCTAGTGATCCCAGGGCAGGCTTGAAGGACAACGGGATTTCTTCTTAATTGTGGAGATTTACAAGCCTGAAGGCCTTTGCTGCACTTTAAAAACTAGGCAGGGAACACTATCTTCACAGATCTGAATGAAAAGCTGATTTTATCAACCCTGAATTGACTGTAAGGGCTGCAGAATGGCTGGTTATGCTCAGCACATCCATTAAGGATAATGAGAATTTGGCAGCATGCTGGTAAGAAAGCCAAAAAGCATCAGACTGACACCAAAGTGTCACATTCCTCCCCTTCTCTCTCCACAAAAAGCCACCAATCTCCATCTAATAAACTAACAGCAAAAATTTCTGATGCAAAGCTATCAACACAAAAGTCTCTTGGGTAACATTATATTTTAAAATGACAGGATAATACGCAGATTTTGCCAATGAGATGAAAAAACTTCAGCTTACAAAGTATCTTTTTAACGGTGGGGGGTTTTTTAAGCTAATAAATTTTATAGGTATTTAATGGGATTTTTAAAAGGTAATTAAAATGAGACAACTGAGTACACAGGTGCCGCGGAATTCCTGAAATGTATTTTAGTGTTTTCAGACAGGTTTTTAGTGTAAGGTTACCTCTGCCTGCTCTGTTAGTGAGTTTGCTTAGTTAGCTGCAGGAAAATGAAGCCCATTGTACTGGGTCTGGCTGAGACTGAGTTAATTTCCCCTACAACAGCCCTCACAGTGCTGTGCTTTGCACTGGCAGCTGGAAAGGTGTGGATAACACAGCAGAGCTTCCCTGCTGTCTCTCCAACATTCCTCACTCTCGCCAGGAGGCTGTGGGTGGTGACCCAAACTGACCAGAGGGACATTCCTTATCAGATGGCATCTGCTCACAGATCCACAGATTAAAATAAATAAAAAAAGTAAATTAAAAAAAGCTAAAAGAAAGAAGGGCATTTGTTATTTCAGACATTTGTCTTCCATCACAACCCCTACACATACTGAAGCCCTGCTTCCCTAAACAGAGAATAAAATCTTCTGTTTCCCCTCGCTTCTGTATAAATTCTTTTTGCTTTAATAAACTCTGCCTTGACCCCTGAGGCTTTTTCCACCTTTCTCCCCTGAGGAGAGGAGTGACAGAGCTGCTTGGTGGGCAACTGGCAGCAGCCAATGTCAGGCCACAAACAGGCTCTTTCATAATGCTAGCACACATTTCACCACAGGTCCACTGTGGTGCACAGTCCAAAAAGTAAACATGCTCAATTATTTCAAAATCTCTCTCCATTTTTTGCATGTAAAGATAAAATAATCGGCAAGGAGTAGAAGGCTGGAGTATTTTTGCTTTTCCTTCTGTCATTTTGAGCTGATGTTTTCCACCTTAAGAGAAGAGACTCATGAGCTGTACCAACACCACGGAGAGCCCAGCTCCAGGCTGAAGCAGGGGAAAGGTGCCACAGTCCCAGCCAAGTCCTTTGACAGCTGGGAGGACACACTGGCAGCACTGGGGCTGACACAGAGCCTCCCTCATGAGCCTGTGAACACAGCCCAGCACTGCTGGAGCAGGCACTGTGCTCACAATTTACCTCCTTAAAAGCTGTGCTACACACAGCCATAGAAAATCCACCGTGCATCAGAGCTGCCGCTGTGCTGAACAAAGGGATGAGAGCCTGAGACACAGACTGTGATATTCCAAAGATAACAAGTCTCATCTGGTTGATTTTGCAGCATGATGAACAGATTTTGTTGCTTGTGGTTGGTCCTAACAAGGTATCAGATATCACAGAATACATCTCCGGCAACAAATTAGACATGCGAGGAAATTATGTAACAGTAGTTGAGGACACCTGGGTTTTAGAACAGCGTCAGAGGATATATTTGTAAGGGCATTCCCTCCAACAACTGGGAGAGCATTAATTTTAGAAACAGCATTACAGCATCAACTCCTTCATATTCAACCAAACAACGCGAGGGTTCTTCCTGCCCCCTCCTTCCCCCCCTGCTGCACCTTGACTGCAGGAGCAAGGACGAGCAGAAAGTCAGCAGGTCTCTCCTTCTGCATTGCAGTGCTAACACTGGACAGCAAACAAACTTGCACTGAAGATCTGGACATCCTGCTCTGATTCAAAGGCTGCAATTGTACCAACAGGCTTATGCTGACATTTAGACAGCAGCAAAGCCCGAGCGACACCTCTGAAATGACATCACACAAATATCTTGAGGAAAACATCTCCAGGATTGGATCTTCAGCATCGATTTAGCTCCCCAAGTCAGCCGTGGTAATCAAACACAAGACCCCTCTCTGTTCACCCACAAGACATCTGCTTTAAGTAAAAGTTAATTGTTTTCAGGATTTGGCAAATACCTGTGCGTGTGACAGCCCCTTCCGCCTCAGCTATGCCACAGCAGTTCTGCAAAGTTCTTGAAACAGACAGGAAACAGCTGGGGCACGTTTGTAAGGGAAACGGTGCAGTCTGATTCCTCTTTTCTGAAATGTTGTTTATTATTAACGTATGGCTGACAAGATCTTAGGCAGGAAGTCATTCAGCTCTCTGTGATCACACTAACATTCCTCACTTAGGAATGACTTGGACAAATAACAGGTAGAATGCTCCCCACAGCTCTCAACAAACCACTCTTTTAACGCGTTTCCAAAGCCTAGATCTGTTCTGTTGAGGGGCTACGTGCTCTGCTGAAAGATTAACTATGTGGCAGCTTAGGCTCTATTCAAGACCACCAGCATTATCCTATTTTTTAAACATCTTATACAGTTATTTCACAGGCAGCAGTGCTAGACTATAAATACATGATAAAAATAATTCTACTCATCAACTATTTCACCCTACCATAAACATTTAAAGTATGTTGAAGGCTAACATCCATCTAACACTGTGTGCGCTGATGAATTAAAATATTAATACTAACAAGACAAGCTATTAACTTAAAAGGAAAAAGAAGAATGGAAGCAGGAACCTGTGCCCGGTTAAGGTGCAGGTCATAGATTAACTTTTAAAGTTCACCTTAAACTACAGCAGCCTCACTAGCGCCTATGCGATCAATAACATCAAACCACGAGCCGGCAGCATCACCATCGCCCTGTTCCTTTAGTGCAGAGCCAAGACAAAGAGCAGCGCAGCGCACGCTCCGCACGCCCGGCAGAGCCAGCGGCGCCGCAGCGCGTCCAGCCCCGCGGCCCCTGGCGGCCCGGTCACGGAGCGGGGG
>VWYP01023744.1:195971-232965 GCA_013400435.1 Pycnonotus jocosus | reverse complement strand
AAAAAAAAAAAAAAAAAAAAAAAAAAAAAAAAAAAAAAAACAACACAGAAAAGCACTGAAAATCCTGCCATGGGAGCAAAAGACATCCAAGTGTGCTGGAGTACTGGCCTGATCCCAAGCCTGTGTGCATGGGCAGCACAGATAAAGCACAGACAGCCCTCAGATAAATGACTGATTAACTCCAGTGTGTGAGCTCTGCCAGGGAGATTGCAGCTGCAGAGCTCAGCTGCTGCTCACAATGCAGGGAAACTGCTTTTTGCTGCAAAAAATGCAGAAAGGCAGAACCTCCGTGCTGTATTGCAGCTTTTCCTCCAGGGACCTGACCCTGCTGAGGAGTCGGGTGAGACAATGATTAAAAGAGTCCCAGTGAGGAAGAGCGGTGCTGCCATCCCAGGCTGACTGATCATCCCCAATGCAGCAGGTTCCCTGCGGGTGCTACTGGCAGCAAAGGGGCACACTTTTGAGGTGGCACAAAGTATCTTTCTGTTGCACCTTGCAATTCTCTGGGCTGCCAAAAAAACTTCTCGCATTTGCAAGGCACCCACCAATTTTGTTAGCAATTGCCTTGGGCTCAGGCTGTGTTGCAGAGAGGCTGCTCCAGGAACAGCACCCACCTGCTCCCAAGCTGAAATAGTATTTGCCTTTAAATTCTGATCGTGTTGAATTATGGCCAGTTAGGCACTAGACAAAACTCTCATATTTCTAAAGTACAGATGAATGGGTAGCATTGAGCAGTAAAATGAGAGAGCAGAAATTATCTCAGTGTCAATGGCATGCCTGTGGTGTTTTCCTGCTCTCTTCTAGAACAAGATGCAGCTATAATTATTTCTGCTGTTTTCATTCAAAGTATTGATCCACAAATAGTTTTGGCCCTCAAGAACTGAACCAGTTTTTAACATTATTAAACCAGTTTAAAACCATTACCCTGTGCCCTGTTATTATAGGCCCTGGTGAAAGATCTCTCTCCATTTCTTACAAGCCTCCTTTAAATATTGAAAGGCCACAATAAGGCCTTTCAGATTAATGAATAGTGAGAATCCAAGAGCAGAAACCTCTTTTTCAGCAGATCTCAGGACTGTGTGCATGCAGACAAAATCTGTGGACATTCTTAGATGCTGACTGAAGTGAGGACTCTTGTAGGGAATGGGTGTATGAGGTACCTGAAAAATCCCAGGGATGGAATTACTGGGAGGATTCAGGATGGAGCAGGCTGATTCTGAGACAGGAGACTGCCTTGCCTCAACAAACTGTTAGGTGAGCTTTCTAATTGCTCTGTCCAATGGATCTGCAAAGGATCCTGAACCACACCAAAGATCAGGCTGACTCAAATCAGAGCAGTTGAAAAGACAGTAATTGAACTGGGGTTTTACATATTCTGAAGTGCAGTTTGTGACTTGTGCATAGGAATTATCACACCCAGGGTGAAGTAGAAATAAAGTTTATTTGTTTTCAAACCTTTTAGAGGACCAAAGGGAATAATTCAATTAAAGCAGGAAAGGAAAAGGAGTCACCAAAAAAAAAAGATATAAGAGAGACAGAGAGAAAATTCCTTGAGAAAAATACACATTGGGAAAGAGTACAACATAAATCCAAAGCAGGGGGAACTGACCTTAAAATGTTGTGACTACTCGGTCACTTATTTCCTGTTTATTTCTCTTTGCTTTGTTTTGCAACATGCTTTCAGAATTTTCGGATATAAATAAAGAGGTATGGTTTTTTGATCTAATAACTTCCCACACAGCAGATGTTTCTACAAAAATAAGTATTTTTGTTTCAACAAGGAAAGTATTTTTCAAACTACTGTAGAAACAAAACAAAGATAGGTTGTTTTTCCAACTGATGCACTTGCACAAAATGCCTGCACCACTCAGAGATGGTTTTATATTTATTAACTGACTTGCAGCACTTTTCACAAAATGTTTTAAAATTAAATATTAGAGGTTCTGGAGTAGAAAAGTTTTTGTCATTATCTCTTTCCCATTTGTGTGTTTAAATTTTGTGCAGCAGGTTTTCCCTCAGAAGTGGCACATGAGCTCTGCCTCTCTTGTCCTGCCTGACCAAGATCCTGCTCTGCACTCCTGGGAGGGTAAGTGGGCAAGATGCTGCGTGGCTTTCCCAGATCTCAGTAAGAAAACCCCAAGAACAAGAGGCATAATAAAACAGATATTGTAATACACTGGAAGGAAAACAGGAATAAAGATAGCCAGCAGATCCTGAATCCCTTCAGGTGCTGGGAATCTGCCTTGCAAATGACATGGGACAGCTTCATGATGCATCTTCCCTTTGTCAGTATAGTTCAAAAACAGTGCACTGATTCAGAATGTACTGGAAGGCAGGAAAATATAAACACATTGCCTAGATAAGTAAACCTTGAATTTTCTCAGGGTACTGGGCAAAGGAAATTAAGCATGTTAAAAACATAAAGCAAAATTATCACTAGCTGAGAGGATAGCAAGGAGAGTGACTTGAACACTGAGCTCCTGTTGAAATTTTATGCCCTGGGTGACATTGTCACCTCACTGCCCAGTCACAGATAGGTCACAGCCTCAGCATATGGACAGTAGCTGAATTTAAAAATGCACTCTGGCTTTGCACTGAGAACAGTTTTGCTGATAAGCTCAGGAACCAGTGAAGCTTCGTGACTCATGGCCATGCAGACTTCATTATCTGCCTATTAGTACACATTAATTAATAGCTGTAATATCATACTTTGTTTACTCTGCATCTTATCTCAGGGTTTCATCCTCCTGCCCTTAATTGTTTTGTAATCCCTGCGTTCAGTGGAAGTGTTTGCACAATGGAGGATTATCCATGGGAATAAATTATTATCTGCAAAGCATGTCCATACATCCCCAACTCAAGAAGTGACTTTATTTGCTAAAGGCCTGATCCAACATCTGTATCCAGCAATGATTTAGTGATCCTCCACTGAATGCCTCTGTAAAGGAGGGCAAGGGTTGCAAACATTGTGGATTCTGGTGTGAGGGAAAGGAAAGGAACCAGGTCCTCATCACAGGTAAGCAAAGCCTACAGGACCAATAAAAGTGTGTAACCCTTCAAATTCAGGAGATTTGAGATCTTAACTCTGGTTTTTGATGTTTGGCTGCTTTATATCTCAGTGTGCAAAGCTTCTTTATGACCAGTAAACAACTATGCAGTACTTTATGAGCAGTAAAAACCCTCTTTTACTCTCATTGCCAGAATTCAAAATGCAAGAGGAAGTAATTGTCATTGTTTACATCAGACATTGCCTTTCAACTATTGCGTTAAGTGAGCAAATTCTAGGACAAATCAGTATTTTTAGAATGAAAATAAGAATCAATCAGTAGTTTTTCCTTCTGAAGTATGTAATCATTATCTCTTCTTTATCTCACATTGTGATTGCGTCTTGCACAAACTGCAGATAAACTTTAGATAGATATAGATAAAATCTAGAAGATAAAATCTTAAAACTGGAGGACAAATGAAGAGTTCATGAGAGCTGAGGGTCTGAAAGGAGCCTCATTTGTCTTTAATCATACTCAGATTGCAAAGAATAGACATGACTATTATTTTTTGCAGACAAAATACTGCACTGCATTTGTCTCTTCTAAAAACAGCAGCATCTTGGATAGAGAGGGCAAAGGAACCATGGGGTGTGAAGACTGGCTTGAGAAAAGCTGCCAGCAATTGTCCCTACAGGGGAGGAAGAAAGAATGTTGAAATTATGGATTCAGTTATCGGTGGGAAAGGTTTTGCAAAGACAAAAATACAGGATTTGCTTGCAGGCTTGTGGCACTCTGGTGCCGCACAAAGACATATCCCTATGGATGCTGCTGGTGTAATGTGAATAACAGAAAATGGTGCTTGGTTTAGGACTAAGTGTATTGTCAGCACAAAATGCACAGCTCAAAACACCAGGAGTTTTCTGGGGCAGCACAGGCAGGTTCCTTCAGTTGCAGGGAAGCAGCTAGGGGAGAACCTCTGCCTTCTTAATCCCTAATTCAACCTATCTGCTTGCCATGGTCTCTCAGATTTTACTGCCTTGGCAACCATCTTGTTTGATCTCTTCAGCCCTTCCTCATACATCCAAAGCATGAAATTGCATTTTCATAGTATTAATTCACCAGCCAGGATATAAGTGACATTTTATTGCCGTTGGATTCTCTTTTAATGAACTAGTGAGCATCAGAACTTTTTCTGCCAGTTGAGTGGCACCTATCCCAAAACAGGAATCAGACTCTTGCCTAAACATTTGTGAAAAACACAGTTCACTTTTGTTAAAATTTTAAAAGTTTAATAGAAAAAAGAAAACAATAAGAGACATTAAAAAAGCACAGGGGTTACAGATGTCTGGGTGCCTGACATTCCACCACAAGACACAGCTTGCTAACGAAGTATCTTCCTCTTAAAAATAATAGGCTATTGCATATTCATAGATTTCATACATGATTCAAACATTCCCGTCGACTTTAGGTGTTTCTGCTTGATTTCAACTTTTCTCCCCCACCATTCTATCTTGCAAATAAATATTCTTGTGGCTTCACAAAGTCACAAATCCCTTTATAATGGAGGCAATAAATTCTTCCTTTTGGAGTCTTTAATGTCCTTGCTGTTATCTTTATCCAGATAGGATGATGTGAAGAATTTCTTAATTACCTTTCCCATTTCTTGAGCTAGTTACAAAAAGCACCTTACATCACATAAGCTTCTATTTTAATGTTATGCTATAGCCTAAAAAAATATTTATCACACAACTGAAAGAGACTCTATTAATACAGCATAACTTTCTAACATAACATGTATAGTATTCATTTCAATACTTGCAAAAAGCCAGTCCTATAATATGTATTTATGACATATTGCTGCACAGAAGTTTCCAGCTCCACGCTGGCAAGGTGTGTTGGGTGTCACCTCAATGTGATGATACCCGTGAGCGATTGGCATCTGGGGCACACCTGTGCAGGAGCCTGCAAAGGTGCATCTCTGCATCTGGGGCACACCTGTGCAGGAGCCTGCAAAGGTGCATCTGGGGCGCACCTGTGCAGGAGCCTGCAGTGGATGGCCAGTGAAGCCTCCTGAGAAACCCTTGTTTCACCTTACAAGTTTTCCTTTTTTCCACCACGAAGGCAGGAAGAAACAGCCTCTATTTTAAGGAGATTATCTTCAACAAAGATTGGTCAATAGGAAGCACAGCAAAGGCTGAAGCCAAGGCACATGTTCCTGTGACCCAGTTACCTTCCAGAAACCCAGGCAGGACAGAAAGAACTCTGGCTACAAGAGAGCTGCTGAGCATTAACACATAGTAACCTAATTAATTTATTCCCCCAGTGGATAATTACTAGCTTTTTTCTTTTTCTTGCTGCAAAGTAGCAGCCAAATAATGGTGCTGATTTTAATTAACTAGCCAATGGGAGGGTGGATGGGCTGAGGAGAGATTTCATACAAAAATTAATTAATGCTCTGACCTAGTTTGAAGTGTTGCTTGAGTGGAAATTGGGGGGAAGCTGACATCAACCAGTTATGGATCTTTTCACATCCTTTTTACCAGTCAATTAATGAGCCTTCCCATGTGACCCACAGCACTTCAGTTGGCAACCTAAAAGAATTTAGCCAACACACCAGAAATAAGTAATTCCCAAGGCAAACATCATTTCTTCTTTATGACCAGACCTGAGTCAGAAAAGGAAAAGCTTCTTCTTTCTCAAATCAAGCCCCTGGTTTATTGCTGAGCTCAGCTCAGGGCATGTGATGAGTAATATGAGCTTTGCTGTTTTATCCAAACTACAGCTATCTCTGTGTTTCTTCCTTTTGTCTTCCCAAAGCTGTTTTGATTCTACATGTCTCAGGTTGATAACTCTCACTTTGATTTATTTTCCCAGTACTGAAAATAAGGCACTTCAGGATTTTATTTTATCTTTCTGTCTCTTTGGGAAGTAAAAGATGATTTCACTTACTGAACATCTGGAAATTCTTCCTATAAAAGCAGATTTTGCCTCATTTCTGAAAGCCAGGGTTCTCTGCAGTTCTTGCCATGCAATTTATAACCACAAAATCATTTTTGAAAACTGATGCCAAAAGATGCATGACTGATTATTGCTTTAGTATTCTTCATGGGTTGTGCTTTGCTTTGCATTGTCCTGTCTTGAAAAGTTATCATCTGAACAGGCAGCATAACCACATTGGGGAAGAAATGAGGTTTTAGTTCCCTCCTGCTTTCACAAGCAGGAATACAAGGCACAAGTACATGAAATAAATTTACCAAGATCACAGTGGTGCAGTCAAACCTTCCCGTCCTTTGCCCATTCATCAGCATTGTAACATCTTCCTCTCAGCTGCTGGAGTGCAGTTAGGATTATTGCAGGTGCAAGGTCACAGAAAGACACCATTTGAAAATGAGTGTATCAGGTGAACTCTAGTCTAGTAAGATTCTCTTCTTTTCCATAAACAACTTTATCAGAGTGGTTGGGAGTCAGGTCCTGCACCCAAATATTGTGAAATGTTGACTCACAAAGCAAGCAACTTTGTTTGAGTCACTGCAAATCAATGACTCACTGAAGCAATCTCTTATCTGGCAGCTGACCATCACATCCCTGTTTAGGTATCCAGAGATAAGGGGAGCCTCACAGCCTTTTCTAGGTCACTTCACTAAAACCCCATAAAATTCATCCTCTGCAAATCATGACATAATGTTTTGTTGGAAGCCCGAGACAACTGCTGAGAGGCAAGAATTACACACCCTTGGGATCTCACTTCTCCATAAAATGGAGCCCAATCCTGTGTGGGGAGTATGTTTAAACCTTTCTGAATCCTATCAAAACCTCTTGTTGTCAAGGACACACCAAATACCTATTTTTCCCCTTTTTCTGCAGGAACAAGTAAATAAGGTATTCAAGGAACAGCAGGGCTGGAAAAGATTAATGAACTGTGGCCACCTGATTTGGGTTGGGGAGGCAATTTGTACATCCAAGAGAAGGGAGAGCCGGGTACAGCTGCCATTGGGAATTGGTCAGTGTTCCTGTGTAGCTTTGAGTCTGGGGGAACCTTTAGCTTCTTGCTGCTGTGATTTTCTGCTAAATAAAGCACCAATAAGTTTCAAAGAAGAACCCAAAGGACTTGGGTGCTGGCTTGTAGGGAAGCTAGGCTGCCCACCTTCAGTGATCTCTTTTGTTTTTATTTTAAATATTGCTGAGGTTGCCTTTCCCCCTCTGCAGTGAATATAGAATGTGTTGGAATTGAGCTCTGTCACTAAAATTGGAGAGCACTGAGTGATGGTGATAATGTCCACATGGGCACTTCCTCAACACTGGACTGTGATGCTTGTTTGGACTTAGCTCCACAGCAGTCTCCTTTGGCATGTCCTTGCACAAGGTTTCTATGAATATGGCTGAGCCTTGTCCTGGAAATAAACATCCTCCAGCAATTCTTCTTGTCTTTTCCACAGGTTTTGTATTTTTTGTTTACATGGTGGTGCTTGATTAACCTCTGAGCTCAAGGCAGTAGGATCTCCTATCCCTCCCCTCCCTGAGGGATGCAGGGGCACTGAAAGAGGTGCAGCTGCTTAGAGATTCCTGGCACAGAATCTTGCCCTTGGCACTCTGACTCAAGGCACATGATTGTGTAACACACCCACTGGCGTGGATGTTACGTGGCTTGTTTGCAAATACTGGCAACCCCAGCTGAGAGAGAGATGCTGAGTGCTCACAACCATCCAGCAGGATCCTCTTGGTGACCTCTTTGTGGAGAGTGTCACACCTTTAGTGCCAGCAACAAAGTACTGGCATGACCAGGAGGTAAATGTAGTAGTAGCCACCAGTGTCTTGAAGCGCAAGATGGAAAGATGACAGAGCCAAACTCTCCTTGGTGGTGGGAGGTGCTGTAATAAGAGGCAAAAATCACAAATTGTGGCTTGGGATGTTGGGATGTGGAAATACTTCATCATGGGGAAAATGTGCAGCCCTGGGGCAGATCACCAGAGGGACTGGGGGAACCTCCACCCTTGGAGGGGGTTCAAGTTTCTGCTGGACAAAGCCACAGCAGACCTGATTTAGCACTGGCAATCATCCAGGAGAATGGGATAGAGAGTGAGTTCCAAAGGTCCCTTCCAGCCAAATCCTCATGGGATGACAATCTCCCTGCTGGCATTTGCTGTGGGAAGACTTAGGGCAGAGCCTGTGGATTTGTAACTGCGGGTCTGACCATGCAGTGGGAGGAAGGAAAACCCAAATGGCAGCAGATGACCAGCTGGCTGCTGGGCAGCTCTCATGCTGTTCCACCAACCCCTTTGGCCTTTCTCCAGACACAGGACAGCTGCAAGGACAGTTCTGTGCTGTGAAAACACTTCTTACAGCAGAGGAAACACTAAAAATACAAGCAGACAGACACTTGTCCGCTTCTAATGTTGGCAGGGGGAGGAAAGAGCTGAAGAGCCTTGTGGCCAGTGAGCCTGACTTTCTGTGCTAGTTAAAAATTAGTGTGAAAGCCCAAGCGTTGATTAAAACCAATATGCTCCCTGTCCATACCTTACCTAAGTCTGTCCAAAACATATGCAAATGCACTTGCTTGAAGTTTCTATTCCAGACACAATTTTTCATCCAAAAAATTTATTTAAATGCATTTTTAAAACTAGCTAATATGTCAGATCACTAGTCTCTGGCATTCGTTGTGATGAAGCAGTGGTCAGTTATTTCTTGTCAGGGAAGTAAAAATTACTGTCCTGAGAAATATTTAAAGAAAACAGCTAAATGCTCTTTATACAACCTAAAAGCTAAATGAACAAGAGACCATGTAAAAAACATCTCAATTATTTTTGGGGTGATGAGGACCAGGGGAGGTGGAATAATTTAGTTTAAAGCATGCTAGGCCTTTGAGGAAGAAATTGGAGCACTGCAGAGGCTGCATGTGTTACAAGGAGGCAGCTGTATTCTAGTCCTTGGTTTGGGCAGATCTGTAATTTTAAAGGCTTACACAACACAAAAAAGGTGCTCTCAAGGGGAAAAATCAGATGAATCCTGCATCTTGGCAGCTGGATGGGTAATTGCCATTAGTGCTAATGCACAAATCCACTGCACTTGACATGATTCAAGGGGCACCTAAATGTACCATTAGCACTAAAAGGTGTCAAATGAATGAATCAATACCCATGCTCATCCTCGATGAGGTAATGCTTTTCCTGCTCAGAGACAGTGACAGACAACAGGAACAAGGAACAATTTGCACAGTGAATTTCTGTTCCTCTGATTGTACCCCAGGTGAGAAGGGCAAATTTGGGTATCCATTGACAGCCTTCTGTGCAAGGAGGCTGCTAGCAGAGGCTTTTGGGCTGTGGAAGTCCATCCTTTGCTCCCTTGGTGGCACAGGGCAGCTGCCTGTGTGGGCTCTGGAGCAGACATCACTGCCAGGCAGCAGCAGCAGCTTGCTCTTTTTTGGCCTTGTCTGTGCAGTTCCATCCTCAGCCATTTTAGGGCAGAAGGGGCAGATTTGGCTGTGATGTGTTCCCTGCCCTACCTGTGACAGTTCAGTTGTGGACATCATATCTAGTCTGGCATTTTTAGCTCAGTGTCTCATAGGCTCTGGATGCTCTACTCAGGATAGGATTTCTAAAGGGAATATTTTCCCACTATCTCCCAGGAAGTTCCCAGTAGGGGTATTCCAAGGATATTTTGCATTTTTATGCTGCTTCATGTGTGGCTTGGTTGCCTTTCAGTCCTTGGCAATTCCTCGAGTTTGTGATTAGAGTCTCATTTAACATCCTTTGCTATGGAAACTGGTGGAAGTGCCAGGGAATTGCTAAGCAAATACCAATTCAGTGTTTATGAGGGCGAGGGAAGCATCAATAGACATGATGTTTATGAGGGAATGTGGAATTCTTTTCATATAAACTCGGAGGAGGAGGAAATGCAGGATGAGAGGATGCATCTATTGCCAGAACAATGATCTCACAGGGATCACATAGCTGTTTTAATTTCTGGGACATGGAACATGCTGTACTTGAAAAAGACAGGATTTCATTCCAATCTATGGGAACTTGCTATTATTTAGTAATTCCACATTACCCCAATGGTGAGAGAGCAGCAAATCAGATCTAGTAACAGATCCCACTGAAATATTAAATACACCTCTGCTCTCATTTCTGATTTAAAAGGCCAAATGGAGGTAAAAACATTTGTTTGGTACTTCTAAGCTACAGAAACACAGAGTTTGAATGACAATTTTGGCACAGCAGGTACAACCACTTGATGCAGCAGGGTGAGGGGCTTTCAGGCTTAAACAATAGTATGAAAGTAAAAATAGACACTGTATAGAAACAATTTCAGTCCTTGTTTTTAGCAGCAAAAATAAAAAAAAACTCTCTGTGCTGTTTACATCCAAGCTTCAGCAGTGATTTGGACTCCTAAGTACAGCTCCTGGTTAGCTCCTTATTGGTCTTCAAAAACACACTACAAATGTCTTGGCTCACTGAGCAGCTGAACTGCTGCTGCTGTTTGGAATGTACTCCTGGCTTGAATCTTCAGAGCTGCAGCAAAAAATTGCTGTGGGCAGCATCTGCTCTGAGTAACCTGGCTCAGAGGAACAGGACCAGCTGCAGCTTCTGGGGTATAATCCAGCCTTTTCAGTTTTCTCTCTGGTGTAGTTCGGAAACAGGGATTTTTTTATTTTTTTTTTACAGGGATGCATTATTGATGCTGTGGTCACTCATCAGAAGCCCTCCTTGTGTAGTTTTTCCTAGAGATGATTAGCCAAAAGCTGCTAAGCTTACCTTTGTCAGGTTGAATATGCATGACTTGTACAGAGAAGTTCATCTACTCTAATAGCCACTGAAAAGTGATACATTTTCCTCCAAAATGCCTGCATTCCAGAAATTCAATACTTGTTATCAGCTCAGTCATCATGTGACTTGGAAACACTTGACTTCGATCGTCTGGCTTTGGAGCTGAGAGCCTTGCAGAGCAAAGCCACAGTGACTGAAAGTGTGGTTTGGTGGCTGTGCAACTTCCAGACAGGACTGTGGGGCAGAACTGGCACAAGGCTGCTGCTTTCTCCACCCAAAAGGAGATTTGAGCCAATCCGAGCACTTGGGATCCAAGCACAGTTGTGCCCATCAGGAGAAAAAATTGGTAGTAACAGCCTGAAGGGGTTTTGTGGGTTTGTCACAAGCCAAGAGGGCATTACATGGGCTCAAAGAGATTTCTTCTGCTCAGGTAGCTGAGAAGCAGACAGATGTATCCTACTTCTCTGCTGTTTCTGGTGCCTCTACACACAAACACCCCCAAACCTCTGTTTATTGTTGGAGAGGAGTTGTGGTTTGACAGGTCCTGGACCTGCCATCCCTTGATTTTAAGGCCTGCTCGGAATCAGAGACACAGGCAGCTCAGGCTCCCAGATTTCAAGCTATGTTCACATGTGCTGATATTTTTTCCTCCATAATTGGGGTTTAAAAACAAAAAAAGTGATAACAATTGGCAAGCATTGGGCCTGTTGCTGTCTTGGGATCAGGGACTTGCTGACAGCTCCTAGAAACCTTCAGCAAAACACAACCCTGCATTACAGAGCACTTGGGATGCCCTCCTGGGGCAAAAAGGGTGACAAACTTCCCATTCCCAACCAGATGATCCCTTACTAAAACCACAGTGCTGTCCATACCTAGGCACACCGATCTTTCCCTTTTTTTTTTTTTTTTTTTTTTGGTATAAAGGGCAACAGAAAATCCCACAGGTGAGGATCCTCCCACTACAACTAGCCATGCTTCATCCAAGCTACAACTAAAAACACAAGAGGAATGTCAGCATAACAGCCCTGAAGTACAATGACAAATTCTATGTATTGCACCCTGGTTTTAAAAGTGCTGAGAGGTCAGGATTCACAGATTGCATCACCCTTGGAAAAGAGGTCTCCACCCTGAGAATCTGCTGTATTCTCAGGGTAATGTGAACCAGTGACTGACTCATTGCAGCTTTCATATTAATTTTTTTTTCTTTCTTTAAGTAACTTGATTTTTTTTTTTAATTAGAGGTCTCTGTGATCCAGCCAGTAGATAAATAACTGGTGTGATGTAACTGCAAATAAAGCAGCGTTCAGTTCTGAGAAATATGAGCATCAAAAACCTCTAAGTAGGCAGTCTCTTAAAAATAGCTAATCTAAAAATAAAGGAATAGGGAGGGTGCACTCCAGAAGAGCAGTTAAGGAGCTTACATTGGAGACTAAGAACAGCTCTCTATCTGCAAAGTGTCTTTGCCTTTAGGCAATAAATAAAAGCCTTAGGCCAGAGGCAGGGTCTCCTCTGTCTCTGCTCACTTTCAGGGCTTAAGGCAGTCTCAGTCTGATGTTTTATTCCAAGGAGTTCAAGGCTGAGTTCAGCTGACTCAGGAGCTCTCTCACTCCTGATAGCTCCAAGCAGTAAAGACAAACTTTTCTTTTTGTTCTGGTATTACTGCCAGGCCTTTCAAAGAAACCAGCAGGACTTTGTGAGCATTTCACAGCTCAGGAAAAAAGCCCTGTCTTGCCCTGCCCTGCCCTGCCCTGCTCTGCTGTGCTCTGCCCTGCCCAGATAGATTCCTGGAGAATAGCTGGAAGCCAACATCTCTCTGAGCACACTCATGCCACTTTTCCATGTGTCTGTGCAGAGAGCTCCAGCCCAGCAGTGTCCCTCCCATGCAGGAGCACTGACACAAGCCTGACTTTGGGTGGGCTTTAGTCTTTTAGCTGTGACTCACACAGAATGCAGGGGTTAGAGGTAGACACACCTTGAACAAACCTCACACAGGGCCAGGCTTTATCCAGAAATTATAGGAAAATGTGTTACTACTTCAAAACAAGCAAACAAACAAACAAACCCAAAAGCCCCAATGTACCCCACCACAATATATGGAGCATGTAATAAGACTGTCATGTGAAATCAAGAAACTGAATGGGATCAGAATGCTCTCCTAGAACTGGTGGGCGAAATTAATACCAAAGCCATTGTCCAGTCTATGTCCTATGAGTGGAAACTCAATTGAAGTAAAATTATGTGCTCACAACTGCAAAATCTACTCAGAAATTCCCTGAAACAACACAGCTGCTGAGAGAGCAGGTAACATTGTGTGAGAGCAGAGGGTGATTTCCTTGGGTGCGCCACAATCTCTGCAATGCAGTTTCACTATTCAGCCATCTGCAAACACCAGCCCTTTAGGTGACATACCTGACTCGACTTTGATCTGGCTTCTAGGAAAAACAAGGTCAATGTGGATGTGCTTATCTCAGGTTACTTTTGAACTCCGCGATCCAATCCAACAGATTGATGGGTAATGAGCTCAGAGCTGGTGTGCTGGTGGTAACAAAAGCCTGCTACTGGACAGGGGAGACACCCTAGCAGTGTAGAAAGGCAAGGAAAGGAGCTCAGCTCCCAAACACCGTAGAGAGAAGTGCATAATTACTGCAATTGACACTTCTTGCCCTGCCTCCATGCTGTATCAGGCAGTGGAAGATCCAGGCAAGAAGCCAGACTGTGACTGTTCTCCTGTCACTGTTTACTTCAAGTGACGCTGGAAGCATCTTTTGGAAATTCCCTGAAGGCTCAACAGCATGAGAACATGACATATCCCTGTGGGTATTTCTGTGTGCATAGAGGGACGAAGGTCCAGCTGTAACAATTTCCATCCAGGGCCCAGGAATACAAGAACTGGAAACTCAGACACATGCTCCCTGCCAGAATTAAAGGAATCCTGTTGCTGGCTGGTGTGTACAGTGAGTAAGAAGCTGAAAAGACTTGATCACTTGCTTTAAGAGTGGAAGGGGATAAACAGCAAAGGATAAACCAATGGTTAAAGGGTGATGCTGCCCCAAAGGGAGACTAAGACATGAGCTTAGGAACTCCAAATGTCTCTGGTTTAAATGCATTGCTATGGGCAGCAGCTGTGTCACAGCCAGGCAGAGCATTGGGATGAACAAATCTCCTGGGCAGCAGGAATGCGAGGATGTGGGTGTGGAGACTTAAATAGGAATGCAGTGCAAGAGGAGAAGTCTGGAGGAGGAAACAGGATGCTGGTTAAGGGAGACCCGAGTTGTGCTTCGGTGCATCATGAGAGCTAAGTTGCAGTGTGCTTCGTGCCTCCTCCTGAGTCACATAATGCTTTGGTTTTATTTTAGTGAATTGTGGTGCAGAAGAGAGGAAATGAGGCCCCACAGAGCCCTACATCAGCACCCACAGCGCTAAAATCTTGTACAGAACAAGAATCATAGTGTTAGGTCCTAAAAGCTTTCATTTAAAGCGGGTTCAAGAAGCAGCAGATGCCAAGAGGTAGCCAAAAAAGAGGGGAGATAATATCACTCAGAGCACTGGAAGGCATGCCTCTGCACCCATTCTAGCATCTCAAAGGAGAGAGGTGAGATTTGGTACCGAATTGTAAGAAAAAAAATCCCTGCTCTTGCTTGTACTGAAGTATCCTCAACATTCACATTGTCAAACCTTTGCCACAGTAAAGTACTTTTTGAAGAGAAAACCAGTTTCTCCTGGAGTCACAAAATTCTAAGATATAGTATTAATACATGAACTGGCTACCATGATTTCATGTTTAGTTTAGAAGTGACACCTTAAAAAGTTAGATAACAGAAAAAGCAGGTCACAGCCAAAAGAGATTTATATAAAAAAGGGGAAAAAAAAGTAATTTTACTGGCATGTGGTGCACCAGAAAATAGCATTTGGTCTTTGAAACTTCCTGTACCTCAGGGTGTTGACTGCAGCAAGCAAAAGGCTTAAAACTCTTGTTACTGAAGGAGGAAGCAAAAAGCATTACTTGACTTATGGCCAGGGAAGAGAAGGCCAGGAACGTTTTTGATTGCCTGGCTGACCCACTTTTTGTAATGCAGATGACTGCTCAATGCTCATAAACGTCACCTGTCCTGAAGAGAAATACTGGTACCAGAATAGAGCTTTTGAGGCTGGAGGAACTTGGGAGATGCCTGCTTGACTGTGGGTGAGAAAGACAGGTAGATTAGCTTAGAAGTTAGAAAGACAGCTAAAATAGCTTAACCCTAGGGTTAACCAGGAACTTGAGCCAGCAATCAGTTCTGTGTCATAACCCAGTCCAAACTCTGAAAGGCAAAGTTATCCCTGCTTGGAGACAGTAATGACCAGGAGGGGTATTTCAGTTTAAGGGCAAGTGACCCTTTAGAGGGAGGTTTGGTGCTTTGAGCGATTGCCTTTGATGTGGCAGAACATGAAACACACATAGGTTTTTTTGTGTGCCTGAAAACATAACTTTGGCAAATTTGGAGGGACTATAACACTCTTTACCTGATCAGCTAACATAGATGGAGAAATCAGTTTTAGGGTAACCAACCTTTCTTTTTTTTTTTTTCCTTTTTTTCCCCCCCAGGTGAGCAAATATATTCCCACAAGCATGCTAACCCTGTTCTGGCCTTGGTAGGAATCAGCTTTGAATGTGTTTTGCCTCAGCAGCAGAGCTGCACTTTCAGTGCTGTACTATGGTGTGCACACAAAGGACACACCTCTAGGTGAAGGAATGATGACCATACAAAAAGTTACTGGAGAATGCCAGGTGTCTGACATTTCACAGGATAGTGGAGTGGTGAAAAAAGCTCTTTTTCTTACAGCCTTCCTCTGCTTTTTGCTCCTTGCAGTGTTGTCAGCAAACCTCAGTGGTTTGGAAGGAGTGGAGATGAGTTGCCAGTTGCTGTTTCTCATCTCGTGGGTTTAAAGAGCTGTTTTCTCACTCACACTGGCCTGGAGCCTATAAACACTCATTCCTGGGGTAACCACAAGAGGATTTTCCAGAGCAAAGGCCACTAAAACTGTCTGCAGTGCTTGGGGAAAGCTTCAGAATGGAAACTAGGATGGAGCCTGGCACTCCATCTGTTTTAGTAACAGTGTCTTGAGCTGAGAAGTAAAAAGCATGCAATTAATAAATCTAAGTATTTTTATAATTTATTTAATAAATTTAAGTATTAAATACATTTACATTAATACATTTAATTATTTTTTAAATTTTGGGGGGGTGGTTTCTGGGTTTTTTTAGTTCTAATAACAAAGGACTAGTTCTTGGTGAGGAGTGAACTCAAAACACTGAAGTATAGACTACAAACTTTGGTTTAATCATTTCAGTTAAACAACAGTACAATCTTTGTAAATTCAACAATGTAAAAATCAACCTTGTTCATGTCTCCTTAGCATCCCTTCAGCCCACTTCCTGGATTAGCTTCTAGCCATTCAGCTGTTACTCTGCTTTGAGGTACTAAATTAACTTTGAGCTATTGTGTAAGAAAGAAGGAAGTAGACAGGCTCCCCTGTGGTGTGACAGTGGGAAAGGACTGGAAAGGCATGAACATGCAAGTTCTGCTGTTTGTGAAAGCAGACTCTTTTTCTTCATGTTTTGTATGAAGTATTTAAGATGGTTAGTTGGCAGGCACACATTATCTTCAATGACATGGAACTGCACAGCTTGTACAATCTGGCCCTGAGACTGCCAGCACTGAAAAATCTCATTGTGACAGAGCTGCAGCAGTCAAAATGTATTCCCTTTTCCCCAGCTGACTCTCAGTAGCCTGATCTTTGTCAAATGTCAAGTGAGGGGTTTAATTCTGAGTTTCCTGGCCCTCACATCCCTTCTATTTTAACCAGCTTCAGAAATGACTGCTGGTATAGCCTTATCATGTGCTAACAATGAGATGCTGATAAAAGGGAGCGTAGTACACACTTAGAGACTTGCCCTAAATACTACAGGCAAACTTAATCTTATTGCTGATAAGGCAGTTCATAAGGAATAAAGATTACAATGTGCAGACTACAATGGTGGGAGTGCCAGCTCTGCAGGAACTCCTCATTCTGAGGTGAGGGAGAGGAGGGAAATGAAGCTCAAAGATTTGGCTGTCCACCTAGTATGACAAATAGAAACTGCTAAGCTGTGTGTGTCTGCTAATAAGTACTGCAGCTTCCTTGGCAGTTCTGTTTGCTGGAGCTCCTTGCCTTTCCAGGAGCCAGTGGTGTTCCCCACAAACAGAGCTTTTCTAGTGGCAGGAACCTGGCATGATCCAGTGGGGTGAAATCACAGAGATGGCTGTTTGCTGGATGCTGTAATATTGCATGTGCTCCCACTGCTAAATAAAGCAGATCTGCTGATGTTCGGCATTCCACAGCTCAGCTTCAGCTCCAGTCTCTGCAAGGAAATGAAGTGCTGCCTTCCAGGTCACAGAAGGCCCCCAGACAGTGATGGGTTGTTCTTGGGGACAGATATGACTGGCCAGAGGTAGCCTAGCACTAGAGTAGAGTTCAGGGTTAGTCACAGCTCAGGGTGTAGCTGGGTTTGCATCTCCACTTGTGCAGTGACCCCACATGCCCAGGCCTGGCTCAGGAGACACTGTAAGGGCAAGGCAGAATCACTGCCTCTGATTCTGATCACACAAAGCCAAAGGCTTTCCCTGTGGAGACCTTTCCCAGCTCAAGCCAGAAAAGAAAAACGAGAAAAACAAAGCCCTCCTGGCAGCCACAGGACCTCAAATGGATTTTCCTTTTAGTAACTTCTTCCTAAACACATCAGTTTGCCCTGAGTTACTCTGAAATCCAAAGGCTCTTGGTAAAAACTCCCAGCTTATCGTAAGGGGGGATCCCTGTGACCCCAATCCTGGTTTGGCTGGGTTGCACGTGGCTAATAAATGAGATGGGTACAATGGAGAGCTCAGAGACAGGATTTAATGCATCAGACCATAGGAGCATCCAAAGACCAGGGGCATGGTTAGCCTGGCATTTTGTAGGGTTTTACCTGGAGGCAGGTGTCCAAACTTGGTTACAGGGCAGGGGCTTCACCCTATAAGTCTAAGCCCCAGCGGGGCTTACACTATTAGCACCTTCCTAATGTCCCACCGCCCAAGGTCTCAAGTTTATTCCCTCCGTGTAGGGAACCTGAGCTAAGCTTTGATCTGTCCCAGGTAATTCCCAGGCTTCCACATCGAGTCTCTCTGACAGCAGGCGTGCCAAAGAGCCCAGCCAGCTCTCTCTCCCCTGACAGCGCTTCTTGCCGGAGCTTTCCCCCGACTGCCTGCCCAGACGGTGACAGCGCGGATCCTTGCCCTGTGCCCTGGGATGTCTGCCTGTTGCTGCAGAAGTATCCACGCGTGTCCGCGACACTCCCTGCAGCCCTGCTAAACAGTCAGCATGTCTGTGTCGGTAAATGTCCTTGTCGCCACGCCTGTTGTGGCTGTGGCAGCACCCGCCGATCGTGCCGAAGCGATGCGATGGTCCAGCTGAGCGTGGTTTGTATCCCGCTGCTCAGTAGGTTTGCCAAGCTCCCACTCCGCCGCCTGCTCAAACTCCTCGGTGGTAGCACATGGACTCGGTGCACATCCTTCGGAGGAAGGCTGGCAGCTCATGTCCTGCATGGGAATCGTGTTGGGGGGTTTTTTGCGTTGTTTTTTTCTCAGCTTCGCTGTGATGTTTGCAGCCTGCAGCCCCACGCTCACCGCTGTTCACGCCTTTGTTGCGAGCGAAACAGCATCCCGTGTGCCAGGCACGGGACACCGCCCCTGCCTAACCTCGCCAAAACCTCTCTCCTTTGACTGCAGGGAGATAAATCCGAGCTAAACGCGTTTCGACCCACACCTAGCTGGAAACATTTTGAACTGCACCCGCCCCGTTCCCATCCGCAGCGCGGCGGGGCGGGCCCGGGGCGGGCGCAGCCGCTCTGTGCGGCTCGGGGCGGTGTCGCTGCCGCTGCTGTTCCTGCTCCTGTTCGTGTCCGTGTCCCTATCGCTGCTGGCGCTCCCAGCCCGGTGCTCGGGGCTCTCCGGTCACGCCCGCCCCCAGCCGTGAGCCTGCTGCCCGCTTCCCCTCGCCCTTGGGCGGGAGGGTCCTGGCTGGGCCCGGCCCGGGGCAGCCCCGCAGCGCTTTTGGCTTTCCCCGTGTTTCCGCTCCCTCCTCCCCCGAGCTCCGGCTGCTCCTCCCGGGCTGCTGCAGCGATGTTTCCCCTCAGGAGGTGATGAGGGGTGGGCTGAGCATGGCCGGGCCGCGGGGTGCTCCGGATTTGGCCCTGTGGCACTCTTGGTGCGCTTCACTGCCGAGGGAGGGGTTTTTGAAATAACGCGTGGATATAGATTGCACAAAAAGGGAAAAGAAACGAGGCTGGGAGGAAGAGAACCCCCTGACCTGCTGAGCAGGGCAGCTGGTAAGGCCGGTGCCTCACACGCTCCTGTATCCATCCCATGCTCCAGCAGCGCTGCCGGCCAGGCAAGCCCGTGCAGGACCGGCCTTTGGGACATCCTCGGTAGCTGTGCGGTGCCACCGGCTGAGGGTGGCCCAAAAAAAGTCCAGTTTCTGCCTGAAAGTTTGTCTGTCCTGGTTGCTCACTGAAAATAGTCGAGGTAATTGTAAAGGAATAGTGTTTGGGTTTTGCAAGCCGGTGGGTGGGTTTTGTGGCCCTCTTAAAATACATTTCCTGGGTGAGGTTTGCCAGAACAGGCTGTTGACATCAAGACACCCACCTCCAGATAAATCTGTTGGGAGAATACCTGCTCTCCACAGCAGGGAGGGAAGGTTGCCAACTATTACTTGATTCTCTGCTTGATGGGTTTTGAATAAACAGCCCATCTGGTAGCTTTTTGTAAAGAAAATCTTGCCTTCTAGGATGTACCAGCCCCTTTCCTGGAGGTCTCCACTGCTGTCAGAAGGTTCAAGAGCATAACTAGATGTGCTGTGCTTCCTAGAAAAAGCTTTTCCTCTGCCCCAGAGCCATCAAACAGTGGCACATGTGATGGCTGGCTGTTGACCCTGGCTAGCACATGCACTTTGAAAGGTCATCCTGTCCATCTGCCACATCAGCTGGTGCAAAGCATCTGACTGACCTGTTTGTTTCGTTCCAGCAGTCTGGCCTCGACAGACCATGAAGGAAGATTAAGGGAATCCTGAAGCAGCAACAGACTGTTTGCTCCTGGACTGTGTCCAAAGGGACTGTTTGCACATCAGTGCTCTCTCTTCCCAGGTATGGCACAGAGGAATTAGTGAATCTCTTTTCATTTGTCTGAAGGCCCAAGGCTGAGCCTTTTCTCACAAACACCACCAGTTGTGGTCTCACCATAAGTTTTGGGGATAGGACTAGAGGGAGCTAATCCAGAGGAAAACTATTTTTTTAAAACTGCTTTTTTTTTTATCTAAGCCTGATCAAAACACGGTTGCACATGCTGTTAATCATGTTGTGGCAAGACAAGGAAGGGGAGCAGCACAGGCAGCTGGCAGAGACATCCAGGGCCACTGCAGCTCCCATCAGTGGTGTCACACCAGCAGCTCCTCTTGCTGTAACTTACCTTCTGCCATTGGAGGGATAGAATCCATTTGGCTTGTGCTGTGTGTTTTTGGGGTTTTCCCAGACCAATGAAGGGAGTAGGTAGTTTAGTTCTCTAAAATACCGTTCTACTTAAAAGCAGCACACATCATAAACACAATATTTTGGGGAAGCTTTCCTTCTCTGTGTTCCTTATGCACAGATCATGCATATTTTGGCGCATGAAGAGCAATAAAGAAGTTTCCTTCTGTTGAGGGAAGGTGATTGTGTACTTTGTTTTGTTTTTAACCTTGCACTGCTTTTTGCCTGGAAACTTTCTGTGAGTGCACAGACCTTTTCCCTCCAAGGCAAGGCAGCTGCTCTCCTCTGGTATCACAGCCATCATCTCCCCTCTCTTCATTGGTGAGTTGGCCAGCATTTTGCAAATGTCAGAGGTGTGTCTGAGCTAAAAGTTTACTCAGCACAGAAGCACTTAAGGAATTATGTTATTTTTTTTTTTAATAATCTGCTTGAGGTATTTATTTTTCAGCATTAATGCATTCTGGGGATTTCCTTGCCCACTGTGGCTGTCACATGTCTTATTGATAATACCCTCAAGAGACAAGCATTTATTGTCTTGATTTTATAGAAAAGAAGAGAAATGTGAGCCTGCAGGGTCACAGGCCATTGCCTGACCACCACATCTGGTTCCTCTGTCTTGTCACTCTTACCTCACCAAGCTTTTCTTATTTCACTGCTCTTCTGCCCCAGACACTGGTGTGACTGTGCTTGGAGCTCCTGGACTGGAACTCTTGGAAAGCTGTGGTTGAAGCATCCCCTCATCCCAAGTTTTAAGATTTTTTTTCTTTTTGCTGGTGAACATAAGCCAGGAGGGATGGGTTTAACCTGAGGCTTGTAACAGCATCAGTGGAAAAGATCCCTGCAGAACGTGTTTCCTTTTAAATGGCACACACAGGACACCCTGGAGAGAATATGCTCCATGGCTTCCTTGTTTTGGGGCCTGAGGCTGTACTTCTGGAAAGCCAGATATATTGTGGTGTCCTGGTTATCCTACTGAAGGCTGAAGGCTGTTATCCATGGGGCCTGCTGTTGTTCCTTCTTTACATCTTTAAATTTGTTTTTATTGTCTTAATTAAAGTATGATTATACTAGTACAGCTCCTGTAATCTCATAAAGCAGTACAAAAACACCAGATCATTTGTGTTGAACTTCTGCTTAGATTTTCATGCTCTAAAAGCCCAGCTGAGTCCCATTTCTGTCTGCAGTGGGACCATGGAAGGACAGGAGACGTCACCAAGCCCCACCTCAGAGAGCAGCATCTTGGACCTGCCCTCTGTCTGTGACCTGGCAGAGCACTTTCTGCCTCCACACTGCTCTGAAAACAGCGAGGAGCTTGATCCTTCTGGGGATGGCTTTCCCTCTCCACCCACAGGTAACAGCTTCTGCTTCTCCACAGGCTCGCTCTTTAGGCAGTGCTTCATCTGTGTGGGCAGTGTGGTGCTTGAATGAGTCACTGCAGTGTGCTACTGGTGCACCTGCCTGCCATAAAACACAATTTCACCAGAACTGCTCCAGCTGGGCAGATCCAGGGGAAGCTGTGGATTGATGGGACACAGGAAAGGAGCTCAGAGGATGCTGGCAGTTTAATGTGTTCTCAGAAGGACACCTGATAGAGTAGTCCTTCAGACATCAGCACTAAACACTGTCTCAAATTGCCATAGTCAGTAGGAGGAGTCTTCAAACTTTTCCTTACGTTTTTCCTGTGCTCCTCAGGAGCTCAGGATGTGGCCTCGTTACTGCATTATTTTAATAATAATGACTGAGTCTTTGCTTGTGTTAATAACAATAGTGTGGTGAGGATTGCTTCAGTTCAACTCTTGTGAGACAGCAGTTTCCTCACTTGAAAGAGGGTTGGCTTCTGCAGAAGAAGCATTTTAGGTCAGCCACAACTCCAGATTCTTAGAAGTAATGGTATAGATCTCACATCTGAGAAGATAAGGGACAGCTGGCAAGAAATGTGAAATCAAGATGTGCTGGCCCAGTGGCACTTCTTGCCATATATTCCTGCTGGCTGGAATGAAGGTTCTAGTAATTAGATTAATTATTTAATATTGAGGGGGAGGTAAGTTCTGGTCAACAAATAATGTGTGGAGAGGATTTGTCAGGACATCTGAGCAGGTGAAACATCACTGACATTTCTGGTGGCTTTAGAATCTTAAGGAGTGTCAAAGTGCTCTTCTTTATCTAAAGTGGTTTTCTGTGGCCTGCTTCCAAGAAATGAGCTTGAAATTCAACAGGTGAGTTTCTTTCAGTGGGAATTTCACTATTTTCGGACTAAACAGGTAAGCAGTGGGATCTGCCAGCTGATCTCAGCTGATGGTGACTGATTGCCTGTGCAGTTGCCTTCAGCTCATGGTGTGGGACATCCAGAACTGCAATGGAATCTGCCAGCAGTAGAGACCAAGCCCTGCTTTGGTTTTCCACTCAGACCAGGAAGTCACATGTCTGATGTTAATAATGATGGGAATCTTCTGCTGTTAACCTCTGCTTTAAACCACAACACATATCCCATTCCATGAGCCACGTTGCACTAGAGCAATAGCATGTGTGGTTTGAGGTTTTCCTTTGTTTTTGTGTGTAAGAGCAGTGACCAGCACTGCAAGGAATGTCCTGAGCCAGCCTTTTCCGCTGTCATGGGAGAGGAGGATGGAGAAGCTCCTCTGGTAGTGAGGGAGGCATTTGTCTGCTCAGGTTTCCCAAGCCCTGTGCCACGGGTGTGGAGCAATCCTGGGGGCTGGGAGGCAGTTCCTGGGATGTGTTGCTCAGACACCATTGACGGTGGCTCAGGGCAGCTGGCCTTGGTTGCTGTGTTGAGTGGCACACATGGAATAGCTGCATGACCACTTGGCAGTGCCAGGGATGTCTGAGGGTTAGTGGGAAGGGCACACGAGGAAATGACAGTGCTGGGGAAGGGTTGGTGGTGCCTGTGGGGAGCAGGCAGCTGAAGCTCAGCACCGAGGTATGAGAGGTCACATCCTGCCTCCTGGCTGTCCCCAACACCTCCTGGTGCCACTGTGGAGTCCAGGTGTGCTGAGGAGGGCAGGTGAGGCCCAGGAACCCTCCCCTTCATTGCTTGCTGTAGAGACTGCTCACAACTGAGACCACTTAGCAACACCTGTGGGATGCTCCCTGTGCTCCTGCAGTGAAATAATGCAAGTGTCACAGGATGACCAATTCATGCTCTGGACATCTGGGTTCTTTTCTCCTCATAGCAGCATCAAACCAATACACATACCCACTTAAACTCTCTGTTGAGACAACTTCAACGTTCCAACCCGTTGAGTTTGGTCACTGTGGCAGGAGAGACAGGAAGATGGTTTTAGAAACAGTCTGCCCACGTCAGATGTTCTTGGAAAAGCAGGTTCTGCCAAATGTATCCTGGGAGAGGAAGCTCCTTTGCTTGTTTGTTTTGTCACGAGGTTGTGGCACCCTGTGAGAGGAGTGCCAGTGGCTGTGGGTTGCACAGGGTGACAGATTGGATCCTGGGCCTTGGGCAGGATGGATGAGCATCTTCCTCAGTGATTCAAAAGCATTTCCAAAAGGCTCTGGGAATGTGGCAGCTTCCTTAGGAATGCAGCTGACTGACAGGCTGTGTTCTCTGCCATCTGCAGCATGAACTGGGCTGAGGCTGACTGAAGTCCCACACCATCCATGCCTCAGCAGGTGTACATGGTCATGGGGTATTCCTGCTGCCTGAGGCACCACTAACAGGTTTTATTAGTCTGGAGAGGCTCCATCACTTTTAATAGCAGAGCAGTCATCAGCCATGAATACAGGGCCTTCTGAAAGCAGGCAACCCCAGGCAAGAAAACAATAGTCCTGTTGGAATATCACCGAATCTTAAATTGTTTGTAAATTAGTGGGTTTGTGATTTGTGTGGAAATGAGGGTTCTGCTCTTACAACAGGCATTCATACCTTTGGCTTGTTGTCATAGTGAGTTCCAGGGTCTGAGTGGTGATAGACTGAGAAAATTAAATGGCATCACTAAACACTTCAGTATGCTTCACCTTTTTTTTTTTATCCCATGCGGGAAGGTAATTTAAAAATTTTTAATAGTTTATCATTTTTTAATCTGCATCACTCAGTTGCTCAACACACCAGGAAGACCTTACCACCTCCTCTGGATTAAGAAAAGTTGCCAGGAAAAGTTCTTACTTGGCAAGCAGCACTCAAGTGTATGTGTGGGAAAGCCTTAAATTATTTGGATTAATGTTTCATAGGAAGCTAATAAAGGTTGTTTCCAAAGAAATAAATCACTGGCAGTGTGACTTTTCATGTAGGGCACTGAACCAGGGAGTACCAGGGACAGTGGAAAAGTACTGCTTACCTGGAAAATCTGCAACCTAAGAAAGCATTAGAGAATAAACAGCAGATGGGCTTCACAAATTGATAAAGCACAGAGTTCTGGGCTCTGCCCATGCTCTGTGGTCAGGCAGAACTGGATTTGCCAGTGCAGCCCTGGGGAAATTCTACTGAATTTGGAAGCAGCATTTGAGAGTTCAGCTGTGGAATCCTGCTTGGGAGGTTGCCTGTCTGAAGCGTGGGCAAAGCTCAGTCCCATCTCCTTTCACAGCCCTTCCTGGCTCTTGTGATCTTGGGCAGATGGTGTGTCCTGTAGCCTCTCCTTCGTTGCTTTTTCTCTGTCATGAAAAGCAGTGGAAAAGCTGTGTTCTCAGGAAAATGGATGGGTGGACAGGGTCACCCAGTGGAAGAAAATGGTGTGTCACAGGAACAGAGGAAATAAAAGAAGGATGACATTAGCAGACAGAGGATGACAGAGTTTCCTGTGGGCTTGAAGAGACCTGCAAGTATCTAAAAACTGGCTGGCTTTTTTTTAAAAAAGCAAAATTAATTAAAGCCAGCTTGGGAGGATAGAGGTGTTCAACCTTCAGCTGCCTCTCCAAAAGTCCTGCTTTTGTTCTTGCAGTTTGTTTCAAGTTTGAGCCCAGACTTGTGGGAATACAGAGGTGGTGCTGAGGGCGATCTTGCCCCTGATTGATTGCAGCTGTGTTAATTATCCAAGAGTGGGAACAGCCTTGCCCTCCCAGCTGGGTGTGATAAAGAGTGGGTTATAGCTTGGAGGGAGTGAGTTGGGGTTTGCTGGCCGTGCTGCGAGGAGGGAGGGACAGGAGGGTGTGAGAGGGACAGAAATGAGTGAGCTGGAACCGCAGAAGGAAGCGAGAAGGAGCCAGAGCTGTGTGGAGCTGCCCATGGGAGGCTACAGAGAGAAGGTATGAGAGACTTTTAAATAACAAAGTCTGATGCTTGAAGCTTTCTTTGGTGTCACTTGTACCTCCTCTGTCACAGGCTTACCTGTGGTTGTTTTCCGTGGGCTTCCCTGACCTCCATAGTGCAGCCAGAGTCCCAGGATGCTCCTGGCTGTGCTTATTATTCTTGCTTGATCCTTAGTGTTGGTACACAGTGAGAAGTCAGCTCAGAGAACTGGCCCAGCTTTCTGGGCAGCTCTCTGGATATTTGTGTGGATGAAGTGGGGACAGCTCCCCTTCCTGGCAGCCACACAGGTACAGCCAGGATCCAGCGCTCTGCAATGTGTCCTGGCTTTCACATGGGGTTACAGCCTTTCCAGGATGGTGCTTCCTGACAAATCTGCTATTGGACTATTGATCTCTGCTCCCTTGGGGGTAGCCAGGCTGGAGGTTCTCTCTGATCAGCTGTGGGATGTTGTAGGCTTTCTTCAAAATCATCCCTTTGGAGCAGGTTGTGAGAGCTTGGGGGAAATGGGGCAGAGCATTTCCCTGGAGGCTCTCTGGCTTCAGGCACGTCAGTGAGCTGGGCCATGGCACTGCTGCTGAGCTGCCACTCACATTAAGGGGCCATCTGGACACAAGGCTAGCCCAGTTTAAGAGCCATGGGGTTTTGGACTGTGCCAGTTGCTTTCTGGGTTTTCAGGAAACCAAGCAACCGTGTTAAAGCAGATATTCTCAACCTGTTAACACAGCTGTCAGTTTTGCAGGCAATTGGGATTCCTCTGGGGAAAGAATGCTACCTATTCCCAGAGGATTTACATGCCCAGTTTTGTGGTGGGTTGCTGTGTCTGTTATTAGCAGCTGAGGAGTGGTGCTAATGTTGGTGCATGTGTTCCGACTGTCCTTAAATGCTCTCTCCTCTCTACCACGTCCTCTGGCCTGTTAAGTGTTACTCAATCTGTTTTGCAGTAGTGGGTTTGTGTTTACTGAAGAGTTTTAGCATGGCTTGTGCTTTTCTTGTCCAGGAGCTGTTCACAAGTGTTGACATAGAGGCTGGAAATGAAAGGAGTGTGTTTTGTCATGTCAGGGCTGGCTCTTGGTGGGTGCTGGGAGGTTCAGCTCAGCCCAGAACTCAGTGCTCATTACCTGGTGTGGAAATTACAGCTTGGCTCTCTGAGCTGCCAGAAGTTGCCAAATTTCCAAAATGGCTTTTTTTGTCTGGCTAAAGACTTACATTTCAAGACCTCTCTTCAAGAGGCCTGTGTAACTTTGTAAATCCAAAGCATGTGTGATATTTGAAATCAATTTAGTGTTTTCAGTAACCAGACTGAGCCCAAGCTGAGCTAGAAAGGGCCCATAAGTGAACTCCAAGTTAGATACAGAAACTTTTGAAAGTCTCCTTTGCCTAAAAGATATGGATCACACTGAGAATATTTTACTTTTTGGTTTGCTCTGAAGGTGAAGGGTGCTCTTCAAAGGTGCTTTGTGATGTGAAGAGTCTTCTTTGAGTGCAGGAAGGTAACATGCAAATCCACTTCAGTTCGAGCTGTGGTCCCAAACAACAGAACTAATTGCTATTAACCATAGAGCAACAGAATTAATTATTTTTTTTAAACCAATGTGTTGGTTTGAAATTGGTTAAGCACAGTGCTTGCCTTGGCCTTGATGAAGAGCATAGTGCCTGTATTGAGAATTGGTGGATTTTTACGGGTTTTGGTTTGTTTCCTGCTGCCCTCTAGTGCTCAGCGTTACCCATTCCTGATTCCATCAGCCTGGCAGCCTTAAAACTTCAGAGGGCTGGTGGGGGGGTTTTAAGTGACTGTTTTTTAATCAAGTACACTTTCAAGTGTGACCAGAATGCTAGATTTTCTTAGACTCGAGTCTTATCAAGAGGAAAAAGAAGGTAGAATGTTCCAACGCTGTTAATTTTGTATAGATGATGTGGGGCAGTGGAATTGAAGTTGTGGAGCTCCACTGAAGTTCTGGGCAGGCCCTTCAGTGGTGAGTTTGGCATCATGAACCCTCCAGGCATCTCTCTGTGCTCCAGGTTTGTTGAGTACTGGATGGAAGGGCGAGGTGGAATTTGTGCCCACTGACATAAAAGGAACACAGGGAAACTGCTCAAAAGGAAGCACTGGGCACCACTGGGTCACTGTAGGTCTTAGATCTTGTGTAAATTAACTTTTCAGGGATGTGCTATATAAAGCATCCAGCCAGAAATAAATCCTGAAACAGGAAAGGGCAATGCTTTATTCCTCACAGTCTGAGGAAGAAAAGTGGTCCTTTTTGAGAATTAGAGCACTGTGCATACATCAGTAAGGGGAAAAAAAGTGCCTTGCCTTTTAGACTTTAATGCTTCAGAGTGCCTCTGTGTTCTGTGAAAGTGAACAGTTTGTATTAAACCATTCTAATTAGAAATCAGCTACTGAGAAAATGCCTCAGTAACAGAGACAAGGAGTTCCACTACTGCAGTGAGGTTGTCAGATTGGATTCTGTGTTTCTCTGTGTGAAGGGGGGCTTGGGAGTTTGTCTCCTGGGAAGGAGAATTTGTTTTGCTTCTTATTACCCTGCTCTGATTCTGCTTGGTAATCAATTAATTTAATACCAAGATGGTATTCAGTGAGTGCTCTCTCCCTGTCCTTATTTCAGCTCATGAACCTTTTGCTGTATTTCTTCACCCCTGTCCAGTTGTGGAGGGGAGTGTGGCTTTGGGGACATCTGTGGTCACCCCATCAGTGCCAGGCAGTGAGTCCTGTCAGGTGTGTAGAGCTCTGTCTGCCCTCTGCTGGGACTGGGAGCTTTTAATATCACCTTGTTCTGCTGCTGTGATGTCAGAGTCCCAGTGGACCATTTCTTCCTTACCTTTATCTAAATTGTCATTCCAGCCTGGACTCTGAGTTCTCTGATCAGCTCTCAGTGTTTGTCCCTTGCTGTGACCTAATCCAATTCAGGCTGCAGTAATGTCATTATGGCAGTTGTTCCTGAGGTAGCTGTGAGGCAGCTTTGTGCATGTTTGTGCAAATGTTGTTTTATCTCACCCGTGAGCATTAATCATTTAAATGAGAAGGAATTGAATCCTGGAAGTAAATGTCAAGAATTTGTTCAATGGGCAAGAATGGACAAGAGTTTGTTCGATTCTTTATGAATCATTTTTCATCCTCTGAAGTGGAGATGTGGAGTCCTTTGAGATGGAAAATTATAATTGGGAGCAGAAGGTGTTCAAATATGGGTTTTAAAGGGGGATAATAAATTCAGCCATCATTTACAACCACCATGATGCCATTAAATATTATGGGAGCAAGGAACAATTTCTAAGCTGGCAAGAGAAGAGCTCAGGAGTTCTTCCTGACCAAGACACAGCTGTGTGTGGCATTGAGTAGGCAGCATGGGAGCCCTGGAACAGGACAACATTCCAGCATTCCTGGTTAGTCCCTCAGGAGTGTGACTCCAGAATGCCCTGATGGCTGTGATTGCAGTTTCACACACTGGGGCAGGTGCTCTTCCCTTTTTCTGATACACTGGGTGCTGCTAGCCAGAGGGTCTGGCTTACTGCAGGCAGATCAGAGATTCTTGTTTCCCTGGGACAGTTACTTTAGTGCAAGGCTGTAGTGGGAATTCTTCAAATTCCATTCTTTTCTGAAAGAAATAAATGCCATGTTTAGACTCATCTGTGCCATCTTACCCTTGGCTTTTAGCACCTGCTTTTTGCTCAGGTGCTGGCCTTGAGCCATTTCCTTCTCACAATCAGATTTGGAAGCACAGGCTGATCTTGTAGAGATCCTCACTCATCTGCTTCACTGCCAATCCCTTGTAGCATTATTGTGGCTCTGTGCAAAGGTGCAGAAGTGCCAAGAGAAGGGATATGGGTTGAATGAAAGTGCAGGATTCAGCAAAGGGAAAGAGGAAATTAAACTGTCAGGTTATCTAAACAGGGATAATAGGAATCAGATTTCAATGTGTGTGTGAACAGTCAGTGCTCAATGTTTGAAACGTTGAGAGGAAAAGAAGTTCACTTTATTACTGTGGAGAAGAAGGTTTGGTTTCCTTTAAAAAACAAACCAAAACCAACTCTTTAGGATGTGTTTTTAGCTTTAAAACTATGCAAGAATTTTGCATTACAAGATTGACAGAAGTGAGAGTTACACAAGGGACAAAGACCACAGAGGAGAATGGGAACACAAAGGGGTTGGACTATGGCTCCTGCAGACTCTCCTACAGAGTGTCCAGGTTAGACTTGTCCCATTTTCCTTTCTGCTTTTAGAAAGAGAAGCATCTTTTGTAGGAAAAAAAAATCAATGAAACTCCCAGTTTTCCTGAACAGCTGGAGAAGAGAAGCTGCAAAGCAAATCTTGAGGCCTGTAAGCCAGAGTAGTAATTTTTCTAACAAAGTGCTCCAATAATGCAGTAATGGCAGTTGTGAAACATTCTCATGTGGGTATGAATTGGTTTGTTTACTTTGGAGGGTAAGAACTGCTGTACAGCTGAAACACCTCCACAAAATGCCTTTTTTTTTTTTTTAAATTTCTTGGGGGGAAAATACATGCCATGAATCCTTAGTGGTTGTTGTTGTTTTTTTTTCCCTGGTCTGATTCCAAATGCAGGGGTTTTGTCTTGTAATTTATGAGAATCAACTGTCCTGGTACACAAAACACCTTGAGGGACCCTAAGTTTGATCAAATATGCACGGCCTGACTTTTATTTTCACTGGGAAGCTTTCCTTACATTTAGCTCTCTGTCATTCAAATGTTTTTTCAGCTGTAGCCTGTGAGTGTGTGGTAGGACAATCATCTGGAGTTATTGGGCCCAAAAGGCCCTGCACTGGCAGTTGTTGAAATGCAGCAACACAAAACAAGATCCATCTGCCCTGATTGCTGTGGTCCCTTATTGCCTCTGAATTTGAAGCTTCTTTAGGAGCTGCTGTGAGCTGGCAACAGAGAACAACATATTTTAGGGAATCCTCTGTGCCTGGTGGCAGGGAGGAGAACAAAAAAAAGTTCCACTGGTGCTGTTTAAATGAGGAGCTGTGCTCCCAGGATGCTGCTTAGTGTAGAGACTGCTGTGAAAGGATGCAGGTTGGTCCATGTCCTGAGCAGAGCTCAGGGTGGATGCAGTGCCTGCAGGGTTTGGAGGGAGCTGAGCAGGAGGCTGTGTTGTTCCATGTCCTGAGCAGAGCTCAGGGTGGATGCAGTGCCTGCAGGGTTTGGAGGGAGCTGAGCAGGAGGCTGTGTTGTTCCATGTCCTGAGTGGAGCTCAGGGTGGATTCAGTGCCTGCAGGGTGCCCTTGTTCCATGTCCTGAGCAGAGCTCAGGGTGGATGCAGTGCCTGGAGTGATGCAGGGGCTGCTCCAGAGCTGTGTTGAGGATGAGGATGAGCCTTGCAGACTCCTCTCACCACTTACCTGTGGGGCATCTGGCACTGAATTTAAATTAGATCTCTGGCTTAATTCATGCCTCATTTTTTTCCCTCTTCCCCTGGTTTACTTCACTGAGCTCACCGGTGTGCGACTGATGAGGCTGCAGCATAAAAATAGTGAGTCATAGCCCCTTAGCAGCAGCCTGCAAGTATGAAATACAGCACACATCATCATCATCCACAATGGTTTTTTGAAACAAAACAACACAGGCCAGTGATTCAGCATCAGTGTGGGTTGCAGTACATGAAGGTTTGTCCTGGAGCCCTCCTGCTTCTGATTTCTTCCTTCATTTCATGAGTTTAACAAGCCCCCAGCTGACTGCCCTCAGTGTTTGTGTTGTGTGCTGTGGGTTCCACAGCAGCTGGGCCTCGTGTGTGTGCACATCTCTGTGCTGTGCAGTCCCCTCCCAGCCAGATGGGATGCTCTCAGGATGGGCACTGCTGCTGCCTTTCCAGCAAGGCTTTCTCTCTGAAGGGTGGCAGGCAGCTGGTTATTTATGGCTGCAATAAGCACTGGCAGACCAATGACAATGTTTTGAGCTGTGTGCTGCTTGCTGTTCTTTTCAGCCTGCCCAGGGATTTCTGGCTGTGCTCTGTTTGTGTTCACTCTGGGGAGAGGTGGAAGCAAGTGAGGGCTGGAGTTTTGCAGGTTCGCTGTGTTCTGTAAATGTAGCACTGCCTGTGCCAAGGTTATCTTACTCCAAAAGTTATTTAGATTTGTGAAGAAGGTAAAGCCTTTGCATTCCTGCCTTCCATAAGTGCCTACACACTGTTTTATGCAGCACTAAGTAATAAAATGATGCATGTTAGTGCTGAAGGAGGGCCCAGCTTTGTACAGGCTGCAGTGCCTGACAGAAAAAATTTGGGGGTGTTCTGTGTGGTTTTTTTGTTGTTGCTGTTGGGTTTTTTTTGGTTTCTTATTCTGAAAACAGGAGATAAAAAGAACCTGAAAGACTAAGCATGGAAAACCAGAAAAGTATGCTATAATATCTTCTAGATGAATGGAGGCTTTGGTGCTCTTGTAGTGATCTCTTTTTATATATGTATTTCTGTCTCAAAGAATGATGCAAGCCTTTTCTCTTTTTTCTATTTTTAAAATTAAATTTCAGCCAGTAATGATCTCGAGAGGAATCTGAATGTTGGTTCTGTGTCTGTTAGATGAAAAGGAGAGGCAGCAGAATCAAAATCAGTCACTTCTTACACAGCAGGTAATTAGATTCTAAAACTCAGTGCGACAGGAAATCATTGAGGCCAAGAGCTCAGCAGTGAAATAAAGGGAATTATGCACTGGTTTGGGTAATAGGAGCAAGCTCAGTCAGTAGTTGTGGCTGATCCAAGTGCTGCTGAGATACTGAATGCACCTGATGGTGTTTCAAGGCTAAGGGGGAGCAGCTGGGCACTGGAACACGGGGTGCTGTGGAGATGATGGATGTGGGCATCCTGGCCCTGGTAGGGCAGAAACCATGGGAACATAAAATAGGAATGTAAGGGAGAAAGCAGAAAGGAATGTGGTACTTTGTTTGAGGGAGGTCATGCATGGCTGCACCTGTAAGATTGCTGAGAAACATTAATAATTATTGCTTGATTATTGCTTGGCAGTGGAGAATTTTACCTAAAGCTGTAAGAGTATATAAACTGAGCTCTGGAATCATTAAAGTGGCTTCTTGCATGCAGACAACGGAGTCCTGTTTTTATCAATCTCTGACAAAGACTTTTATTAATTACTGGCAATTCCCAGTGGCAGGTCACACCCACATATCCCCACCCAACATTGCCACCTGGAACAGCCCACAAGTGGAGGGGACAGACCAGGCTAGAATCTGATCTAATCCTGCCTGGCACCTCCTTCCTTTCCCCTTTTGAAAAGAGCATTCCTGTTCTGCAAGTGGCAGAGCTGGTACCAGTGCTGTCCTGGGTACAGCTCTTGCCTTCACTAGACTGGACCTGTGAAAATAAAATCCTTTATATAAATCCTTGAAAATAAATCCTTGGGTAAGATGCTCACAATCAGGAGCAGGAAGAGATTGTTGGACTAGAGAATCAGGTAAAGCAGAATTGAAAGAGGCACAAACTTTTTTGGGGGTCCACAGCATAGGTTGTATTTGTGTACATTTTACAGTGGCATTTTACTTTATTAATGAATAACCCACAGATAGATAAATCAAAATTACAGTAACTTGTACAGACCTAAGGGGTGCTCATCCTTAATGTGCTGAGCCAATGCCTAGCCCGAGTCCTTCTGTACTATTCATCATACAAACTTATTTTGAATTCAATTATTTAAGCAGTTATTGTCTGTTAAGATTTCAAAGAAATGTATCATCTCTACCTCTGGTCATGGTGCAGCACCAGTGGGGTCTGTTTCATGGTATCTTACCATTCAGTTGCAATTTCTTGGAAGGATGAACATTCTGCTGAAGTGCTGAATTGAAGCAGAACCTGATTTACAGAGCTCCCATCTGCAATCTCAGCTGAATTGAGCATTGCTGCTTCTCTGGATGTCTAATGAGGTTATTTCCAGGTTAATTTTTCTCCCAATGCAGTCTTAATTAAAATGCAATGAAGGCAGCAGAAGTTGCAAAATAAAATAACTTGAGAGGATCCATTTGGTGCTCCACCAGTGCTTTGTGGAAGGATGTTTGTTACAGCTGCTAATTATTATTTTGTATGAGGCACTTGGCCAATAGCATTTGTGTGTGTGAATCATCTGCAGAGCCTGTGACAGAATTCCAGAAGTGAAGTTAGCTCCAGTGCCTGAGACACTGAGTTTGTGCCAGTGGCTTTCATGCCTGGCTTGGATTGAATGGAAGGAAATACTAGGATTCTTAAGCCCAGCAATCCTGGAATATAAAGGTAAATATATTGTTCAGAAACCACCTATTGGTATTAGCTTTCAACAAGATAGTTAATGGAGACAGTGAGTTATTTCTAATGTTACTCTAGCTGCGGTGTGGGTTTTTTTTTTTTTTATTTTGAAGGATGATTCTTTTGCAGAAGATTAAAGCAAAAAATAGGTTGCTAGTTGGATGTGATACTCAGAATGAAAGCATCATGCTCCACAGGTAGCAGCTGTGAGCTGCAAGCCCAGCAGGGTGAGTTAGACTGTGTGGTGAAGGAGGGTGGTCGTGTGTTGTTGGCAGATGAGATTCTTCATGCAGAAAACAAAATGCTGGGTTTGCCTGTGCTGTTCCCACACACTGCACAAAATAGTCAATCACCTGAATGCTCCAGGACTTCTCTTTTATAAATAATACCTGGCAATGAAATATTTGTAGATGAGCCTTTGATTGTGGATTAATTTACTGCTTAAGAGTTAGAATGAGGGGCTATAAAACCTAATGGTATCTTTCAGGCAATGATCCATCTTTAAAAAGTGCATGTGGCTGGTTTAAATACTTCAGTCTAATAAGCTGCTTTGTTTGCCAAAATGTTTCTCCCCCTATCAGAGAACCAAACCACTGTGCTGTTTCTAGATTCCCAGCTGTGTGTTGAAGTGTGGGAGCCTGTGCTTGCTGGGGTTGTTCTGATGGTTTCCCCTCTCTTCATCCTCCTGTCAAGTGAACAAACAAACCAACCACTTAAACCACTTCTTAAAATGATTTCAGAAGGGAATCCCTCAGAGAGGATCTGGCAGGAGTGTCTCACCTATCGATTACAACCAGAATTTGCCTTTCTAATTTCCCTTTCACGCTAAATGAATGCGTAGGGATCAAGCTGAGCTAAATGCTCTTGCAGCAGAGCCATGGAACCAAACACGTTATTTCATGGCTGTACTCTTGGAGCTAGAGCCAAATTTGGCCTCCTTAGAAATAGCACAGTTCCATGTGCCACAAGATCCTGCTCATCTCAGTTCCTGTGGGATCTTGGGGCGGGTATTAAGGCAAGAGTGATCCCAAAGCAGTGGGGTGCTCAGGTTTGAGGGCAGACAGGAGGCTTTCTTTGCTTTAGCAGCCTCAGTGAAGGTATTTCCTTGAACCTTCCAAGCTTTGTGGAGGCCTGCCAGGCGATAGCTGGGCCCTCCCTTTCTCCTCACCTCTGAAACAGAGCTCAGGAGCTTTTCTCAGCCAGAAAATCATTATCTTGCTGCAGCAATCTGCTTCCCTCACTTGATTATTGCATGAGCAAACAATCAGGCTTTGCTGCTGCTTTGGAAGCTGTTACAGCTGGTAATGTGTCTGGGGTTTGCCTTTTGCAAAACACTGTTGATTGCCAATCTGAAAACAGTCATTTCTGGGACCAGTGGGTTCCTGTGCATTTTACTTTTCTTCAGGACACCACAGCATCCCTGATTGCTCTTGCTGTAGTGACAAATGAAGAAGAGACTCTGCTGGTTTAACTCTTGGTTTATCTTTTTCCATAACACTTTGCCCAAACCCATCCTTGTTCTCCCTCTGTGAGTGTTTGTGGGAGCATCACTGGTCTCATTAACATTCATGTGAGTATTCCCTAAAGCTCAGTGCAGTCTCTAAAACATGTCCCTGTCCAAAATGGGCTTTGATGCTCTTTAAGTCCTGCTTAAAGGCAAAAAATTAAGACAAAGGCAGGGCAGCAAACCTTGGTACAAAACACTCTTGACAAGGGCAGGTGCATCCAAAGGGGGGTGCAATTTTTACTTCTTACTGTCTGGGTAGCTCCTGAAATCCTACTGCTCACAGCCCATTCCCTTAATGTGGAGGATGATAGTTCAGTCAGGGGATTAATTGGAATAAATAAATAAAACCTAAGACACTTTTTCTATCTCTGCAGAGCTCCAGACACTAAATGCACTGCAGGTGAGGGCTGGATGCTTGGACAAGAGCTGAAGCCTTGCTCTGGTCAGGAGTGATCTGGGAAATGGCATTGGAAGAGTTAATATGGAGATGTTGGCTAAACACTTTTTCAAGGATTTAAAGTATTTCAGAATATTGTCACCTAAGTGTTCTGCTCTTGGAGTAATATTGCAGAATGACAAAGCACATTAGCTGTAAGGAAGTATTTTATTAAAATACTTCCTAGCTTGTTTCCTGGCAAGAAACTTTTCAGATATTCTCCTTTTCATATGTGCTCAGTAATCTGTTCATCTTTTTTTGTAGTATTTTTAATATTATTACAAAACTGGGGAGTGTTTGGTTTGTTGGGTTTTTTTTTAAAGGAAATTAAATTCTGTTTTCAGCTAGGGGCTTTTCATTAGACTTAGTCTGTAGCATCACTATCAGCCTGATTCTGGGCTATAATTGACTTTTGCCTTCTGTCTGAGCAGAGTTCTCCTCAAAACCTAAGATCTGAGGGGAAAAGTAATTTGTGCAGATGCTCTTCATAAAACAAAGACAGATTAAATCTGGACCTGTCACAGAATGGCTCTTACAGATGCATCTGCTGCAAATAATTACCTCTCTTGAGCCCAGTAAGTTAATCAGTGTCTTTTGTTTGTGTCTGCAGTGAAAACAATTAAAAGCTCATTTCCTGGTTTTTAGGTAAACCTACAGATTCTCTGATTTTTAGGGGTAATTAGATTTATTTTGATGTGTATCACAGTCCAAAGTGTTTCTGTTGGACAACTAGCTGTCTGTAATATCATTTACTTGTAGCCAGAATGTAATTTCTTTTCAGTCACTTTTTTTTCCTTGGGATGGCTTTTGCTAAAGAGTTCAAAACCCTTTTGTCTCCTCTCATGTAAATTGCATTTAAAAATCTTAATGCTCTTTGTACAATCATAAGAAACCTGTAATGTCTGTTTTGTTAACCATGTGCAGATTTAAACAACTTTTCCTGTGCCTTCTTTTCCTCATGGCTTGGCAGGAGCATGAGCCAAAGGTTGGAAAAAAAAAAAAGTTCCAAACCCCAAAAAAACCTCTTTTAAACTCTGTAGTCCATGGTAGTGATGGAAGACTCTTAAAAAAAGTGACAAGACCACACCCCACCATTTCCCTTGCAAGCCTTCTTTAGGACGGCTTCCCTTTGCTCTTTGTGCCCTGCTTGTGGTTTAGATTTTGGCATTAGTCACTAAAATCCACCTTCTGTCTGCACCTCTGTGTGAACTCCTGAATCTCTGAACCAAGGCTGTGCTGCAGCAGACTGGCCTCTCTTTT